>QJPP01001088.1:0-583869 GCA_003996215.1 Jaltomata sinuosa
TTTACTATTTGTCGGACAATGTAAATTCAAGATCAAAGATTCATTTTCCTATTTGGTGAGGATATTAGTGGACAACCCAACCCTTCTTGTTCTAACTCATGAAGTGCACATATAGTCGTTTCTAAAGAACAGCTAAAGTTTAGAACTTGAGTGTTTAAAATTTAACTGCCTCTTCAAAATTCTGACCATTGGGTTTGAAGTTTGAACTGCAAAAGTCTAATTTCAGACCTCATAGTCTGAAGGGAGGAGTAAGAGTGTGAAGTTTATCAAATATGGTTAATATTAGATTTGTTTTAAATGGTGCCATTTCTGCTGTTTTCTTTGGGTGCCGTTTATAAGTATGTTGACAATTCCTATGCCTTTAGGATTTTAAGATTTTAGGCTTTAGCTCTGTGAATGTTTGATATTACATAATTATTTCCCGAAAAAAATATTTTATTTTTTGATGTTTTATTGTGAAAAAGATGATTTTCAGATCAAACGTTTTTTACCTAAAGAAAAAGTGACATTCCTAATTTCCTTACTTTTTGGCGGGCGTTAAAGGGAAAATTAAACAAAATGTTGGGTCAAATTTCTTACCCAAAAAATAGGGGACAACTATATAAATGACCCTTAAAAGGAGTGACTTTGCAATTTTGTCTTCATAAGAAAGATCTTACAAAAATAGTCTTCCTTATTTTTATGTATAGAACAACTACCTTTTTGCTCATCTATACCTCAAATATTTTTAAACAACTTTCCATGTTTATTTGCTTCTCAACTTCTATATTTATTTATTTTTATCTTTTTTATTTTTCTTTGATTTTTTTTTTTTTTTCCTCAAACCTTTTTTTTTTTTTTTATCTTCTTCTACGTTTTTTTTCTCAATCTTTATTTTTCATTTTCTCCTCTCAACTTCTATTTTTTTTATTTTTCTTTGATTTTTAATTTTTCTTTTCTCTTTTTTTGGGATCATTTTTCTCATTTTTTTTTATGAGATATTCTATAATTCTTGTTTTAGAGGCAAGACTTAGCCCAAGGACTTCCAAACAACAAATTACCACCCATGAGCAAGACTTGACACTAGCACATTGTATCTTGATTTATGAGATGTTTTATAACACTTGTCTTAGAGGCAAGACTTAGCCCAAGGACCTCTCAAAAAATATAAGTTACGCTCTATGGGCAAGAGTTCACACTACTTCATTGTGGTTTAATTTATGAGATACTCTATAACTCTTGCCTTAGAGGCAAGACTTAGCTCAAGAATTTTCAAACAACAAGTTATGCCCCACGAGCAAGACTTGGCACTACCTCATTGTGTCTTGATTTATGAGATATTCTATAACTCTTGCCTTAGAGACAAGACTTAGCCCAAGGACTTCCAAATAACAAGTTACGCCCCATGGGCAAGAGTTGACACTACCACATTGTGTCTTGATTTATGAGATGTTCTATAACTCTTGCCTTAGAGGGAAGACTTAGCTCAAGGACTTTCGAACAACAAGTTATGCCTCATAGGCAAGAGTTGATACTAGCACATTGTGTCTTGATTTATGAGATGTTTTATAACACTTGCCTTAGAGGCAAGACTTAGCCCAAGGACCTCTCAAAAAATATAAGTTACGCTCTATGGGCAAGAGTTCACACTACTTGATTGTGTCTTAATTTATGAGATATTCTATAACTCTTGCCTTAGAGGCAAGACTTAGCTTAAAAATTTTCAAACAACAAGTTATGCCCCACGAGCAAGACTTGACACTACCTCATTGTGTCTTGATTTATGAGATGCTCTATAACGCTTGCCTAAGAGGCAAGACTTAGCCCAAGGACTTCCAAATAACAAGTTACGCCCCATGGGCAAGAGTTGACACTACCACATTGTATATTGATTTATGAGATGTTCTATAACTCTTGCCTTAGAGGCAAGACTTAGCTCAAGGACTTTCGAACAACAAGTTACGCCTCATAGGCAAGAGTTGATACTAGTACATTGTGTCTTGATCTATGAGATGCTCTATAACATTTCCCTTAGAGGCAAGACTTAGCCCAAGGGCCTCCCAAAAAATAAGTTACGCCCCATGAGAAAGAGTTAACACTACTTGATTGTATCTTAATTTATGAGATACTCTATAACTCTTGCCTTAGAGGCAAAACTTAACTCAAGAATTTTCAAACAACAAATTATGCCCTACGAGCAAGACTTGACACTACCTCATTGTGTCTTGATTTATGAGATGTTCTATAACTTTTGCCTTGGAGGCAAGACTTGTTCGAAAGGACTTCCAAACAACAAAGCACCCCCTTAAGTTTACTTCGATGTCAAAGAAAGAAAATCTTCTTTGCGGATTATCCAACTTTTTGTTCATTAGCAAAAAATAATAGAGGTTAAGAAAAAAAGAGAAAAGGAAAAAATAAGGATTTAAAAAAAAGAAAAAAGGAGAGAAAAAAAATAAAGGTTGAGAGAAAAAAAAAGAAAAAACAAAAAAAAAAAGGTTTAGAAAAAAAGAAACTGAGAATTAAAAAAAAAAAAAAAAAAAAAAAGGAAAAATAAAAATTAAAAGTTGAGAGAAATAAAAATTGAAAAAAAAAGAACAAAAAATAAAGTTTGAGAGAAAAAAGAAAAAGAAAAAAAAGAACAAAAAAATAAAGATTGAAAAAAAAGAAAATGAGAATTAAAAAAAAATGAAAAAAAATAAAAGATAAAAGAAAAAAGAAAAATGAAAATTAAAAGTTGAGAGAAATAAAGGTTGAAAAAAAAGAACAAAAAAATAAAGGTTGAGAGAAAAAGAAAAAAAAGAAAAAATAAATAAAGGTTGAGAAAAAAAGAAAAGAAGAATTAAAAAAAATTGAGAAAAAAGAAAAAAAAGATTAAAAAAAAATATTAAAAGTTGAGAGACAAATGAACATGGAAAGTTGTGGTGTAGAGAGACAAAAATGTATTTGTTCTATACATAAAAAGGAAGGAAGGGTATTCTTTAAAGACTTTTCTTATGGGGGACAATAATTGAAGACCACTCACTTTGGGGACACTCCATGTAATTTCCTGAAAAAATAGCCCCCATATTGGTTATTTCTCAAAATAGCCGGTCGGCTGATTTTATTTCTTAAAATAGCCTTTTGGCTTATGTTGTTGCCCAAAATGTACAATTTCTTTTCTTCTTCGTTCCTGCTTCCTTCATTCTTTTTTCTTTATTTCTTCTTCTCTTCTTCTTCTCTTCTTCTTCATTGCTTTCCCTTTTTCTTCCTTTTTCTTCGTTGCTTCCTTCATCTGCTTTTCTTCCTCACTTTTTGGTGTAATTGTCTTTTTTCTTTTGATAGTTATTAGGAGCATGTATTTCTTCTTGGTGATCTCTTGGTTTGACTTTGATGCATCTTGAGGTGCATTCATATTTTTGAATAGCGCTGACACCATAATTTTTTAATGATGGAAGAAGTTTTTTCGATTTTAGATATTTCTCTTAAGAGGCAATTTTACCTGTATGTTGACTTGTGAAAAGTTTGAATAAGAAAGACAACAATTCGGCCAAAAAGAAAGAGAAAGGAATATATACATATTTATACATTATGAATATAATATTAATACATTACATATATTTTACATAACTATTTATACAATATTGATACACGTTTATACACCATTTATGTAATATCGATACACGTTTGTGCACTATATATACAATATCGATACACATTTATACATTATTTATACAATTTTGATACATTACATAACTTTTATACAACATCGATACACGTTTATACACTATTTATATAATTTTGATACATTATATAACTTTTATACACTATCGATACATTACATATATATGCGGTTATTTTTTTTGTAATTTTTTTATGACTAGTTCATTTTTGAGCTATTTTTTTTGCAAAGAAAACTTTACTATATTTATTGTAAATTAATTATTTTATTGTACATATTTGAAATTATCCGTTTCTTTTAACTCTTCGCTTTTACCAACACTTGAGCATTATACCAATGTTTAATAAACAAAATATTTGTCAAACCACTATCCGGATTGCTCTTAGAAGAGGAAACATAATTATATTCTTGTGTGGATATAATTAATTTATGGTGGTGTTGATGGTGATAATGGTGATGGAGAAGAAAAGCATAGGTAAAAATGTGTTGGGGGTAGTGAGATGGCATGTCAAGGGGCTCGTTTGATGGAGTGCATTAGAAAAAATAATACATGCATTAGCTTTGTGTATTACGTACCTTGTTTGGTACACTTTTTCAACTTATGTATTAGTTATACACTCTAATTGGTATTAAGGTGTGTACAACTAGCTTACCAAAAAAAAGTGTGTACAACTAATACATGAAATTCATGGTATAGTAATGCAATGAGTTCTAATGCATGTATTAGTATAGTTAAATACACAATTGCCCCTTAAAATCTTTTTTACATCCTTTCCATCATATTTGTGGAGGGTATTTTTGTAAACAAATATCTTTTTTAGAAATTACACAATGCATGTTATTTAACACACCAAACTATCATTATTAATACAAAATATTATTAATACAACATATTTTGCACTATTCTTATACACCTGACCGAACGCACCCCTAGTGTCCATCTCATCAAAATAGCATGGGAGGAATTTTTGTAAAGATAATATACCAGAGAATAATAGGAGTAATAAAAAAGTAAATTTAACCATTTTCCAAATTTTTTTATGGTAAATGGTAAAAAGTAAAAACTCTTGGAGCTAAACAACCAAATATAGCTTGGGAATGACGTCGTGGAACTTTCCCAGTTGCAAAAGGTGATTTTGCCTCTTTTTTCTTCTTGTCCCTTCAAAGGTCTTTTTGGGTTTTTGGGATTTTCAAACCATTTTTACTCTATCTCTTCTTCACCCCACCATTAGGTGTTTCTATGACCCTTCTCTCTCTTCCTTTTACACAATTCAGAGATACATTTCTGCATTTACATTTTCTTGTTTCTAAACCCCTTTTGCCCTTTTTATTTTCCTTCCCTTTTTTGGTGGGATCCTTTTTCCGTTATGTTCCAACAGGTAAAATATAGCTAGAAAATTCTGCTAACTTTTTTGGGTTTAATCTCTTGTTGTTACGCATGGCTGTGATGGATGAGATTGGAATTAATGTCAGGTTAGACAGTTGAATTTTATTTGTATTTGGTTTCTCTCTCTTTGTTTGTAGTTTTTTTTTCTCCTCGTTGAACTTCGAGTAAATTAATGTAAAATCTGGATGGATGTGAGCAAATCTGCAATCATTTGGCAAAAGTTGTAGTTTTGAAGATTTTTTGGCACGTATTCTTTTGGGTTTTATAGGGGAATTTTCGACCATTTCTTTTTTGATGTAATTGGTTTTTGGTGTCTTTGAGATGTTGGGTGTCTGAATGACAGTCTTTTTGGTTGAATTAATGTAATTTCTGACGTGGGTCCTGCTTGAGAATTCTAGAAATGATGTTGGATATTTGGTTATTGCAGTGTGGCTATTCGGCTTCTGTTAATTCTTGAATTTTGAGGATTGTTGTTTTAATGAGTTAAAGGGGTCAAAGATTACTGTATATCTTCATTAGGTGTGTGTATTTTCTTACATTTCGTTTGAATGGAGTACTGTATGATTGATGCTGATGGATTGGGCAACAGCTCGGACATCGAAGTCGATGACATAAGGTGCGACAATATAGAGGAAAAGGATGTTAGTGATGAAGAGATTGATCCTGAGGAATTGGAGAGGCGAATGTGGAAGGACCGTGTCAAACTCAAGAGGCTTAAGGAAAGGCAGAAACTTGCTGCACAACAAGCTGCAGAGAAGCAGAAGAACAAGCAAACCACTGATCAAGCTCGGCGGAAAAAGATGTCAAGAGCTCAGGATGGGATTTTGAAGTACATGTTGAAACTCATGGAGGTCTGCAAGGCTCGAGGATTTGTTTATGGCATTATACCTGAGAAGGGTAAACCAGTGAGTGGTGCATCTGATAACATAAGAGCTTGGTGGAAGGAGAAGGTGAAATTTGATAAGAATGGCCCTGCTGCAATAGCCAAGTATGAAGCAGAATGTCGTGCAAAAGGAGAAGGAATTGGCAACCAAAATGGGAACCCACAAAGTGTTCTGCAGGACTTGCAAGATGCTACCTTGGGGTCCCTTTTGTCTTCTTTAATGCAACATTGTGATCCACCTCAGCGGAAGTACCCATTGGAGAAAGGTGTCTCACCACCCTGGTGGCCATCAGGGAATGAGGAATGGTGGGCCAAAATGGGTCTGCCTAAGGGTCAGAAACCACCGTACAAGAAGCCACATGATTTAAAGAAAATGTTTAAAGTTGGTGTTCTAACTGCTGTTATAAAGCATATGTCACCTGATATTGCAAAAGTCAGGAGATTAGTCCGTCAGTCAAAGTGTTTACAAGATAAGATGACTGCAAAGGAGAGCTCAATATGGTTAGCTGTTTTAAGCAGAGAGGAATCCACTATCCAGCAACCAAGCAGTGACAATGGGTCATCTAGCATAAGCGAGGCACCTACTAGAGGTCATGGTGAGAAGAAGAAACCTTCTGTTGATAACGACAGTGATTATGATGTTGATGGTGTTGATGATGTAAATATCTCTGTTTCATCTAGAGATGAGAGGAGAAATGAAACATTGGATGCTCGTCCTCTGAATTCTGTTCCTCAAGCTCACCAAGGTAAGGAGCAAGGAGATGGACAACGTCGAAGAAGAAAACGTGCTAGGTCAAACTTTCAACAGACTCAACTGTCCCCCAGTGAGCAGCGACCTGATGACGAGGCTAGAAACACCTTACCTGATATAAACAATTCCAATGTGCAGTTTCCTGGGTACATTACAAATGAAAGCCAACCAGAGAACAATATGATGGGACCGAGGAAGCCTGTGGAGAAAAACTCTGAAGGTCAATCTGAATTACCATTAAAAGACTCCAACCTTTCCATGGTTCCATCAGCTAATGCAGTCTCTACAGAGGATGCATTCGTTGGCAATGGGCCATCAATTTATCCAATGTTGGAAAACTCTGAGGTTGTCCCATATGAATCAAGGTTTCATCTTGGAACTCAAGATTCTGTTGTGCAGCGCCAGCTTCATGATTCTCAGTTGCAGAGCAGACCTCAGTTTTCTGGGATGAATAATGAACCTCGAAGTTCCATATTTCATTATGGACCTCCAAACAATGGGTTGCATAATGGACCTCAAAGTTCTGTCCTACATCATGAACTACAGGATTCGAGTTTCACTCATGGATCTCAATATTCGAACTTGCATCAACCCCCTGTATATCAATATTATACACCATCGGCTGAATACGGGTCAGCTCATGAAGAGCAGCAGTCTCACTTGGCATTCGGTCAACCTCAGATTAAGCCACGGGACTCTGGAGTTAGATCAGCAGTGCTTCATGGAGATAGAAATGATATTTCCAGAGAGGACCACCATTATGGAAAAGACACATTTCAGAATGATCATGATAGACCCATTGAGATGCATTTTGCATCTCCAATTACTAGTGGCTCACCAGATTATGCTAGACTCAGCAGTCCGTTTAACTTTGAGCTTGATGTCCCAAGTACATTAGATCCTGGTGATTTGGAACTATTCCTTGATGAAGACGTGATGACATTCTTTGCCTCGTAGGCAGCTATGTGGAAAATACAACATTTAGAATGTGAGTTGCAAAGAAGCGAGCTTATTCTCTCCCTTTTAAATTGTTTTTAATAGTGATTTAATTGTATATTCTCACTTTTTTATGCAGGTTCTATTGTGAACTGGAGTGAGTCCTCTCTCATAAAATGAGATCCTGGACAGTAAGTTATGGTACTCAGCTGTCAAAATGTAAATTTAGTGGCAGAAAATCTTTTTGTTTTCTTTTCTTAGCATGTCTTTTACATATTGCAGCCTTGTGCTTCACATAATTGAGATAGTTTCTGATTGACAAAAGCAGGAAAGCTAGAGTTCCTTAACGTTTTCTTTAATCGTAACAGACTTTCTCGTCATGCTAAATATTATTCTTTCAAGTGCTACAAATGATAATGGTTTTTTGTATTTGTTCTATTCTTGAGGAAATGCATTTGTACGTGTCCCAGTAGCTCATGTCGAGGTTCTCTTTCTCTATAATGTGGAGACCTCATCAGTAGCCTACCTAACATGCCAACTAGGCTTCACAACTTTGTTGAACAATTTGTATAGCACTACCCAGTTTGATTTTTGGTCTCACCCAGTGCTGTCAAAGGCGCGACTGAGCCCTAAAGCGAGGCGCAAAACATGTTGAGCACTTTGCTTGCTTAGTGGGTACTTCAAAGTTCAATGTCATCATCAAGGCTTTATCACTTATTCGTTGTCAATGAGCATAATCCTGAAAAGGTGACACTAAACAATTGATATTTCACTTTATCGTATTTTTTTTCTCAATTTCTTTGTTCATATATCTGTTATTAATGCGTATAGTTAGTAGTCTTGGACTGCTCATACATATTTGTATTTTTCTCCATTTGCACCTTTCTTCATTGAAGCTACAATGAACCTTAGAGCTTTTCTGTGTTTGTCGCCTTTGATAACATTGGTCTCACCCTAAGTTGCGCAGACTCTTCACTTTTGATGCCGCACCCGTTTCGGATTCTCCAAAAATACAGTACTTTTGGAGAATCCGACACGCACCCATTAGACATTTTTGAAGAGTCTGAGCAACATAGGTCTCACCTCCTTGAGGGTCACAAGGAACTTCATCATAAATCTTGAAACCTTAGTAGCAGCTTGCACCAAACTTGTGCCGTTTGTTGTGGAAAATGGTAAGGTAAGAGTGGAATTAAAGAGGAGGGGAAGCAACAATATGTGTTCTCTATTAGTAATAAAAGAGTGCAATTAAAAATGGGGATCTTTACAAGTGATCCGAGTCTCGACACCAGCTTTTCAACCCAAGACTCCTAGCAACTGTTTGCATGAACCTTTTTTGAGGGTAATAAAAACAAAAAGATGGGAGGTAGGAGGACCATTTCTGGTTGCTGCTTGGGCCTTTGTAAATTATGGGGGAAGTTCTTAAGATTGGAGGTATTTTACTCGTGTCCTCGTGCAGCTCAAGCAACAGGGTGGACGAAATTGAGAATATATCCAAGGCAAAGCATTCGATCTTTCCTTTGTCAGGGTGGACGAAATTGAGTCACTTAGGGGGCGTTTGGCCATGAAAATTGTGAGTATCTGAAAAAAGTAGTTTTTGTTTTCAAAGTGAAAAATGATATTTGAAAATTGGAGTTGTGTTTGGCCCTGAATACAAATCGGAGTTGTTTTTGAATTTTTTTGAGTAATTTGGAGTGAACAACTTTTTGGTGTTTTTCAAATTCCTGAAAATTCCAGAATTTTTTGCCAAACATGTTTTCAAGTGTTCAACTTCGGAAAAATTAAAAATATTTCATGGCCAAACGCCCCCTTAATTTGACATCCTTTTAGTGGAGTGCCGAGACGGTTCATGTACTTTAGTTGTCTGCTTTGAATTTATCGTGCTTTATGCAGTTTGGTATTTCTCTGAGTCGTATCTAAGAAGATTTGTCATTATAAATGGCATTTAGATGAATGTGGACATGGTCGGTTAATGGTTTAACTTCAGTGAGACATGGGACCTGTTTTGCATCTGAAAAAATTAACAGGCAGGTTAGGCTTAGTGCTTTCTCTTTTTTCAGAAAAAAATGGTTTTGCTCCTGTACATGATCTTTTGCATATGAAAGAAGTAAAATAACAGATGCAATGGATGTCTGAACCTGTTTCTAGGAGCCTGGCCTTTTGCATGCTCAAGTGAAAGATTCAGGATTAGCCTCTCAGGTAAATGATATTTATCCTTGTGAAGGTAAACAGAGAACAAATAATACCCAACACGCAGTTGGATATTTTCATTAATTTGCCTTTTCCGCCATCCTTTGAAAAAGGGAAGTTTCACTGGTTTTGTGATAGATTACAAGCGGAATGCATGCTTTAATTGTTTCATCCTGGTGTACGTATCATGGATTCTTTGACGGAAAAAAAATATAAAGGACTCAAGTAATTTGCATGGGTATGATAGTTTGTCTTTGTTTTTCGTTTTAGTTCCGAGTATGCCCCCTTCTGGACATGTTACGATTGAAATATGTACCTTGAATGCTGTAATGTTAGGACCTCAGAACCTCTTCCATTTTGAAGTTGTCATATTTGTGTCATTAATGTTTGTTGATATTGTGCAAACTAGTAGACCTTTAGGTCTATCTTGTCAGAAGAGTCATTAATCAGAAGTGAGATCTAAGAGGTTTTTGGTTGCCCAGCTATTGTTATTTATTTGTGCAACCAAGGTAGCACTACCGAGGCTTATAGTCTAGTGGTAATTGGTAGGGTGGTGGAAATCTACATGATAAGTATGGGTTCGGTTCAATTCTCAGTATCGCTCTTCCCTCTCTTCCATGTAATGAAAGAAATTAATAAAGCTACTATATGGTATGCATGTTTGCCTGAATATTTGCTACCGTAGCATCTGAAGTAATTTGCATGCAGTTGTAGTGTGTTTCATGCTTGTGTAAAGAAGCTTAGTCTGTCTTTTTCGTGTCCCTCCATCTGCCTGCTAAGCTCTTTCAGCCTTTGCTCAGGGCGACGGTCTTTACATCTCATGTTAAGATTAAGATCTCTTATAAGCAAATAATTTGCCGTTTACATAATTGGCTTAATTTGTTCAAATAACATGATATGGTACCGGAAGAATGGTTTTCTTCCACACTTTGGAAACTATACATGTTCAACACTAGTTGTATGAGGATTTAGATGGGTGGTGTTGTTAAAGGCTCTAATTCTTGAAGCCTAGGTGGTTTGTTTTGTCTCACTTTATATAGGTGTGCTAAGGCGTGCGCCTCTTCCTTAACATCACAACACTAGACCATAAATATAGTTGCAAAGTCGTACATCAATTTGACAAAACTTTTAGTTATTAGGAAAAACAAGTTGGAGATTTAGTATAATAAGAAATTAGCCACGGCAAATATTGTTAACTTCCATCACAGTGCTTCAATGCAACAGTACATGCAGGAAGAAGAGAAACTGCTCTTGTATTGATTGAAGAAGAAAAATATACTTCATTACAGATACAGAAAATATCTAGCAGTATTTATAGGCTCAGATTCTATTCTAACTAACTAAAGGATAATTAACCGACCTAAGTTACGACTAACTGTAGCTTAACTAATATGAAACAAACTGCTAACTACAATCAAGGTACAACTGTACAAATGGTTAATTCCTCAACCCTCCCCCCCCCTCCCCCCCAGGTGCTATGAAGAGGTTCTTCATGCCTAGCTTGTACGGTAAGTAGGAGTCTTGCAGATGAGTGAGGTCTTTAGTGAGCAAGTCTGCTTGTTGCTCAGAAGAGGGAAGATATAGAAGTTGCTTAAGACCTTGCTGAACTCTTTCCCTGATGAAATGGAAATCCAAGTCAATGTGTTTGGTCCTTTTATGGAAGACCGGGTTGGAAGCTATCTGAATGGCAGACTTATCGTCACAATGAAGAACAGGCAACTGCACATAACAACCAGTTCTTTGAACAGACCAGTAAGCCAAACAATCTCATCAATGTCACACCCCTTTTTGTTTCACCCCGCTTGAAGTAGTTTGAAAGGGTTTTTTCCAATTAAAATGACTATTATGAAAAGATATTATTTATTTACAGAGTCGTCACCTGAAATTGAGTTTTGGTGTTCCAAGTCACCTTTTATATCCCTAATCAAAAGGAATTTGACTTTTTAATTTTGATGTGGGAACTAGAAATCCGAATAAGGAATTCTGTTGACCGAGGAGAAGGTGTTAGGCATCCCTCGAGTCCCGTGGTTTGCTAAAATTCACTCTTGGATAGGAATGTGTTTGTTTGTCTATGCTTGCCTAGTTTGCTTATTTATCGCCCCCATTTCTCTCTTTCTGTGACGGGTTTTGAGTTAATTTGCAACCGTCCTTCCTCCTTCACAATTGTTTGATTTAGGGGGTTAAGAAGCGTAACCGCATACATAGCATTTTCGAATCATTTGTTTGCATTAGCCAAAGAATGTAACCATATACATGGCCAACACATTTTATTGAGCGTGCACTTAACTTTGTCTAATGTTTAACGAATTCAATAATTTGCTTATTTATTATTATAAAGGAAACAAGCTATTAAAGAGTTAATTTGCAAAAGTGGGAAACTAAAAGGACCTAATCATCACAGCCAACGATGATAAAAGTGGGACAAACTAACATATCAATTGCCACCAATTAATCCAACTTTGTCAAACACGGTGGGAATTAATTCAACATTGTCTAAACGGCATACAATATGTATTATAATTTGCAGCCTCCGTTCACAAAAAAGGGAACCAAACTACCAGATAATTATTAATTACTTGCTTTCTTGTTTAAAGTAGTCATGATGCTAGAAATTATATATGAGGAAAGACTTTTCTGAGCAACTTCGTAACATTGAAATCAGGTCTCATACAATTGTGGTATTAAATTACATAAAGAAGATTGAGTGTTACATTCTGTGAAGATTAATAGCTATTGATTTTGAAAGTTAACAATAGCTAACTTTCAAGAATCACGAACTCGAAACCGTCAAAGAGAACCTCGAACTCTCGCTTTTCCCTCTCTTGTTCTCTCTCTTTTCCTTTCTGGTTTCTTGCTTCTGTATTGTATTCTACGTTTGTGTTGTGCCGTGTGTATATGTGTTTGTGTCTATGGGGTGTGTATGTTGTGTATGGTTGTTGGATATATTGTCTGTGTCCTCTCTTTTGTTTTGTATTGTATTCTATCTGTGTGTTTTCTGATTTTTCTTACTCTCCTCTTTTTCTATGTTCGTCTGTATATATAACTAGTTAAAAAATGACAAATCTCATTTCAATTTGTAATTTCTTTCAAATATTTTAAATTGAATGCACAAGAGCATAAATTATAAAAAAAAAAATTCCAAAGGAGGGGCAATTAGATAAAAATAGCAACATTGGCTGAATTGAGTGAAGGTGGGGTCCACATTAAAGGTTACAATAAACTATACTTTTAGTACTTTTTGGTCCACAAGGAAAAATGCACACTCAATATAATATTTAGTACAATATTATAAAGCATGAAAATTTTAAATTTAAGGCCTTAAATGACAAAAATAACCTTAATAATAGTTACAATACCAATAAGCACACATGTTGAAGAGGTGTTTGCTTATTGACATTTATTAGATAGTAACTAGTTAAAGAGTGCCCGTGCTAGGCACGAGCCCAACAAATATTGTTTCATTTTTTTAGTCCGTTTAAAAATAATATCTTTTTTTTTACAACTCTTTAATTTTATTTTTTCACATAACATGCTTAAGATCACAAGATTAACGAACATTTTAGTATATCCTGCATATTTTTAATTTAATATCACAAGATTCAAAAGTTTTACTTACTTGATTTTTATAATTATATTCAAACATAATTTTAATTTTCAAAATATCATTTTCAACTTGAAACAAAAACCCCCTTCGTTAATATTTACTTGTCCAATATTGACTTGATGCATCCCTTAAAGAACAATAAATAGAATGATAATTTTACTATATCGCAAAATATAATAAATTGAACGTTTTAGAATATAATGGATATAATATCAACAACAACAACAACATACCCAGTGTATTCCCACAGCGTGGGGTCTGGGGAGGGTAGAGTGTACGCAGTCCATACCACTACCTCAGAGGTGAGGTAGAGAGGCTGTTTCCGATAGACCCCCGGCTCAAGACAAAACAGTCTAAAAATAGGCTAAAAATGACGTAACAAGAATACAGGATAAAAATACAAATAAAAGTACAAGATAAAACTACAAGAGACGATAGGAAGTAATATGTAGTAACAAACAACAGACAGAAACAGAGCACTGCCACAAAATACTACCACGAGGAATCCAAGAACAAGAAACTATAAGCGTAACACTACGATTACTAGTCGGGACAATAAGGAAAAACACTCCTACCTACTAGCCTACACACACTTCTACCTACTACTCTTCTACCCTAATCCGCGTCCTCCACACCTTCCTATCTAGGGTCATGTCCTCGGTAAGCTGCAACTGCGCCATGTCCTGTCGAATCACCTCTCCCCAATACTTTTTCGGTCTACCTCGTCCTCTCCTGTAACCATCCATAGCCAACCTCTCACACCTCCGCACTGGAGCATCCGTGCCTTTTCTCCTCACATGTCCGAACCATCTCAACCTCGCTTCCCGCATCTTATCTTCCACCGACGCCACACCCACCTTATCTCGGATATCCTCATTCCTAATCCTATCTCTCCTAGTAAACCCGCACATCCATCGCAACATCCTCATCTCCGCCACCTTCATCTTTTGAATATGGGAGTTCTTTACTGGCCAACACTCAACTCCATACAACAAAGCTGGTCGGACCACCACTCTGTAGAATTTGCCTTTAAGTTTAGTAGGCACCTTCTTATCGCACAAGACTCCAGATGCGAGCCTCCATTTCATCCACCCAACACCAATACGATGGGTGACATCCTCATCAATCTCTCCATTTCCTTGGATAATAGACCCAAGATACTTGAAACTCCCTTTCTTTTGGATGACCTGTGTATCCAGCTTCACTTCTACGTCATCATCCTGAGTCGCCTCACTGAACTTGCACTCCATATATTCAGTCTTGGTCCTGCTCAACCTAAACCCCTTCGACTCGAGGGTCTGTCTCCAAACCTCCAACTTAGCATTAACTCCTTCGCGAGTCTCGTCCACCAAAACTACATCATCCGCAAATAACATGCACCATGGCACCTCACCTTGTATTTGCCGCGTCAATACATCCATTACCAAGGCAAATAGAAACGGGCTAAGGGTCGATCCCTGGTGCAACCCCATTAACACGGGAAAGTGCTCCGAATCTCCTCCCACAGTTCTAACGCGAGTCTTGGCCCCCTCATACATGTCCTTAATTGATCTGGTGTACGCCACGGGTACACCTCGAGCCTCCAAGCACCTCCAAAGGACATCCCTAGGGACTTTATCATACGCCTTTTCTAGATCGATGAACACCATGTGCAAGTCCTTCTTCCTTTCCCTGTACTGCTCCACCAGTCTTCTAAGGAGATGAATAGCTTATGTAGTCAAGCGTCCTGGCATAAAGCCGAACTGGTTCTCTGAAATAGGCACGATCTGTCTCAACCTCAACTCCACCACCCTCTCCCAGACCTTCATAGTGTGGCTTAGCAATTTGATACCCCTATAGTTGTTGCAACTCTGAATATCACCCTTGTTCTTGTACAAAGGAATCATCGTGCTCCATCTCCAAGCTTCAGGCATCTTTGCCGTTCTAAAATACCATCAAACAACTCGGTTAGCCACTTCACACCTGTTTCACCCGAGCTCTTCCAAAAATCAACGGGAATCTCATCCGGCCCCGTCGCCCTACCCCTTCGCATCTTACGAATCGCAATCTTAACCTCTTCAACCTTTATACGGCTACAATAATCATAGTCACGACGCCTCTCTGAGTGTGCCAAATCTCACAGCACAAAGCTTTTGTCCCCCTCTTCATTCAAGAGTCCATGGAAGTAAGACTGCCATCTCCTCCTAATGAGTACCTCATCTACTAGTATTTTGCCATCTTCGTCCTTGATGCACTTCACTTGGTCAAGGTCCTGAGTCCTCCTCTCTCTAGCCTTTGCTAACCTGTATAACTTCTTATCCCCACCTTTATCCTCTAAAGCCGCGTATAAGCTTTCAAAGGCCGCCGTTTTAGCTGCCGTTACCGCTAACTTAGCCTCCTTCCTAGCTATCTTATACGCCTCCCTATTCCTTCGCCTCTCCTCCTCATCCTTACTCTCTACCAACTTCGCATATGACCCCTTTTTTGCCTCCACCTTTCCTTTTACTTCTCCATTCCACCACCAGTCCCCTCGATGCTTGCCAGAACGACCTCTCGAGACGCCCAACACCTCTCTAGCCGTCTCCCTTATGCAACTAGCGGTCGTAT
This sequence comes from Jaltomata sinuosa, assembly GCA_003996215.1. Classification (NCBI taxonomy): domain Eukaryota; kingdom Viridiplantae; phylum Streptophyta; class Magnoliopsida; order Solanales; family Solanaceae; genus Jaltomata; species Jaltomata sinuosa. The sequence continues at coordinate 15,972 of QJPP01001088.1, forward strand.
CCCACATATTATCCACATCCCCACTACTCCCCCAAGCCCCCCTAGTCAACAGCTTCTCCCCTATTTCCAGTGCACTGGCCATAGTCAGGCTACCCCATTTAATCCTAGGCTGGTCATCCACAATCCGCTTCTTTTTTTCCTTCTTGATCTCTAAATCCATCACTAAGAGTCTATGTTGGGTCGAAAGATTCTCACTTGGGATAACCTTACAGTCTTTACAAAGACCTTTATCACCTGTCCTAAGGAGCAAAAAGTCTATCTGAGTCTTGGCCACCGAACTACGGAAGGAAACCAAGTGCTCCTCTTTCTTCGGGAAACTAGAGTTAGCTACTCTCAACCCAAAGGCTCTAGCGAAATCCAAGAGTGCGGCACCCCCTTCATTCCTATCCCCGAAACCAAAGCCTCCATGCACATCGTCATAACCCCTCGAAGATGCCCCGATGTGCCCATTGAAATCTCCTCCAATGAAAAGCTTCTCAGTATCAGGCAAACCTCCCACTACCTTGTCCAAAACCTCCCAAAAGCGTTTCTTCTCCTCCTTATCTAAGCCCGCTTGTGGTGCGTACGCACTAATAATGTTCAAAGTAGACCCTCCAAGGACTAACTTAATTGTCATCAACCTATCGTTGACCCTCCTAACCTCCACCACTTGCTCTCTCAACTCCTCATAATGGATATAATATAATAAATTATTTCTTTATTTTTAAAATTGAACAAATAAAGCTGTAAATGAACTTTAAAATTAAATTTTGAGATAAATTTATATTTCATTAAATTTGATAAGTATAAATTTTATTTCAAATTTAATTTTGAATATCTCATTTATCACATTCACCTCTCAAATAAATTAAATTACTTCCAAAAATATATTTAGTCCATAAATAAAATAATCCCTTATTTTATAAACATTAAAAAGAGACTTAAGCATTATTGAACTTAACTAAAAGTTAAAATGGAGGGCAATTACATAAATATTTCAATAATAAATAAATAGAGGTGGGGCCCACTTTAAAGGGATAAAGGACAGTTGCAGTGCTTTTTGATCCATAAAAAAAAGATGCATTCAATTTAACATTGAGTACAACATCAGTAAGCATGAAACCATAAGCTTGAAGACTATTAAATGACATTAATATCCTTTCATTTAAGCTGAAATGTCCAAATTATCCTACAAATGCCAAAGCAGACAGACAGGTCTTAATGCCAAAGCAGGCATGTTGAAGACCTGCCTGCTTTGCCTCTTATTAGAGATAATTAGATATAAATTTTAATATTGCAACATTGAAAAAATAAATGAAGAACAAAAGATTCAATGGCGCAAGAGGGCCTACAATTTCAGAAAATAATCTACATATGTTTAGAAGATATCCACGATAGAACGCGAGATGACTAAATTGTCCTTTAAAAATGAAGTTAATTCCAGGAAGCAGGCACGTTGAAGAGGTGTCTGCTTTCTCATTTATTAGATATAAAATAATAAAAGTATAACCGAATGTGTGTGTGAGTAAGTTTTGTGTCGTGTGTGGAGTGAATGTGAGGAAGTTGAGGGATGTGGGATGTGCAGGTGAGGGATATAGGGGTTAGTGGGTTAGTTATTATAATTATTTTTTTTAAAAAAAATCTTCTTTTTTTTTAAAGATTTTCTGAAGATATATATTAAATATAATATAAAAATTAGCTAATTATTTGGGACTAACAAGAATATATGAAAAGTTAAATAGCTATACTAAATAAAATGTAACTAAAAGAAAATACTAAAATTATTAGCTTATTTATTAAAACTTAAATTAAATGAAATATATATTTTTTGTAAAGTTTTCTTTTCTTTTGAAAAATGAAAAATGAAAAATGAAAAATGAAAAATGAAAAATGAAAAATGAAAAATGAAAACAATACTTATTCTAAAATGTAACTCTATTTTTGTAGTTTTAAAATCTTTTAAAGGTATAACTTACCAAAAATGAAATATAATAAAATACCTAACTTAGAGCTAAGAGAAAATTTTGAACATTAAAATGGTGTATAACTTTAGGTTCGGTCGAAAATTAGGTTTTCACAGCATGTCCCTTTTTGCTTGGGAATATGGAGAGTTTTCAAGTAAAGAAGTGAACGACGTGACTTAATTTTGACCTAATCATTTATTCAAAAGTAGAAAGATAAATAAAAGAACGGAGAAGGGCCTAAATTACCCTTTAGGTATTGAAAATTGTATAAATATACTCTCGTTTCACCTTTAGGCTCTAAAATGCCCTTCACATCCACCTTTGGGCTCTAAAATATCCTTCTCACCCACCTTTGGGGCCTATTTTGCCCTTTCCCTTAACAAACCTTTTAGGAATAATAATTAAGATTTTTATTTAATATGTAACAATATTTTATTGGTTGAAATTTTAATTAATCAAAACCTATTAACCCACAAACCCAATTCAGATCCTAGATTTAGCTCCTCTTCATTTCTCATCTCTCCATTTTTTTCAAGTTCTTATTTAGATTAGAGACATATGTTATAGATTTAAATTAATGGTTGAGATTTAGTAAATTAAAATAAGTCTTAACTATGATTAAAATAATTAATTACTTTCATACATTTACTTTTAAAATATTATTTTAATCTCACAATTTTCGTTGTACAAGATATCTTTCCTAAATATAAAAAATATTCTTACTTGCCTTGAGTAAATTTTTTCAAGCATCATTTTTAATTTTAACTTATTGCTACTATTTTTTTCACTCAAATTTTTTTTAGCCTAATTTTGGATGCTGGAAAGGAATTTCAATGTTGGAAGAGAAGTCCTCCTGCTTTAAAAAAAAATTACTACCAAAATTATGTATAATTATTTTTCATGTATTGTAAATAATATAACAATCAGATATTTGAATATTTGACAAAATAAATAATAATATAATTAAAAATAAATTTAGTGGCTAAAATTGCGGGATTGCATTATATTTTGGAGCAAATATATAAAATATTTATTATTTTAATCATGATTAAGGCTTATCATTAATTGACTAAATCTCAATCATTAATTTAAATTTATGACATGTGTCTCTCATCTGAATAAGAACTTGAAAAAATGGAGAAATGAGAAATGGAGAGGAGCCAAAATCCGGGATCCAAATTGGGTTTCTGAGTTAATAGGATTTGATTAATTAAAATTTCAACCAATAAAATACTATCACATATTAAATAAAAATCCTAATAATTTTTTCTAAAGGGTCTTTTAAGGGAAAGGACAAAATAAGGCCCAAAGGTGGCCGGGAAGAGTATTTTAGAGCCAAAGGTGGATGAGAAGGGTATTTTAGATCCCAAAGGTGGATGAAAAGGGCATTTTAGAGCCCAAAGGTGGAAGGAGGATATATTTATACAATTTTCAATACTTGAAGGGAAATTTAGGCCCTTCTCCGATAAAAGAAAGGAGGTGTGATCGAGCCCTGACTTTGGACATTGATAAGTTGATTATCTACCAACTTATTGAGCTTTTACTCATGAATTATTGCCATGCTTTGATAAGATTTAGAGGTAATTATTGCCTTTATTGATGCAAATGCAGGTACTCATGGCGACAAGTAGAAAACAAAGATATGGACCCAAAAGAGATCAAAAGGAGATGATGTGAAGATGATCAAAAGAGACGAAAAATCTGTCGAGAGGTGCGGCCGCCGTGCGATGCGCATAACGTCTGATGCGGACCACACCTCACTTCACATGACACCTGAAATCAACTGAAGTCACTGGTTTGCTGGAACAGAGCCGTGCGACACGCACAATACTTGGTGCTATCGCATATCGCATCGCATGTCGCGTCACACGTCTCTCGAAGGACATTTTTGTCAACTTTTATATGACGATTTGGGAACCTTCTAAAACCCAATTTGGGCATTGTACTCAATAGTTTTGAGGAGTTTTCTAAAGTTTTTGAATAGTATTCCATTGAGAGAGGTTTCCAAGGAAGGTAGAGAGTACTTGCTAATTCTCTTCTTCAACCTTGTGAATCCACCATTAAATGTACAAATTGAGCTTGAATATTGGATATTAACTTACAATGAATGGAAATTTGAATTACCCAATTGGTATAATCTCTTATTTTCTTAGCATGAGTGGCTAGTTTTCTTGTCTAGGGGTATGTGTATGATGGGTATTTGATATTGGATATGGTTCTTGCTTAATTGTGTTTATAATTGCTAAATTGATATGAGTCTATTGAATTCTCCATGTTTTAACTCTAAAATTGATGGTTGCAAACATTGATTGAACTTACTTGGTTGTGTTCTTACTTGAAAGAGAAGTTCATGATTTCGAATGAGAATTCAATAGTGGGTACTTGAGATTTCCACCTAGATTGAGGCTAGAAATAACTTGATCGACGGAAAATACCCATTTAAGAGTCTAAGCTAGAAATAGTATGACTTCCTCAAGCTTGTATTGGTTGTTTTGTGATGAACCCATGGTGCTTGAATAAAGACCATGAGAATATGTTTGGAAGATCGAAAGATTGACGAACATAACTATAACCAATGCTACCCATATCGTTTATTAAGAATTTTCATAATTAAACAAGCACCCATGTTTGAATCCCATCGAAAACATACCTCTAGTCGTCCTCTCTCTTGATACAAATCTATGTTTACTTTATTATTTTATTTGAATTGCGATTGTGACAGATTTTCAATTTCCTGATTTCTCCCATTTTACTTTTTATGCTATTTGAACGATTACTCTATTGTGATTAATATACGACAATCTTATAGGCAACTCTACCATTCTCTGTGGGATCGACCTCAATTCTCGTCGGGAATATAAATTTTATTTTGCTCGGACGATCACTATCACCTCCGTATGGAGAGTGTTACCTGAGCATTATCAAAAAATGGTACTGTTGCCAGGGAATTGGTTTTGAGTAGCCTTTTGATTGACGTTTGAAATCACTTTGTGAGTTTTGATCGTTTTTTACTTTGTTTTGTTCTCTTTGATTGTTTGAACATGTCACATACATAAATTCCTCAAGCACCTCTGCCAAATACTTCTTGTGCACTTGAGAAGGTAACTATAGTAGACTGTAAGGGAAGCATGTGAGGAGCCGAGGGAGCAATGGGTGCGACCTTCGCTAAAATAATTGATGAATGGAGGAGGAATGGTGCGAGAAGGGATAGAGAGCTATCACTCGCTAAAACACTTCTTGAATTCTATGACCATGAGTATGATAAGCCATACGTTTGAGATGGTTAATACCATTGGTGTTGTTGGGGCTGTGAAATTAGTAGAAGATGTGGCTTGTCCTAGTGAAAATAGTGAAGAGGCATTGGCTGAAAACCATGAGATTGGTTCGCATAAAAGTCTCCATCAAACAAGCCCAAGTTTGGGGAGACAATATCATGGGAATCAAGGTTGGAACGTCAAGAATGATGGTTCTTGGGTCAAAAATATGCTTGTGAGAGTGCTAGAGAAGTTGGAGTCCACTGATGAAGGCGTCAGAGAGTTGAGATATGATCTTGGAGTCTGGCTCAAACTGTGCACTCACACTCCGTCGCCATCAAACAACTAAAAGAAAGAATGATATGGCTCTCCTCCCAATTCGAATCTAAGCAATTGCAAAGAGATAAAGGAGTTGATGATACAAGAGGCCAATCCGACTCCATCGAAAATGTAACTTCAACCACAAGCCTGGAAAAAAGAGGACTATGGACAATGGTTTAACAAGAAATATAGATCATCGGAACAAGGTGGCCAAGGTTTGCAAACCTTTTCCCAAGTGTCCACCTACCTTTCCACAATGATTATTGCAAGAGAAAGAAAAGGAGCAACTGGGAGAATTTGAATCCATGTTGAGAAAAATCATCATCAACATTCCATCAAGTGATGCCTTCAATAAGATGCCCGAGTATGCCAAGTTTGTGAAGGATGTGTGCACTATAAACAACTTCAGAGATTGTGGGGTCGTTCATATGTCTCCCCAAAGTAGTGCAATACTATCGGGAAAACTCGTTAATGATGAGGTAACTCCGGGTGTTTTTATCTTTTGTGATGGGAATATGGTGCATAGGTCAACAAGATTAGTGTGTGATGAGAATTCGAGTGTGAACTTAATGTCGCCCACTACCTTTAGATGGTTGGAGCTTGGCCAACCCACCATCTCAAATATGAAATTGCTCATGGTGGATCGATCAATGAAGTATCCCGTAGGGATTGGATGTGACATTTTGGTGAAAATGGGTCGGCTTGTGTACCCGATAGACTTTGTTGTACTTGATTATGATGGGGGTTTCAAAATACTAATTGTTTTGGGGCAGCCAAGTCTAAAAACAGTGCGCTCATTGAGTGAAATAAACTTGGGAGAATTTAAATTCTTCGTAAATGAGGAAGAAACAACCTTTAATGTGTGTACGTCCATGAAACAACCAAATGACTTCCAAATGGCATTTGCAATTAGCAAAATTGAGGAGAGCGTTAAATTATATGTGAAAGAAGGATTCGTGGATGAAGCTTTGGAAGCCATTCTATTAAACTATGATTGTGAGGAAGTAGAAGAGTACGATGAAATATGTTGTGCTTTAGTGGGAATGGGTTCCTACTCATATCCGCCGAAGAAGCTCGATCTTGACTTGAAGAATCGACAAATGCCTCCCTCCAAACCTTTCATTATTGAACCACCTAAATTAGAACTCAAGCCTTTACCATCACATTTGAAGTATGCCTACTTGGGTGCCAATGAGACCTTGCCAATCATCATCTCCAACAAGTTGAATGAAAAACAGGTTGCGGTTTTGCTCAAAACTTTAAAGAAACATATTCGGGCCCTTGGATGGACTATTGTCGACATAATTGGCATACCCCTGGGAATATGCACGCACAAGATCAATCTTCAAGAAGAGTGCACACCCTCGATTGAGCACCAATGAAGGTTGAACCCGCCTATGCAAGAAGTGGTGAAGAAAGAGATCATCAAATGGTTAAATGCAGGGGTGGTCTTTCCTATATTTGACAGTACGTGGGTTAGCTCAGTTCAATGTGTACCAAAAAAGGGCAAAATTACTGTCATACCTAATGAAAAGGATGAGATGATATCTTTAAGACCCGTAACCGGGTGGAGGGTGTGTATGGATTACCGAAAGTTGAATTCATGGACCGAAAATGATCATTTTCCCCTTCCTTTCATGGATCAGATACTTGATAGATTGGCTGGCCGTGGTTTTTACTATTTTCTTGATGGATATATACCTGAAATAAGGGAAATACACACCATAAATAGCCTTGTATTAGCAGTGAAGGATACAAAACTAAATCATAAATATTAAAATAAATGGTAAAATCACCACACATCAAGTTGCGATAAGTGTTGTTTAGTTAGAGAATAAAAAGGTATGCAATGTCCTATTTATTATGTCAGCAAAATATTAGCTAATGCTAAAATACATTGTTCGAACTTAAAGAAATTGTGATAACTTAAAAATATTATGCCTAAATGTTTCATCTTTATGGAACCCAAGGTTCCCCGTTAGTCTTAATCATATTAAAAACTATAACTTTCATGCTAGGAATCATAAAAATACATCCTAGGATCAATTCTAGGTGAAATTGTACCTATCCATAGGGTTCTCCCCGTGTTTCATGCTTTTAGGGCTCAAATTCAATAATTCCACCATTAATTCTCAACCTAAAGGTCTTACAAAGATTAATGATCAATACACGAAGATATTTATGGAGTTACTTACCTTAAACGAAGGGGAGTACCCAAGCTTCTTAAGAAAACCGCTTCTTTGAGCTCTAGAACGAAATAAGAGTTATGGGAAAATAACCCAATAAAACTGAAAAAGTGCAGGTAAACTGCCCGTATTCTTATTGCGGTAACCTGCGTCTCATCGTGGAGAGTCATCACAATGAGAAAAACTCATCATGATGACCCATCGCGATAAGAGTGCCCTTTGTTGCGATGAATGTTAATTTCCAGAACGTTGAAATCTCTCCCCAAACCCCTTATTTCACAACACACTTCATTTCCTAGTCATCACAGAATAACCCCAATGCTACAATGCCCATAACTGAAGTTCTATAAACCCAATTTCTGTCCCAAAACTCCGTATGCGATCCTATGACAATCAACTATACATATTTGGTCTCCACACTACCATTCAATGAACCACGAGACCTCAACCATCTCTAAGACATAGAACACTATATTTTCATTAAAGTTCACCCTAGCCTGAGATTTTATCAACTCTCACATTAGGGACTTTTCTAGCCAGGTAATTATGCCTTTACTTTACTATAATAACAGAATAGGTCATTACATAAGATACCAATCAAACAATCATTCATCCTCAAATGACAATAAGAAGAAAATAAGAGAAATGAGGATTACCTAGATCAGTGAACAAGTGAGGATACTTGATTCATATGTCTGCTTAAGTCTCCCAAGTGGCCTCCTCAATAGGACGGTTTTTCCATTAAACCATTACAGATGCAATCTCCTTAGTCCTTAATTTTCAGACATCTCTATCAAGAATAGCAACAACCTCCTCTTCATAAGAGAGGTTTTCATCCAACAGGACCGAGTCCCAACAAATAATGTAGTCACCATCTCCATGGTACTTCTTATGCATGGATACATGAAATACAAGATGAACTCCCGACAGACTCAAAGGCAATGCCAACCTATAAGCCACTAGCCCCACACTCTGAAAAATCTCAAAGGGCCCAATATATCTTGAGCTCAACTTGTCACACTTTTCAAACCGCATAACACCCTTCATGGGTGAGACCTTGAGCAATACTTGCTCACCTTCCATAAAGTGTATATCCCTTACTTTCCTATCCGCATACTCTTTTTTATGGCTTTGAGCTTCTAGAAGCTTCTCTTGGATGAACTTCACCCTTTCTATGGAATTTCTCAAAAGATCAGTATACTACAGTTTGACTTCAAATGAATCAAACCAACCAATCTCATCCCATATAATGCTTCAAACATAGCCATATCTATGCTCGAGTGATAATTGTTGTTATAAGCAAACTCAACCTAAGATAGATACTGGTCCCATTGACCTCTAAAATTTATCACACATACGCAGAGCATGTCTTCTAATGTATCATACACTTAAACTGCTCGTTAATCTGAGGGTGAAAAGTTGTACTCAGGTCCAACCTTGTACCCAACTCCTCATGCAACTTCTGCCAGAAAAACTGGGTACCCCTATCATAAATAAAGGAGATAGGTACCCTATGCAGTTGAAAAACTTCCTTAAGGTAGATCCTAACTTAGCCGCATTATAAGTCACCTTAACAGGGATGAAGTACGCAGACTTTGTCAATCTATCCACAATAACCCATACTCAATCATATTTTTCCAAAGTCTTGTGAAGGCTAACCACGAAATCCATGGCTATTCTCTCCCACTTTTATTTAGGAATGGGCATCCTCTGAAAAGAGTGCCACCAGGATTCTTGTGCTCATATTTCACTTGTTGACACTTAGCCACAAATTCAACTCTATCTCTCTTTATTCTACCCCACCAATAGTGTTGCTTCAAATATCAGTACATCTTGGTCACAGTAGGATGTATAGAATACTAAGAATAGTGAGCCTCAACTAGAATCCTGGGAATCAAATCATCAAACGGGCAGACAAACTCACTTCTTAATTTGCAAAATGCCTTCATCATTAATAATGGCCTCCTTCGCCTCACCTTGCAACACCTTTTTATGGATCTTACTCAATTTTACATCATCAAATTGTTTCCCTTTGATGTGATTAAGAAAAGAGGACATCGCCTCCATACATGCTAATAATCGACCCCTTTCAGACACCTCCAACCTCATGAAGCTGTTAGCTAGAGCCTGAATGTCTCTGGCCAATGGACGTCTAGTAGCTTTCAAATAGGCCACGATACCCATACTCTTAGTTTTCCTGCTCAACACGCTGGCTACTACATTACCCAGATGGTATAGAATGGTAATGTCATAATCCTTGAGTAACTCCATCCATTTTTGCTACCTTAAGTTTAATTCTATCTGAGTGCAAACATATTGCAAACTACGGTGGTTTGTGAACACTTTGCAATGCACCCCATACAAGTAATGTCTCTAAATCTTGAGAGCAAACACCACAATAGCCAACTCTAAGTCATGAGTAGGATAGTTTTTCTCATGCACTTTTAGTTGCCTCAAAGCATAAGCGATAACATTTCTTTTCTGCATCAATACAACACCTAAACCAGATCGCGAGGCATTAAAATACACAATAAAATCCTTACATTCAATCGGTAAGAAAAGAATAGGAGCAATAGTCAATAAAGTCTTGAGATTTTGAAAGCTCTCCTCACATTCATTTGACCAAACAAATGGTGCCTCTTTCTGAGTCAAGCAGGTCATATGGGTAGCAATGGATGGAAATCCCTTCACAAATCTGTGGTAGTAACAAGACAATCCCATAAAGTTATGAATCTCAGACATAGAAGTGGGTCTGTCCCAATTCTTAATTGTCTCATTTTTTTACGGGTCTACAATTACCCCTTTTTTAAACCATATGCCCCAAGAAGGACACATAAGACAACCATAATTCACATTTGGAGAATTTTGCGTACAATTTCTTTTCTTTTAATAATCCCAACATAATCCTAAAATGATTTTTGTGCTCCTCATCACTCTTAGAATACACTAGGATATCATCAAGAATGAGTCTAGATAGGGATTAAATATCCTATTCATCAAACTCATAAAAGCAGTCGGAGCATTATTCAATCCAAAAGACATCACAAGAAACTCATAGTGCCCATACCGAGTTCAGAAATCAGTCTTAGGAATATCAGAAGGCCAAAATTTCAACTGGTGGTATTCGAACCTTACATAAATCTTAGAAAAGACTGATGCACCATGTAACTGGTTGAATAAATTATTGATATGAGAGAGAGGATACTGATTATGGATAGAAACTTTGTTCAATTGCCGGTAGTCTATGCACATATATAGACTACCATCCTTTTTCTTAACAAATACTGGAGCACCCCACGGGGAGGTACTCAAATGAATGAACCCTTTACTCAATAACTCCTGTAACTGAGCCTTAAGCTCTCTCAACTCAGGCATTGTCATTCTCTAAAGGGAAATAGATATAGGACACATATTTGGCTCTAAGTCGATACAAAAGTCAATGTCTCGATCGGGTGGCATGCCAAGAAAATCTGTAGGGGATACCTCTTAGAACTCACACATCACAGGAACTGACTCGACACCTAGGACCTCTGAACTAGTGTCCCGAAGATGAGCTAGAAAGGCCCAACACCCCCTTCCTATCTAACTTTGAGCATGAAGGAATGACACAATCTTCATAGGAGCAAGACTATAGTTACCCTCCTACTCTAGTCTATCCAACCCAAGCATAGCCATAGTCACTGTCTTAGCATGACAGTCCAGAATAACATGGTGTAGAGATAACCAACTCATCCCCAAGATGATGTTAAAATCCACCATATCTAAAATCACTAAATCTGCCAAAGTCTTTTGCCTGACAAATATAACAAGACAATCACGAAAGACCCTATCCACAACCACAGAATCAGCCACTAGGGTAAACACATTAACAGGAAAATTAAGTAGTTCACATATCATGTCAAAACCCTCAGTAAATCCAACAGATGCATATGAAAGAGTAGAACTAGGGTCAAATAAAACTGAAGCCATACGTTCATAAATAAGAATAGTATTTGTGATTACTGCGTCTGATGCCTCTGCCTCTAGTGTACCTGGAAAAACATGGAAGTGGTTCTTTCCACCTGCCTTTACACCGCACTATTGGGCTGATTACCTCCTCTGCCATTACCACCACCCCAGTAAGGCTGAGTGCCACCCCTAACAGACATATGACCACCCCGCCCACCCTGCATACAATCTCTATCATATCCATTACCTCTACCTGATGGACCCGGAGCTCTAGGAGTCTACTGCCAAACTACTTGTCAAAGTTGAGGATAATTTCTCTTCATGTGACCAACCTCATCGCACTCATAGCATGTACAAACAATAGTAGGTCACTGCACCGAAGCAAATAAAGTAAGGTACCCACCAAACTCTGATAAAGTCTGACTGGTCCTAAATGGACCCCCAGTAAAAACCTGCATCGCAGACTAAATGGGGCACATAGGTATCCCCATGGACCCTGACCTTTAGAAAATTGACCACTGAGTTTATTTTATAAGAATCTTATATGACAGTGGTAGATACCTTATTGCAATAGTTCATATCCTCTAGGTGATTAAGGTTTGTTCATTGCCTTACATTGTTGTTGCATAAGATAAAGACATTCCTCTATATTTTCGTGAAGTATTTTAAAGTCTTCTAAAGATTTTTTTATTTTTTCCCTAGAACTGGTATCGTAGGTTTTTAGATACAAGCCATTTTATTAGAAGTATTTCTCTTGTGATAAAAAATCCATATGTAATCCTCAGCCGAGTTAGTGGAACTTTATGAGGGGACAGTTGGTCTCCTTAGAGATCGAGTCATAAATTAGCAAGTGAACTTAGAGTATACCTTTTTGCAATAAAGGAATAGTCAAAAAGAGTGGGTTAAGATAATTAAGTGTGCCTTTTCGAGATAATAAGTAATAATGTGAGCCCTAGCTAAGCTTATATGAGGGTAGCTCTTATTGCTGGTCTATTGAGTTTTATTTATTAGCCATAGTGCTTATCTTCTAGTTTGTAAACAAATAATCTGTTTATCGATTGTCGAGATTAAGTTTCTACACAGAGGTTAACTTGATTATAAAGCCAAAGTTAATTATATGTATCACTGGCTAGCACGTTGTATGTTATATGTGTTCTAGATCACCTACTTATGAATTACGTGTAAAATAAATCACTATTGATAGATAAACACAAGATATCTGTTTATACATTATATGATGTATAAGAATGGATTTTACATGGTTTATAAGTTACATGTCTTATAGAATATGTTACTGTAAATGTACACATTAAAAGGCTTATACTTACAGGTCATAGGGGGATCATCTACATGTTATAGATTTTACAGTTCGTCAGTATACATGATATGTTCTCAATGGTTGTGGGGCCGAGTATTATCCCTTTTTCTAGTTGATATAATTGGAGCATCTGAGTTTGACTGCTTATATGTTGCACGATTAGCTGTTGTAAACACTAAAATGCAATGATTCAGAAGATGTATATCATATGAAAGTATTTGGAAAAAGAATTAAGTGCATGTAATTCGCCTATTAGATGGTCCATAAATTATCTGTCTCTCTGATTATTTACTTTATAAAAAAAATATTTATTTAGACATAGGTTAGCATCAGGAACTAATTACGCGCATGTTAAAAATTATTGTCTCTTACTTTATGATTATCTTAAGTCATCTGATTATAGTCTATATGTTACATGCATTAAGGATTATATGTATTAAAGTAGGGAGAACTATCACTCCAGAGTTAGATATTTTATCATGTAATAACTTTTCGGGTTAAGCCTTATAGGACTAGAGTGTTATAGTTAAATGTGAGTATGCTATGAGATCCAGATATATCCATACCTATTTTGAGCACCAGAGTGACGACACTAGAGGCCAAGGTGAGTAACCCCATTCAGTTATAACTTTGTGTTACAATAATGTTTTGATTCAAATAGTTGATTATCGAGGTGCAACTTGTTAATATATTGTATCGCCTTGTGAGGCATCTGGATTTGGATTTTCTACATTTCAGGTTTTTGGATATTCCTATTTGTATAGGAGACTCAGAAAAATTTCTGGAAACTCCTAAGGACTTAGCCGTGGGAGTCTTATTTTCATTCGAAGATGAATGTTCCTAAGGGGGAAAAGATATAACACTCCGCTCGTTTGAACATTTAAATATAGTCATACTTTTGGGGTGAGAATAAATGTACTTAATATGTTAGGAAATATGTTTTACAAAGTATTATAATCCTTCAATGATCATATGTTACGTTTTGAAGTCTAGCAAGTTGCAAAATAAAAATCGACAAAAGTTATCGTAAGTTACTGGATAAATTCTCTGAAATTTGGGCCAAATGTCTCAGAGTTTTTCTCTCAATATATAAGGTGTTCGAGGGCCCCCAATCTACTGAATTAAATGTCTACAGGTCTAGTTTCTAAATCATAAAATCATTCATCCATACAACTTCGAAATAGGGAGATATTCGTATTTTTGCGAGACTTCACAAGCAGGCATGTGATGCAGGCCCCATAACCCCTAAGTCGGTGGAGCTTTATAAAATCAACTTCTCCTTCATTTTAAACTCACTAAACTCATCCAAAAACCATAGAAATCAGAGAGGAATCCCTTAAATTCTCTATAGATGTTGATGCTTTCAACTCGGATGTTTAATGGAAGTTGCTCTACGTCGCGAGTTCATCATTTTGGTATAGTTTACCCCATCAATTTTGTAGCGTATCTCTGTGGTTGTTGTGGCAGTTGCAATTGCATGTTGAGTTTGTGGCAGTGTTTTGGATAGGTTTTGAGAGGTAAGAACCATATTTTATTGGTTTATAGCTACCTTAGACCCCAAATAGTATTTTACGACAAAAAAATATATCTTTCATCGAGTTTTCACAGTAGTTTGTATTCTTGTTTGTTGATTGAGTTTATGCCATATTTTAGTGTTATGAGGGTATGGGAAGAAGTCAGTAGACCACTTGGAATCATTAAAAAAGGTATATTAAGGCTATTCTTTCTTCTCGGTATGATTCCTTAGAGCCTACGAGCGATATGGCTTGTATATTATAGACAAGCTATCTATAGTTGTAGTAGTTGATTGTGTTGGATGCCTGAGTAGAGATATTTATCCCTTGGTGATACTCTCATTCTAGGGATAGTGACCTCTTTCTAGACACGATTTAGATTATTAGTATAGGTCGCTTGCAACTTATCTTTCTCACCTTTGGAGCTGCTTGAGTACTATAATGCTTTAGGCTATTTGATTGTTTATTGTTTCCCTCGGGGCTATAGTGGTGAGTTTCAAGGATTTAACTTGTGTCTTTGGGGCTATATGCAGGTTGTCTAAAGGGATATTAAAGTTTATTAAAGCCTATGGGCTATTTTAATTGCCTACGGGGCTATAATGAATCTTATTCACTTACATGATATAATGTTGGCTTAAAGGGGCTAGATTGAGGCCTACGGGCCAAAGAGTTGCCTATGGGGTTATTATTAAGCCTATTCACTTACGGGCTATAAGATTGCCTAAAGGAGGCTAGATTGAGGCCTACGGATCAAAGAATTTCCTACAGGGCTATAATGAAACATGTTCACTTATGGGCTATAATGTTTGCCTAAAGGGGCTAGATTGAGGCCTACAGGGCAAATAATTGCCTTCAGGGCTATAAATATATATACAATTGCCTTCGGGGCTATACAAATATATAGACAGTTTCTTTTGGGGATAGAAAGATATACAGATGGCCTATGGGGCTAGGAATTACCAATAGGGGTATACAGATTGAATTGGCACCTCTCAGGCTTATAAGGGCTCAAGTAGGTGGTCATATTTGCTATTTGTACCTGTCGTGCTTATGGTGTCCAGTTAGGTCATTGTTTGATTATTATTGTATGATGTGTCAGGAATAGTTAGGTTGTATTATGATGATTGTTGACCTTCTTCCCCATGTACTTCGTTATTTGATGATATTAGTTAGCTCGATTCAGGTAAGTAAACTGCTCAGTTCATTATGATTTGTAAGGTTAACTCAAGAACAGGTAAGTATGTTCTGGATAACCTCTTACTCCCTAATGGAGTATTTATAATACTTATGATATCAGTCTCCGCAATTTATAAATTCACGAGCAGGTACGTACATGCAGATTATCCATGGCTCACTTATTCGATTACATATCACTATTACATAATACCTGCTTAGTTATTCAATTGCCTTGCATACTCAGTACATTATTTTGTATTGATGCCCCATTGACTGGGGGTGCTATATTCATACATGCATGTCCTGAGAAATGACCATATAGGCCCTCCCAGTAGCGTGGTCGAGCTCCAACAGGTTGTCTAGCTCCTTTTCTTTTGGAGTTGCAGAGTCTCTGAGGTTTGTTACTTTTGTTGTCAATAGTTGTTGGGTAGGTCAGGGCTTTGTCCTGGTAAAGTTTATTACTCTTAGAGGCTTGTAGACTTTGGGTGGTATAGATATGCGTTGTCAGCTGTGTTGGCTTTGTTTCTTTTCCTTTTAGCATAGCGGCATGGCGACCTTGCTCAATATGTATATATGTGTTCCATTTATATATTTCTAGATCATGATGGCCTTGATGGCTCGCATAGGATTTAGTTTTTTTATATGAATTGCTGAGAATAATTGACTTTATTACATGTTATGTTCACAGGGGCCTTGTCGGCCGAGGGCTTATTTTTAAGCCAAGATATACTTGTTTGTTTTCTTTATTTTATGGTTGGTATTACACCATTAGCATAGTTATATAGCATGGGTCGACTCAGGCCTAAGTTTGCATTAGGTGCCAGTTGCGTTCCTAAGTTGGAGCATGAAAAACTTGGTATCAGAGCAATATCGTATCCTAGGAAGTCTGCAAGCCATGTCTAGTAGAGTCTTGCTTATGGGTGTATTGTGCACCACACTTATAATCATGAGGCTACATGACATTTAAAAATGATTACTATTTTCTCCCTCTAGATCGTGCGATAAAGCTAAGTCAGAAAGGGGTAGTTTTGATCACCCTTAGTTAAGAATCATCCAAAATATGCCTATTGAAGGCAATTTCAGATTAGCCTAAGATGCCAAGTGCTAGTACTTCCATAGGGGTAGCTTTTAATTTATAATTGCTAGTTGCATGGGTGACTTCTATAGGTTGTGTGCCTCAAGTATCTCTGGCTAGATAATGACCTATGTGGGTTCTATTGTATCGGGCTCGAAGGTAAGTATTTTAAAATTATTATATGAGAATATATATGTAAAAATTATCCCTTTTATGTTGTAATGCCAAAGTTTAGCACGAATTTATGTCTGTCGTAAGTTAGAGTTATTGAACTTTTTCTTAAAGGGGCTAAACATGGTTAATGTTGATAAAAATATCCTGAATAACATGTGATATGGTAGCAGATAAATATTTTGAATAAGCTATGATTTCCTTTAAAATTAATAGTAGGATATCAGAATTATTTGACTTGAGTAATTATAAAAAAATGGGAAAAAAAACTTCCAGCTAGGGCATCATTTTTCTGGAGAGAAGAAAAGTGATCGCATAAGTTGCAAGGGCGTTAATTATTTATTGGATTCAATTAGCATAATCCCATATACAGTATGTGTATTGTAGTTCACCAATGGTGTGATACATGCTTTAGAGTTCATCTATTTATGTATTTCTTGCTTTACAACTTAGCCGATACATATCACTGGCTATAAAGTTTTTCAGTTGCATGCTCTTTGCTTCTTTTATTAGGACGACTATTGTACAAGTTGATGTTATGAGTAAACCAGTCATAGAAAGGGTACCATGTCATGTTAGTTAAGTACAAGTAGGATAGATTATACAAAAATTCCTATATGCTCCACAATGACCTGCATGCTAGATACACTATATATTATGTATTATGACTAGGTGGAGTCATGAGGTAACCTGTATTTACAAGGGGAACTAGAGGTCTCCCATATAATATCATTAAAGAGTCAAAAATTATGTGTTATAGATTACATACTTGTCAAAGTATTTGTGGTGCAAATTTCAGCGTATAAAGGTATACGTGTTCCCCATGGTTATCTGCATGGTAGTTTGCTTGTTGTGTGTCATTAGTGATCGGGTATTGGCATTTGGTTGCACCATTGATCTCCTACGTGTAGGGTACGTACTACATAATTTAGTGATTATGCAACAACATGCTATAAGAAGTAGGCATTATTGCATAAATATGCTAATTATTTTAGTAAAAATATGTCTTTATGTTATGTGTTTTACAGAGGTTGATCCATATGGCCTTTCATTAATAAAAGTTTTATTGCATGAATCTGTTTTTCATAGGTCAAGTGTCTAGAAAAAATATATATGTATATTGCATATCGACTTACGTAAAATGTGATCAGAGATCACAATCATGGTTAAAATAGCCCCATTAAGTGCTCCGTAGATGGCAAGGACATTAGATGCCTATGAAAATAAATCGCCAAGATTATACATGAGAAGGTGTCACAGTGCACTATGGTGAGAATACATATTCCATAGGTTTCATGTAGTATTGTTTTCATCAGCTTACCAGCAAGTTTGATAGATGCCCTTAAGAGTTAGCGATTTGCAAATTACTTGCGCTACAGATTTTCTGTCTACAATTTACATGCTATGTGAAATCTTGAGTACATAACATTTTCTTTAATACAAAGTATGCCTATCTTCTACATATTATATGAGGTGCTGAAGTATATAAGCATTCCTCTCGACATGAACTTTGCAGTAATGATTTCTTAAAAAGGTTCAAAATACTTGTCATAATTATTTATTCGTATGATTGAGCATGGTTTTGAATGGATGCTTTAGACGAGTCCTTGCATTTGATATGTTAAGCATGATCAGTAGTCTCGATTATTAGCAAACATGTTAATTCAAAATTGATAAGTTTTTATAGCTTCTAAGGTTGTAAAGAGGAAGTACGCATATACATGAGGAACTAGACGTTACTGCGATACCTAATACTTTATACTTTTTCGAAGCCATCTTTGCTTCACCCTCTTGTTTTACACCTTCAATATTTTTCACAAATTTGACCACCTCCTGAAAAGACCTGTCAGAAGATGTTACCTGTAAAGCTAAAATCTGTAGCCCTGTGTTCAAGCCCTTCACAAAATGGTAGATCCGTTCTTTCTCTGTATTAATGAACTGTGAAGAGTAACAAGCCAAAGCATGGAAGCATGCCTCATAAGCTACCATAGAATAATTTCCCTGCTCAATGTTGGCAAACTCATCCCTCTTTCTGTCCCTCATAGTGCGTGGAACATATTTCTCTAGAAACATTTGGTAGAACTGACTCCAAGTCATAGGAAGTGCCCCAATAGGCATACATTCCACATATGCTCTTGATCACATCTTAGCATCCCCTTTCACCTGAAAAGAAACAAATTTCACACTATACCTCTCAACAATTCCCATCCAGAGCAGTTGCTCATGACAACCAATGATGAACTCATAAGCATCCTCAGACTCCAACCCATGAAATATCGGAGGTTTCATCTTCATAAACTTGAAGAAAAAGTTATGCTCACCATATGTCATTACCGAGCCTATCACGGGTCGCAGAAACATATCTGTCTCAGAAGCAACATCCATCTGAGGAGCCATTCCTGCAGCATGCTGGGTCACTAGATGATGCACATTGGGAACTGCAAGAGTAGTCCTATTTCCCTGCCAGCTCACTAAGAAAACTCAGATTCTGCTTGATTATATCAGATTACATCGGGACCTGTGCTACACCTTTATGAACGGGTGTCGCCCTTGTCCCCTGGACTGGTACTGCCTCAGCATCCTGAACCTTAACCTCCTTTTCATCCAGAACCTCTGGAAAATGCTCATGCTGAGGAGGAGATGCTGACCTTTCTCGAGTTGGAGCTGCGGCTCGAGCTCCACCCCTGTGGGTGCGCCCCTCCTTTCCCTAGCTTTGCCTCTTACTCTGCCCCTGTTGCAAACTGCAGCCTCAATGACTGGTTCGGGTACCGTTGCTCTAGCCTCTAACACGCATGTTCTCACCATCTGCGAGAATAAGAATGAAAGAGTAAGATTCAAATTTGGATCATCAGATACCAATTGAAATCAAGTACTAGAACGAAGGAAGAAAGACATTGAGGTTTCCTAAAGTCCTATAGCCTCTTGCTAAAAAGTACAAACATATCCGTACCATTCAGCAAAACTCTACTAAACACGTTCTTGTACGATCAATCTGTACCGCCGTGGTATCCGATCCCATAATTAATGACAATGTCAATGCATCTAAGGTTCTCAAACCTATCCCTCATGATATACACAGTGCACTTAAAGTCACACTTACACTTATTCACCTCAATCACTTACCAATCCCTGTACATCTAGCTTTTTCATTCAAGTATAACAGGAAAATACATATAATTCAAACATGTCCAAAGATCAATCACCGGTTAAATAATTCAATCACATACATGTAATAAAATAAGTCTCAACTATAGTTTAAAATCATAACCTACCTCGAGTGAAGAATTAACACCCGCAAGCTACTTTGCAATTGTCTTGCCTTTTCTTAACACTTTGGATCGCTAAAGGTCTATAAACAATAATTATATGAGAGTAATTAATCATTTACTCTCCATTTCAGGTCTTAAGAATTTAACCCACTAATTCTACCCTTATCCGAGGTCTATAACATTCCCTAAGGGTTAATTAATCAATAACTAGTCTCATAGCATTTATAGAATTAATACCCAAGGGTTTACAATCAAGTTAACCCTTTTTATGCCTATAGGTCTCATCTTTATGGAACCCAAGGTTCCCCATTAGTCTTAATCATATTAAGAACTATAACTTTCATGCTAGGAATCATAAAAATACATCGTAGGATTAATTCTAGATAAAATTAAACCTACACATAGGGTTCTTGTCACGCTCTGAGGCTACTCCCTAGATGCAACATGGTGCTTAGCGTCACAAGTGACCCCAAGCTAGCCCATGGTCTGGCATGGCTAGGCTTTTCTGAATAGATAGACTAACTATGCAGAAGCTAACTGGTTTAAATAACTAAGTAAGAGAACAATAATCCAATAATCATTTAAGTATATAAGAAAATCTGATAATGGTCTAAATCAATACTGACTGCAGAAGCTGAACTAGTACTATGTCTGAAAACCTCTAACTGAAATGAGCTGCTAGTAAAAAAACCCAGCTAACCATAAAAATATGAAAGCTAAAAATAAAGACTGAATCAGTAAACATAATATCATTCTCAAAATATGAGGACTCACCACTGAGCTGCTGAGTAGGACCGAAGAATCGCACTAAGCGCAGTCTGGATAAGGAGCGCTTGAACCTACATCATGATAAGATGTAGCACAAAGTATGCGTCACTACTTGGAATGTACTGAGCATGCAAGATATATGCAAAACTGTATACAAATAAGTACTGAACATGAATAATGTACTGAACATGAAACTGAGGGATAAGCTGATGCAATGATCAAGTATCTAACATGAACTATAACATGTTGAATTGAACTGAACAAACTGAATACTGAAATACAAGGTCAATGCATGTGCTGAGTCCAAACCATGGGAGCTACTATTAATCGATATACCCCAAGCTGAGCTAACAATGGGGCCAACCAGTACCCCTGGTTGGGAGGGTGTTCATACCTTGCCAAGGGTACAAATATAATCTGGCATTGATCCACTAATCTGATGTTTAAATAGGACTAGGGTGTCAAGCCTAATTTGATGGGTGACCCTTTCAGAACCTACGGTGGCGCCGTAGCTCTGGGACTTAGGGAATTTTATTAAAGGTCTTAGCCTAAGCTGCCGGGTGAGCCTTTATTCCCTCTTCCACTCGGTGCTAAGCGTAGTCCCGACTGAATATGCAAATAATGAGTGTAATTGAAGTACTGGATAGCTCACATACTGTTTATTCTGAGAATGCAATATAATAATACTGAAGACTGATAACATTCTAAGTTTGGAACATAACTGACTGTAATATCTGTTTAGCATGCTTGAATATAAGATACTAAAATTTCAACATGCTATGGTTATAAACTTCTGAGTACATGACTATCCTAGGTTTCCAAGAAAACACATGATGAATCCTATACACAGCCATGGAAGCTCAACTACAATAATTGCATAGCAATTCAGGAACCCTAGGTCTGAATAACTGACTGAAATCTGAATGACTGAATTGTATCTAGGAACTCAATGGGTGAAAGGAAACCAATGATGAAATCCCACATACCTGGAAGTAAAATTCATGGAAGAATCCTTGGATTGGGCCTGGACTTGAGAGAACCTTCTGCTTGTTCTAGTGAGGAAGAAGTGTTTCTTTTCCAAAATTTGCTAAATATCAGTTTAATATGAGGGATGAGGGGTTTTGGGTAGTTTTAGGCTTAAAATCTAACTTAGTCTAGTCAAAATATTGTAGCTTAGCCTTTTAAAGGGATAGAAAAAGTCTGGAATGCCCCTGAGAAATTAAGAGAAAACTCCTGAAATTATGAGAACATCAAACCACGGGTTGGTCGACGGACCATAGATTTGAACGATGAACCATCGACCGATCCGTAGTTCTGTTCCTGAGTTCTTGGGGGTCCTCTGATCTGTTGATTCCATGAGTCACAGGATGGACCGTGATTATGAATGACGGTCCGTAGTTTGACTCATCGTTTTTGGACCTTAAGCTGAGGGTTCTCTGATCAAAAGGAACCACGGATGACAGGACAGAGTGTGGTTCTAAACTACGGCCCGTGGATTCATTCGTGGTTCTGAGGTGTGAAACTGGCACCTCCTTGAAGCTCGAATCCATGAGTGACAGGACGGACCGTGGTTTCAAACCACCATTATTCATAAAGTCAACCGTGGAATGAAGGGGACAACACTGGGGTTCAGATCACGGGTCGTGGTTCAAGATGACGACCCATGATCTTGACCGTGGTTTTTGGAAACTTGGGATTTTCTGAGATTTTTCTCGCTAAGTGTTGTACAGGTTTGTTCAGATTCTGGGATGTTATAATATCTCCCCCTTGGGATCATTCACCCTCGAATAAAGACTAACAAGCTTAGTTTGGAGGGAAAGAGCTGCAATCCCTATCAACTGATTTCTAAAAAGCTGATTCCTAAATGGATTGAGTTCTATGGACATGAAGGAATGCTGGAAATGCAGGAATAACTAAGGAAACATGATACAAAGACTGAAATAAACATGAGTAAACTGGAAAACTGGAGAGGGACTATTACCTCAAGCTGAAACTGGGTTGGATGGAAAAAGGTGAGGGTACTTTGCCATCATAGCTGTTTTTGCTTCCCAAGTAGCTCCCTCAACGGACTGATTTTTCCAAAGAACCTTCACTGAAGCGACCTCTTTATTTCTTAACCTATGAACCTGATGGTCAAGAATATCAATTGGGACCTCTTCATAGGTGAGACTATCCTTCACAGCCTCACTCTCTAATGGCACAATTGATGTTGGATCACCAATACACTTTTTCAACAAAGAAATATGGAGGACTGGATTAACTGCTGCTAGTTCGGCTGACAACTTTAACTCATAGGCCACATTACCAACCCTCTTCAGGACTCTGTAAGGACCTATATATTTGAGACTGAGCTTTCCTTTCTTGACAAATCTCACACCCTTCATGGGTGATACTTTCAGGAAAACCCAATCATCAATCTCAAACTCCAAGTCCCTTCTCCTCACATCTGCATAGGGGACTTCTGATGACTCTGAGTTATTTTCAACCTTTCCCTAATAAGCTAAACTTTCTCCATAGCCTCATAAACCAAATCTGGCCCAATCAAGGCTGCTTCACCTACTTCAAACCAACCAATAGGTGATCTACACCTACGCCCATAAAGTGCGTCATATGAGGCCATCTGAATGCTGGAATGAAAGCTGTTGTTTTAGGCAAACTCTATAATAGGTAAGTGATTATCCCAACTACCTTTGAAATTGATCACACAAGATCTCAACATGTCCTCTAAGGTCTAAATGACACGCTCTGCCTGACCATCCGTTTATAGATGAAATGTTGTGCTGAGGTTTACCTGAATACCAAGACCTTTTCGAAATGATCTTCAAAAATGAGATGTAAACTGAGTACCCCTATCTGAGATGATAGATAAGGAAACCCTATGCTACCTGACTATATCACTAATGTAGAGTCTGGCATAATCCTCTGTTGAATCTGTAGTATTAGCCGCTAAGAAGTGGGCTAATTTGGTCACCCTGTCCATAATCACCCAAATAGATCATGTTGTCTGCGAGTACGAGGAAACCCTGTAATGAAATCCATGTTGATTACCTCCTACTTCCAAGTACGAATGCTAATATCCTGAGTCACACCTCCTGGTGTCTGATGTTCTACCTTCACCTGCTGACAGTTGGGACACTTAGCCACAAAATCTGCGATGTCCCTCTTCATGCCGTTCCACCAATAGACTTCTTGTAGATCACGGTCATCTTAGTGGCACCAGGATGAATAGAATATGTGGAACTATGGGCTTCTGTCAGGATCTGCTGTCTCAGCTCATCCACATTAGGAACACATAAACGACCCTGGTAGCGAAGCACACCATCTCCCCCTTGGGAGAAAACTTCTACTCTTTGCTGATGAACTGCACCCTTTAACTGAAGTAGAATGGGCTCACTATCTAGTTTCTCTTTCACCTCAACTACAAACGAAGATTCTAACCCATTCTGGACTATCACACCGCCATCTGCTGTGTCCGTAAGGCAAACTCCCAAAAAAGCGAGCCTATGAACATCCTTGGCTAATTCTTTCTTCTCTTCCTCAACATGAGACACACTACCCATGGACAGCCTGCTGAGGGTATCAACAACAATATTCGCCTTACCCGAATAGTAGAGCACATTCATATCATAGTCTTTCAGAAATTCGAGTCATCTTCTCTGACAAAGATTCAACTCTTTCTAGGTGAACACATGCTAGAGGCTCTTATAATATGTGAACACGTCTACATGAATACTATACAAGTAGTGTCTCCAAATCTTTAGGGCAAAAACAACTGCTGCAAGCTCAAGGTAATGAGTCGGGTAGTTCTTCTCATGAATCTTAAGCTATCTGGAGGCATAAGCTATGACCTTACCATGATGCATCAAGACACAACCCAAGCCGACCCTGGATGCATCGTAATATACCACAAAACTATCTAAACCCTCTGGTAGAGTCAAAATGGGAGCTGCAGTCAATCTAGTCTTAAACTTTAGAAAGTTTTTCTCACATTCGTCTGACCACTGAAACTTAACCTTTTTCTGAATCAATCTGGACAATGGGGCAGCTTTGGATGAAAATCCTTCAACAAACCTTCATTCTGTGGCCTGGCTTACCACAGCGAAAACAACTTCCACTACCTTCCATACACTCACCTTGGTGGTTCCTACCATAATTCCTGCAAACCGGATGAGTGCGCCCACTAGTGACACTAACTTGGGACTTAGAGCCTGGAGCCCTATTCCATCGATCCTGTCAAACTTAGACACTGGGGCACTAGCAGAAGATGGGGCCAGAGCTAAAAAAAATTGGCGAAATTAAGAGCGGTTACCACCATCTGACCTCTGCTGAGAATAGATGAAGTCACCTGTTCTAGCTCTCTTATTGTCTCCTTCCCGCTCTTTGATCTTTTCATCTTCAATTTGCTGGGCATGAGTCATCAACCTAGAGATGTCCATCTCTTTTACCAGCATAGCAATGTTGCACTCCTTGACCACATCATTGGACACATCTGACACAAACTTACTCATACGGGCTCTGGAGTCAGCTACCATCGCCGGAGCATACTTTTACAATTGAGTAAACTTGAGAGAGTACTCCTTCACGCTCATATCATTCTACCTTAAGTTGATGAACTCTTGAACCTTGGCTTCCCTGAGTTTAAGTAGGAAAAACCTGTCCAAAATGCAGTCTTGAAGTGATTCCAATCCACTAGGCATGCATTAGCACTTCGAGACTCCTTCCACTGCTGATACCAGGTATGAGCCACTCCTTTCAGCTGGTAAGCGGCCAAGTCTGCACTCTCGATCTGAGTGACACCTATAATCTCTGTCACCTTCCGAATGTCCTTAAGGAATTCCTGTGGATCCTCCTCAGACTTGGAACCATGAAACTCTGGAGGATTCATCTGAGTGAATTCTCAAACTCTAGCTGATGTAGAGTTATTCTGAGGTGGGGCTGGTACCACAACCTGCTGGTTAAACTGAGCGGTTATGTCCTGAGCAAGTACCTGGAAGGTAGCCCTGAACTTTACATGAGTGACTTTCTCATTCAGAGGGTCTGTTGGAACTGGTGGTATTTGCTGATTCCCGTTTCTGTTTCCATTTCCCTTTTCGTTTCCTCTTTTGGGAGGCATTTTCTATAACACGAAGAATAAGAGTTAAAAGGAGATTAAATAGAGTTCATATTCTATAGCATGAGATGGAAAAGAAGGAAGGGAAATTTTTCTGAAAAACGTCCTGTAGCTCCTCCCTCATAAGTGTGGCGCGCTTCACACCCATGGAAAAGGCTCTACTCAACGCGTCTTTCAGACACCCTAGGACACTTAAACCTAATGCTCTGATACCAAGTTTTTCACGCCCTGAGGCTACCCCCTAGATGCAACATGGTGCTTAGCGTCAAGTGACCCCCAGATAACCCATGGTCTGACATGACTAGGCATTTCTGAATAAATATACTAACTATGCGAAAGCTAACTGGTTTAAATAACTAAGTAAGAGAACAATAATCTAATAATCATTTAAGTATATAAAAAAATATGATAATGGTCTAAATCAATACTGACTGCAGAAGATGAACTAGTACTATGTCTGAAAGCCTCTAACTGAAATGAGTTGCTGGGACAAACCCCTAGCTAACCCCAAAAGTCTGAAAACTAAAAATAAAGACTGAATCAGTAAACATAATATCGTCCTCGAAATATAAGGACTCACCACTGAGCTGCTGAGTAGGACCAAAGAATTTCACTAAGCGTGGTCTGGATATGGAGCGCCTGAACTTACATCATGATAAGATGTAGCACAAAATATGCGTCAGTACTTGGAATATGCTGAGCATGCAGGATATATGCAAAACTGTATATGAATAACTACTGAACATGAATAATGTACTGAACAAGAAACTGAGGGATAATCTGATGCAATGACCAAGTATCTAATATGAACTATAACATGCTGAACTGAACTGAACAAACTGAATACTGAAATACAAGGTCAATCCATGTGCTGAGTATGAATCGTGGGAGCTACTATTAACCGACATATCCCAAGCTGAGCTAAATATGGGGCAAACCTGTACCCCTGGCTGGGAGGGTGTTCATACCTTTTCAAGGGTACAAACATAATCTAGCATGGATCCACTAATCTGATGTCCAAATAGAACTAGGGTGTCAAGCCTACTCTGATGGGTGACCCCTTTAAAACCTATGGTGGTGCCGTAGTTCTGGGACTTGGGGACTTCTACTAAAGGTCTCAGCCTAAGCTGATGGCTGAGCCTTCATCCCTTCGTCCACTCGGTGCTAAGCCTACTCCCGACTGAATATGCAAATAATGAGTGTAACTGAACTACTGGATAGCTCACATACTATTTATTCTGAGAATGCAATATAATAATACTGAAGACTGATAGCATTCTAAGTCTGGAACATAACTGACTGCAATATCTGTTTAGCATGCTTGAATATAAGATGTTGAAATTTCAACATGCTATGGTTATAAGCTTTTGAGTACATGACTATCCTAGGTTTCCAAGAAAACACATGATGAATCCTATACACAACTATAGAAACTCAACTACGATAATTGCATAGCAATTCAGGAACCGTAGGTCTGAAAAACTGATTGAACTGTATATAGGGACTCAATGGCTGAAAGGAACACAATGATGAAATCCCACATACCTGGAAGTAAAATTCACGGAAGAATCCTTGGATTTTTGGGCCTGGACTTGAGGGAACCTTCTGCTTGTTCTAGAGAGGAAGAAGCGTTTCTTAAAACGTCATAGCTTAGCCTTTAAAAGGGATAGGAAAAGTCTGGAATGCCCCTGAGAAATTAAGAGAAAACTATTGAAATTCTCGGAACATCGAACCACGATTTTATTGACGGACCGTAGATCTAAACGGCAAACCGTCGACTGATCCGTGGTTCTGTCTCTGAGTTCTTGGGGGTCGTTTGATCTGCTGATTCCACGAGTCACATGATGGATCGTGGTTCTGAATGACGGTCCGTGGTTTGACTCGTGGTTTCTGGATCTTAAGCTGAGGATTCTATGATCAAAAGGAACAACGAATGACAGGACGGACCGTGGTTCTAAACTATGGCCCATGGTTCCATCCGTGGTTCTGAGGTGGGAAACTGGCACCTCCCTGAAGTTCAAATCCACGAGTGACACGACGGCCCGTGGTTTCAAACCACTGTCCATGAAGTCAACCGTGGAATGAAGGGGACCAACACTGGGGTTTAGACCACAGGTCATGGTTCTGGACAATGGTCCGTGATCTTGACCGTGATTTCTGGAGACTTGGGATTTTCTGAGATTTTTCCTGCTAAGTGTTGTACAGTAGTTGGTTCAGATTTTTGGGTGTGACAGTTCTCCCCAAGTTTCATGCTTTTAGGACTCAAACTCAAGAATTCCATCATCAATGCTCAACCTAAAGGTTTTACGAAGATTAATGATCAATACACGAAGAGTTACTTATCTCAAACGAAGGAGAATGCCCTAGTTTCTTGAGAAAACTACTTCTTAGAGCTCTAGAACAAAATATAAGCTGTGGGGAAATAACCCAGAAAAACTAAAAAAGTGCAGGTAAACTACCCGCATTCTCATCGCGATAAGGACGACTCATCATGACGACTCATCGCGATGAGAGTTCCTTTTGTCGCGGCGATCATCAATTCCCACAAGATCAAAATCTCACCCCAAACCCCTCATTTCACAATACACTTCATTTTTTAGTCATCACGGAATAATCTCGATGCAGCAACGCCCATAACTGGAGTTCTATGAACCCGATATTCATCTCGAAACTCCCTATGGGATCCTACAACAGTCAACTATCCATATATGGACTCCACACTACCATTCCACAAATCATGATACCCCAACCGTCTCTAAGTCAAAAGGCACTATATTTTCATTAAAGCTCACCTTAACCTGAGATTTTATCAACTTTCACCTTAGAGACCTTTTTAATCGGATACTTATGCCCTTACTTAACTATAACGACAGAACATGTCGTTACAATGATTAATTTTCTTCTTATTTTTTTGGGGAGAGTTGGAGGCCACAGTGGTTGGGTCTAAAGATTGCTTTTGTTCGAGAACTCACTGGACTTGCTGACGGACCTCTTTTGGGGTAACAAAAACCCTTTCGATTCACAATTTGGACGAACCCTTCGAAAGACCTATATTGGTAGGCAAATATTATTTAAAAGGAAAATATGGGGAAAGGTGAATAAGCCTATTGGAATTAGCAAAAGTTACCATGGTTCTTGGCTCTCCAGCCCCTGACACTAGAAATGGACCTCCATGTCTGCTCGTCGAATCTAGAAACGTCTAAGATGCTCTGAGCTCATTCGTTGATCGAGACTCCTTCTATGTTTTCCAAGTAGATGTTGAATATAAACTTCCAAATGGTGTTTGAACAAGATGCAAGGAATCTGAAAAGGGAAATTATTTTTAAGTAATGTGGACTTACAAGTGAGATTCCGTGATTATGAAATCTCAAAATCTTGAATTATATCCTTTGTGGAAATGATCACAAACTTTTCTATCCATCCTCGATCTAAATAATTGTCTAAGCTAAAAAGGATAGTTTTCTTTCCTCGGTGGGTCAAACTTATGATCCCCCCCCAAAGAAACAACGGGAATAAAGAGAAATCAGGTGGTCAAGAGAGACAGACCGACTAACTTTGGTGACAAGATATCATAGACAAGCCATGATCCTCCAAATAGACGGATCAACTAGGGCTAAAAATTACCCTGTAGATCCAGCAGAAATGAATGATGACTTCATCAATTGCTGGATCTCCAAATCCAAGCGTGAAGGGGTAAGTGTAAACATTAAAAAACCCCAATTTGGTGAAGTTCACACTCTCAATCACACTAAGGGAGGACACTACGACTTTGTCCTCCAACCAAGTTACAGTCAGCCCAGACGGTGGGAAGGTTGGCTTTAGAGATTGAAGAAGCGTATTCACTGATCAATTTTCCCTGATCACCTACTTGTTGGTTGAAGTTGCATGAGATTTGAAGTCACTTAGAAAGTTCAGTGTCTTCGAACTATTGTATTGACAGTTGGTTCCTGAACATCTATCTCGACACCTTTATTTTTCTTCAGGCCACCGTCAAAGAGAAGCTTAGAAGATGATCTCTGAAAGTTCAAGGATGAAGACATGATGAGGGATCGACGAAGAAGAAGATCTGGAGAAGTTTTGGAGAAGTTATGAAGCTTTGAAGGTTTGTAGATATGAAGATTTGAAGATATAAAGAGAGACATCTGAGAAGATGAGAGAAATCTCAGAAATTAGAGGAATTAGAGGGATCGGTAGATGATACATATGAGGTATTTATAGACTTCAAAAGGAGGACACCATCATCACCTGGATTGGTGCAACGCTCCGAGACCGATGTTTGGCCGACAGGTGGTGATAACAATAAATGTGATAGGAAACACGTCTTTTCGGCTGACATGAAATATTTCAATTGCTTTCACGCCAAGAAATTTTGAAAACTTTTCTGCTTCCCGATTACATTTTGACAAAGTATTCAGAAAGGGGGTGATTATCTATATGGGCAAAAATCACCGTGGACACACAATAACACAGGATGAGAATGTGTGGCATTAGAACAATGCTAAAAGGCGGGCTAAGTAAAGACTCCGGAGGCAAGCCATCTTTAAAGAATCACTGGAAAGAGCAACCGAGATCATTATCGATATCGTCCACTTCCATTGTAACCACCGGAGCTTCTGACAATGAAGGAAGGGACTCATGGACCGAAGGCATATTAGAAGAAGAAGGGACTCGTGGCCTGGAGTCATGTTAGAAGAAAGAAAGGACAAACACGTTGGCTAAGTCCGTATAGAATCTCGCAAATTGCGACGGATTTACAGTTGGTGTACGTAACGATATGGCCAAATGGAGCGTTTCTATTGGACAGAATACTATAGGGACAAAGCAGAGCAATTTAGTGGTTGATGTATTCGATTTATTGTCTATAAATGTTATTCACTTTTAAAGGGTTGAATTTTAATGCAATACAAGGCTTATATCTATATTTATGCACTTTGGGCTTTCTCCCATTTACTCACCCGTTTAAGGCATATCTATTAAGAAAATTCATACCAAATTTCCCGATTCCACAACTGACAAGGCCGTCACCAGAATGGTAGTTGGACCTACGACTCTCTAATTTTATTATTTTATTCGCTTATTTAATCTTAGTAACGTCCTTTATACACTCACTAAACAACGATTTTATTTACTTAATCTCTATTTTATAAGTCAACCCATGCCCGCGTCGTACAACTTTAAACAAACACCACCCCGCAACCGCCCCGTTTGCCATCCCTACTTCCTGTTCTCTTCTCTTTTCTTTTTTCTTCTGCCACCTCCATGTAAAATAATTTTAGTGGAGTCCCTCAACCGTCTAGATATATACTGTCAATAATAAGGTGAAAACAAGAAACAGAAAGAATTGATTAATGAGTAAACATTGTTGTTCATAGGACAGGAACATTAATTTTGTCACTGAGCCCTCAAATGATTGGGGAGGGTCTCTTCCGTACTAATGAACCAATCATTCACCTCCACTTCTGTACGATAACATTGTATGCCTGCCGCTATTGTAGAATGTTTTCCCTCTCCTAATGTATAAACAGACAAAAATTGTTGTACTGTCACTATTCTCTACATGTTGAAACGACAAATTTACCCCACCCCTTTTGGTGTTTAAATATTATCCACTCCCACTCCAGAGGGGGGAGTTTCTACTTACTATTTCAAAAACTACAGATTTTGCTTCCCTTAAACATTTCCTCATGAAACAGTAACCAGCACTCTAAAAACAAAACAGGGGATTTCTTTTGTTAAAAGTGAGTGATAAAAATGGCGTCTTTAAGAACTTTTACTATGACAGCGTTGATTTTCATGGTGGTTTTTGCACCCTTTGTTCTTAGCTTTCGTCCATGTAAGTCCCCTTTTTCTCTTTGTCTCATGTATAAACACACACACACAGTGGAATTCCTTTTCTCTCTCTCCCTCTACTTGCATAAACAAGAATGTCACATGTTATTTTCAGTTCCTCAAGAAGGGAAAGGGTTTTTTCCAGATGAAGACAATCAGGTATTTATTTATTTATTACCCTCAAAAAGGGTTTTGTTTGAAAAGAAAAAATAAGATTTTTTTCCATAATGATTCATTTTTTGTCTTCTACTTGTATTTTATTTTGAACAGCAAGAAAGGAAGGGCGGTAATGCAGAGTCAATGGGAACAGAGGAGGATTATGCAAGACAAATTCCAACAGGACCTGACCCTCTTCATCACAACCGCCACCATCCATCAAGCCCATAATGATATTATAACACAACTCAGTGCTCACTCTCACTTTCTGTCAAATCATTTTAATTAGTAGTACTAATTAAGTTTATGTTTATCTTATATATGTTCTTCACTAATTTTGTCTAATTATCTTACTTAGAGCTGCCTAAAGCTTTTGCTCCTTTGAATACTTTTATATTTTATCTCCTCTTAAGTTGTGGAGTTTGTAGAAAAGTTCAGGATCAATGGGATGGACTAATGGAGTTCCTTTTATTTTTTTCCCTCCTTTTAATTGTTAGCTGAACACTTCTATTTTTCTTTCTATTGTTGATCTGAGATTGTCTAAAAGTGTTCAAGGAAGAGCTCTCCATGGTAGGAAAAGCTGAAAAGGATGTATTTTGGCATAGCCTTCATTATGTTCCATTTTTTTTTTTAGAAAAAAGAAATAACTTTTATAGTGTGATTTGGAATGCAAACCTTCTATTCCTAACCAGAAAAGAAAAATGAAAAAGTGATATATAAGAGGAAATGCCAATCTTCAGATGGTCCCTTTTTGTCGAAAAAATCACATGTTTTGTTCTAGGGAGAAAAGAAAACTACATCAAATGAAAAATATTTACTTATTCAGTGTTCATATAACTCAATAAATACAACATATGTCTTTCTATAACGTTTATTATTTAACCATAGTTGGTTAATTAACACTCATTGTTATCTCAACTTCATCAGCAATCACAGTAAACTTATAAAGTTTGATATAATTGGGTTTTTCCTATTCAAAAGGCTGCCGTTGGAAGACATCCAAAATATGGATGGCTGACAGAAGGTGTGCTTTGAACAGGAGATTTGAATGCTCATGCAGTTCCTTTTTTTTTTTTTTTTTTTGCAGTTCTGTAATTATGAAAAATCATATGTTGGTTGGTCATAAATTGAAAATATGAATTTGGAATCAAATCAGCATTCCTTTTTTTGTTTTACAAATAAAAGTTTTTTAAAATGCATCCCGAAAGTGTGGAAAGCTGACAGAAGATATGCTTTTGGGCTGCGAGCCTGAGGCCAATGTATCCTTGTTGACCCTGCTCTTCCACATACTATACTAAAGCGGATAGGAAATGATACATACTTAGTATAAAGCAAAAGAAACGGGGAAAACATAGACAGCGAAATATCACTAGTTTTCTTTTCTTTTTCAGATGCGTCCATGTATGTTTTCTTTATAACTATGGTGTCCGGACCAACTTGCACGTAACTCGACTAGTTCCACAGTGCACTTGTTACCTCTCATCAGCACATGAACTGGATAACTCTATCCACCAAGACTTGGTCCGATTGAAAGAAATCTAATGTTTTTACTTCCACTGGAAATTGAACTTGGTACCTCATGCGTGGTTATCTGTCCATGTATGTTGAACTCGAGTATTAACTCTCAATCCAACTTGATTCAAAACAAGTCGAGTCAAAATTTTCCAAATTAAGTTCGATCAAAGCTCAGGCTCAGCTAAGCTCATACACAAATCGAGTCAAATCAAGTATTATATGCATACGAGAATTTCAGTGTAACGTGTGGAAGAGAAGAGGGGAAGAAGGGTGTTTTAAAAAAAATAAAAATGGAGATCCCAAAATTATCTCTTATTCTACAAAAGAAAGTTAAGCTCAACCAAATACTTTTACAAAGCCTTACATAATCACATATTGGCTAATATTGATACTAGGAGATTAGGGGTCGGTTGAAACACCCAAAGAGGCACATATGTGATAAAGGCAAGAACAATATAGTAAAACTTTTACGTACCTTCTACTTTGATCAAAGCATGCCCAGGAAAAAAAACAAGGAAAAGAAATCTGCATGTTCCTTCATTTGTTTATCGTACCAATCAGAATCCTGAATTGTTGACATCGTGAGCTCTGGGGTATCCATTATACTCCAATTTAACATTCAACGTTGCACATATAGCTCTAAATTTCAACCTTAATGAGTTCACAATATCAGTTGCAAACTCGTCTTCCAGTTCAGAAATGGGATACTTTTGCAGCAATTCATCCATCTGTTTGATGCTTTTCTGTACACGAGATGAAAAACAGTTTGGTTGTACTACGATTGCAGCATTCCAGACATCAACGCAACCTCTGTAAAAACCTAATTCCTCACCCACTTCGAACCCCGTTTTGAGCCCCACCTCGCGCCCTTCATCTCTACCAGAGGCTAGGCCATTGGAATAGCCCACGGAGTAGCCTTCTTTGTAGTGGGTGTCCTCTAAATTCAGTGATGAGTCAAAAATGTCTTCAATTGAATTAGGCCTGTGAGAACTCATGGATGCTTTACCAATACTTTCAAATGGCAGAATACGTTAGATTGCTGCGGAAGAACAAAATTGAAACCTGAAATTGTCAAATGTTAGCTGTTACATATCACTCAATATAAGGTAATTAAATCAAAACTAGGAAAATCTGACCAAGTTAATCCATCTTTAACTCTAAAAATTTATTTTGTAAGGATTGGAAAATCTCAAGACTACAAACAAATAGGCCTGGTCACTGGTTATCACCAAATCAACAGAAAAATGTCACCTGATAAGTGAATATATTTTGATTTTGATGACCAAATATTTTGCATTTGATTTACAGTTTGACCGAATCAAAGGCTTGGAAGGAAACGGGGAGAGGTAGGGGGCTCCATTTTAGCTTATGAATTTGAATTAGCACAACAAAAAAGAGAAAGGAATGTGCACAATGACTTTGCATGATCCCTGAAGCATACTACTTTGTACCAACTAGAAGCACACAAATAAAACATTTGGAGTCGTAACCATCAAAGATACAATACAGTGATTCCAAAGCTATTTATTGGTTGGAATACAAACTTGGTTGGAGCTTGAAATAAATAAAAGTATACTTCCTCAATCAAAAGAAGTTGTCACCCATTCCAACTTTTAAGTAAAGGTTGTGTTAAACTAGCTAACGAGAAGAAGCCATGAAAATGTCACAATTCAGAAGTAAACCATTTTATCTATGTATCTTCAATTACCAAATCTTCCTCGGATCAAATAAAATGACAATATATTTTCATCAGTCAGTCATTTTCTTTGTGTTGTGATGGAACTTGGTGGCCTTGATTAATCATACGATCTGTGGTACTGTAACAGAATTCATAAAATGCATTCTAGTTGGAGAAAAGAGTCAGTGTGCATCAAATTCAGTATATGTATGGCATATGTTAGTTGAAGATACCAAAATTCTAGCCAATAAGTCAACAGTTTATGCAATTAACATAAAGATTATGTAACTACTTACAAAGTCTTGAATTCAAATTCCACCTGTTCCCATCTAGCATTATACTATCTAAAAATACAATACAGAGCACTGAGCACAGATAGTAACAACTAAATCAAAAGTTCTTTAAGAGTCTCTACTTGTTCAATCTACTAATTTTTTTTTCTTTTTCTTAATTTTGGGCTCCAAACTGAAGATTTTGTTTAACTCTAGCCAACAGAATTGAGGCATTAAGGGAACTGTTGATGGGGAATGAAAGAGAACAAAAAAGGGAAGTGATTTACAATCAAGCCTCGTTATTTTTGCTTGAAATTAAGGAAAATGGTCGTTCGCACTTCCAAATTGAACCCTAAAGAGAATTGGGGATTTTGAGTTTTCATAAATGTGAGCATTTGCAGAGATGAAGGGAAAAAACTGTGTTTTGAGAAACAACTAAACTGACCTTGGGACTTGCTCCTGGGGTTAAAACCATCTTAAACATCTCAAGGCAATCATGAGGATTAAAGTTTCATGGTGTAGTGCTTCAATCTCATTATTTTGAGTCACGAACCTACATTAATTGTGTTATGTAACTTTTTTTTTTTTAACAAAATTAGACAAAATAGTCATTGTGTTAAATTTCTTTAAAAAAATAGCTTATATATAATTTACTATCTAAAATGGTCATTCAGCCCAAGTTCTTACCCAAACTAGCCATCGATATACATGCGGTGTACATGTAGTTTACATACGACTATTTTTTGTGAAACTTTTTTTGACAGTGATACATTTTCATAAAACTCCAAATTTTTTATATATAAAAATAACAATTTAGATAAAGAACTTTGACGAGACACATTAACTTATTCTTGTATAGCTACAAAAAGAAAAGCATTATTAATAAAAAATGTGAACTCTTTTTTTGTCCACTAAATTATTTGGTATGGTGTGTAAGAATAGTACAAAATATGATGTATTAGTAATAATTGCATTAATAATGCTTGTATTAGCTATATATGCATTAGTTATGCCGAGATTTTTCTTACGCAGTGTTTTTGATTTGTTGTATTAAAAATAACATGCATTACATAATTTTTAAAAAAAACTATTTATTTACAAAATACCCTCCATAAATATGGTAGAAAGGATGTGAAAAAGATTTTGAAGAGCAATTGTGTCTTTAATAATGCTAGTGCATGCAATAAAATTTATTGCATTACTAATATACTATGGATTTTCATGTATTAGTTATACACACCTTAATACCAAATAGTGTATAACTAATACAAGCATCTTGCATTAGTTATACATAGGTTGAAAAGTATACCAACCGAGGTACTAGTAATATACAAAGTTAATGCATGCATTATTTTTTTCTAATGCACTTTACCAGATGATCCCTATTGTGTTCATTTGGACTTGCATGAGTGTTGGCTTCAGATGCATCCTATTACTATATAGAGGATCTTGTACACTAACTGAGTTCGCACTCACACGAGAATTGTCACATGAAAAAACTTAATAAGCCTTGCAAGAAGTACATGCTTTATTAATAGGGGCATAATAATAATTGTTTGCTGGGTTGGTTTGCTACGCAAGTCCTATTGATACTTTATCTTTTCTACTACAAGCTAAATATTTGGTCCTCCAATAATCTTCTCTAAATATATTAAGGAACAAATTATTAGTCACGGAAAAAGTTAAAACTTTACTACCAGAAATTCACCTATTGTCTTAATTCTTTTTCGAGAAAAGGATAAAAAATATTCTTTTATTTTTTGTTTGTTAGTTAGTTTTATCCCTTATTATACTATTAAATTAATTATATCCCTGCTATTATGAAACTTATTAAAGTTAGCCCTCAAATGGATGAAATCCCTTAAATTCACTTAAAATATCTGATTTCAATTAAATTATTATTTTCATCGATTTAACCCGATTCAAATCTACCTAACTAAATTAATCTTTAATCAAACACACAAATATAATCACTCCACCCAATTCTTTCATCTCTTCACTTTCAACTCCACCCAGGACGTGTTTATTATGATCCTTGTCATTCACAATTCCTACCCAATCTTAGTGAGCCTTTAGCAGGTATATGTATATCTAATAATTATCTCTTTGATCCATTTTACGTATTATTTTGTTTGATTGTCCCTTCAATTATTGAATTTGTTCTAAACATTTTGATTTTGAAAGAAATTTATTTTTCTTTCATCAGATATACTTTTATTATTACGATTAAGATAATTTGAAAGAAAAGAAAAAAATTGGGTGGAGTGATTATATTTGTGTGTTTGGTTAAAGGTTAATTTAGTTAGGTGGATCCGAGTCAAATTAAATGAGTGAAAACGGGTAATTTAATTGAAATCGGGGTATTTTAGGTGAATTTAGGGAATTCCATCCAATTGAGGGGTCATTTTGATAATTTTTATAACGGCAGGGATATAATTAGCCTGATAGTATAGCGAGGGGCAAAGTTAACTAATAAATAAAAGTAAAGGAGCATTTTTGACCATTTTCCCTTCTCTTTCTTTGCGTTACTTTTTTTTATAAAAAAATATTATAATTATTTTATAAGACAACAAAAATATAATATTGAGCTTATGCATATAAATATAAAAATAATATTTCTTTAGTATCAATTTAAGTGTCTTTTTTTTTTACAAAATAGCTATAAATAATTTTTTAAGACAAATGAAAAAATATAATGCGTAGCTTATACTTTGAAAACTAATATTCCCTCTGTACCACTATAAGTGTCGTACTCTTTTTTTTTGAAAATAATTAATTATTTTTAAGATAACAAAAAATATAAAACACTTAGCTTATGCTTAAGAAAACTAATATTCCCTTGGTATCAATTTACACGTCGTACTTTTTTCTAGAAAATAATTGTAATCATTTTTTAAGACAACCAAAATTATCATACTTAGCTTATAGATAAAAGCTTCAATGGACATGAAGGTGTATTAATTCATCAAAATTATATTAGTTTTCTAGGTCACTTGCAAAATGTTTTTTAGTTTCATGGCCTTTATCAAGAGATCTTTATTTTTACACATAAGAGATCTAAAAATATTATTTTTTTCTATCCATTTTGTAAGTGATCAAAAGATCTTAATTCCTCAAAAATGATAGTACTTGAACTTTTAGCTAGAGCAAATTTTGCAATATCTCAAGTTCCTCCTAAATTAGCATGTTCAAGAAGTACAACTTAAACCGTAGCAAGCTACAAAATTAATTTTTTTTCGTGCTTTCTCATTATCTTTGTCTGTCAGAATACCTCTATAGGTAAAATTACAAGTTTCTTATAATTAATTAGAAGTAAATTGTAATTTGTAGGGTAAGGCATTGCTATCATGACTATTTTATCATTCTTTATGTTCAATTTCTGAAGTGCAAGACTAACATTAATTGTTTAAGTAAAGAAAAGCAGCTCAAATACACTTGCTATTCTTCTTGGACTTTAACTTGAAGTCCCATACACAAACTGTTATCAAGTTTTTTACCCTTTAAAAGAGTTTGCATATTAGACAAAATTTGTATTATATTTTTATATATAATAATCTTAGTGTACGTGTCTCGTGTGTGTCTCTCATATTAATAAGAACATATTTTTAAAAATAGCATAAATAATATTTAAAAAATGTGTTTGCGTAAAAATATAAGAATTAAGAAATAAAATTATAAATTTTAAATTGATAAATGATCATGTTTAAGAGTTTGATCCAATCCAATAGTTTTTTTTTTCTTCAATTTATTCTAATATTTGGTTCATTGAACAAAAATATCGTAAAAATAGCGTCTGATTGAAGGTAAAAAAGTCATTCGCTTTTACATGAACACTTAAATACCTGCATTGTATATATATTTCATGTTAATTATTACAAAATTTATATTACCACACTATTAATGGATTCACATTTAATATAATTATTAGCATTACAAAGATGCATTGTAATAAAAGTTGTATAGTAGATTAGAACATTTAATATAAGTTATTTATTAAAACAATTAGCACTTACGAATTCGCATTGTGATTTATTACCAGCTTGTTTTGGCACTAATAAATTGATATCATATCATAAACACACTATCTATTTGTAATTGGACGTTAATAAATCATATTGTTATGCCACCAGACTAAGAAAGAGTCATCAAAATTAGTCAAAATAGTCACTAATGTTTGCATTAGGATAGACTATTTATATCTCATTCCTTGGGGTGTGAGCCTTTCCCGGATCCTGTTAACGTGGAATGCTTCGTGCATTGGACTGTCTTTTTTAAATTATATTTTCAAAAGTCCTAAACATAAGGTTGTCTGCATTATAAGTATAATTTTACTCAACCTGTAATTATTTCTTAAAAGGTAAAATCTTAATCGCTTTTAAATATTAATTTTTTTTTATATTTCAAATAAGAAAATATTTTATACATAAAATTTAGTTAATTTTAAAATTCTAAATATTAGAAAAATAATTTTAAAAAAACTATTTTGTCAAGTATGAACTCTATTTAAAAGAGTAAAATATTTGTGAACGACATTTTGCTATGCGGCTTCGTACTTTAAATATTTAGTAATAACTTAATTTTAATTTTTTTTGTACCCTTTATAAGATGATTTCAGCTTAAAAAAAAAAGAACTTCTAATTTATGTGTGTAGTCAAACACCTTCACATAAATTGAAATACAAGAAATAGTGTAGGTTTAACTAAAAAAAGTGAAGAAGAAAAGTGAAGGAGAAGAAGAAGAAGAGGAGGAGGGGGAGGAGGAGGGAAAATTTAAGAAGCAAAATCTTAGACAATTTTAAAATATTAAATATTAGGAGTACTTAACTCTTATAAATAAGTAAATATTTAGGGTGTGTTTGGTATGAAGGAAAATATTTTGTGAAAAATACTTTCAATTTTCTCATGTTTGGTTAGATTAAATGTTTTGAAAAATATTTTTCAAATTGACTTATTTTTCTCAAATTTAAGGAAAATGACTTTTCTTCATAAAGTAAGGAAAATATTTTTCAAAACTCTCTTTCAACCTTACCACTCAACTCCCATCCCTGTCCCGAGTTTTGGGAACTGGCTCCAGACCCCGATTCGGGTCCCGACTCCCGACGCCCACTCCAACCCCCGATACCCTGCCCAGACTCAGGTTGAGAGTTGGGGTTGTGAATCAGGGTCTCGAGTTTTGGAATCAGGGTCGGATCCTAAATCGAGAGTCGAGTCAAGGTCTCGAGTTAGAATCGAGTCTGGGTCAAGAGTTGGGTTCGAGGTAGGGGTTGGGGTTTGAAGTCAGAATTGGGAGATAGGTCCTTGCTCGGGGTCGGGAGTAGGGTTCTTAGGTTAGAGTCAAGAGTCGGGTTTTGGGGTCGGGGATAAGGTCGGGTTTCGAGTCGGGAGTTGGAACCTAGGTAGCGGTTAAGAATTAAGGTCAGTTTGGGATCGTTAGTCAAGGTTAAGAATCGATACTTGGGTTTTAGTAAAGAATTAGGTGTCAACTTAGGTTTAGGGTCGGAGTTAGGTTTGGGGTTTAGGGTTGGGTCGAGTCTCGAGTTGGGAGTTGGGTCTTGAGTTGGGGGGATGGGTCAGGACCCCTGTCAGGGTTGGGAGTCAGGTTAGGGGGTAGAGGTTGGGTCTTTAGTTAGGAGTTTGGTCTCATTTCGGGAGTTAGGTCTCGAGTCAATGTTTGGAGTTGGGTACCCAAAGTCAAGGTCTCGGGTCAAGATTCAAGTTTGGGGTCAAGTCCCAGGTCAGAATTCAGGGTTGAGAGTCAGGGTTGAGATTGGGAGTCAGGGTTTGGATTATGAGTCAGGTGTCAAGTCGAGGTGGGATCCCACGTCTTGGGTCAGGGTTGGGGGTCGAGAGTCAAATGTAACACCTAGGAATCTGAACTAGTAGTTTCACAACACTTAGGAGTAAATGCAAAATTTTCCATGTTCACAATCAGGTCGATAGACCGTCGTTCAGGTCCACAATCAATGTAAGGACCATATTCTATTTTTCCTCCCCAGGTCTCCACGAGTGACTTGATGCTTCATTGTTTAGAACGATGACTCATCTTGTCAACCATGGAACCACCATCAGAGAGGTGCGAATTTCTCACCTTAGGAGCACGTGTCAATTGACGACCTATCAACCCTTTCCATGGCCCGTTGTTCCAATCGTAGGCCTCAAGATTCAAAAGGCCTCATCTTTTTACGGCCATACCATAGGTTACAAGATGGTCCATAGTCCAAAAGGATGGACCATCGACCCTCCCGTGAAGTTAGGAACCAGAAATCCCAGAATAAGTTCCAGGTGACCATGGGTTAGTTCAACCCAGTTCGCGGACTGTCGACCCATCCTTAGGACCCTCAATTTCTATTTCTTTTAATTCATTCATTGGGGGTAAACTAGTCTTTTTCCCACTTTTAAGTCCTATATATGCCGTTTTAAGTTCCTAAGAGGGGATTATATCAGATTAGTCACTCATTATTCCCCTCATTTCTACGATTCAATTTAGAAAAAAAAATAGAGCGGTTCTCTCAGATTTCAGGCCTAAGGTTCTTCTTCAAGCTTCACTCTCCAATTTTAGCCCTAGAAAATCTACAGTAATCAGGTATGTGGGTATTCAGTAAGGTTTTCTTTCACCCTTATGCCCAAAACTTCAGTCTTTCAGTACAAATTCCATGACTCTATAATTTAGGGCTTTTACCCAACTATGACTATTCTTTGAATTTCAAGTCAATCATTCTATTATGAAAAAACTATACATGATTTAGCAGACTTCAGCCTTTAGTATGATTTAACAACTATGGTCTCATGACCTCAGTATTCAAAAAAATTAGCATGACTAGCTCAGTATTTCATATTTTCAGCAGAAACAGTAATTTAAACTAGTTCATGCTTATTTCAAACAGACAGTTTATCTAGTTTTGAGCAAATAGAATTACAGTTTTGGGAGTAGTACTTAGCACCGAGTGGACAAAGGTTCCAGATAACCCAAGTCCTAGAGCTACGCCGCCACCATAGAATAAAGGGGTCCTCGCCAGTTGAAAGTGTCACCCTTAGCCCTTTGGGCTCAGTTTAATGGATCCATCTTAGTTAGGTTTTTATACTAATGGCAAGGTATATGGCAGCTCTGCCAACTAAGACGCAGAAGTTGGACTCCATATTTTCTCACATGGTTTATGTTAGTTATAAGAAACTCCCCAAATAGTAGTTTTAATTATGTTTAAATATCATGATTTCTCACATTTTATTATTCAAGTATCTTCTATACCCTCTTCAATAAAAGAGTTTATATTTTACAGTTTTAGCTTATGCATTCAGTTTCCAACAATGTTTTATGATACATGCCTTTTATTCACGATTTAAAGTTGTCACGCCCCGAGGCTACCCCTTAAACATAACACGGGACCTGAGACCACAAGTGATCTAAAGATAACTCTTGGCCTTAGCATGACGTAAACATAAACATAACATAATGAGCAAAAGCTTAATAACAAGTAAATATCAACTCCATAAATAAAAATGAAACATAAGTCTAGGAGCACAATCCGAAACATAAACACTGAC
This sequence comes from Jaltomata sinuosa, assembly GCA_003996215.1. Lineage (NCBI taxonomy): Eukaryota > Viridiplantae > Streptophyta > Magnoliopsida > Solanales > Solanaceae > Jaltomata > Jaltomata sinuosa. The sequence goes on from QJPP01001088.1 coordinate 59,016, forward strand.
TGTTTAAGCATGTCTGAAAAGCCTCTAAAGCTGATAGAGTAAGTTGCTTGGATAAGACTCCAGCTAACTCCAAGTACTGAAAGAAAGACATCAAGGCAACTAAACTCATACTAGTCCTCGAAGGATGAGGACTCACCAACAGCAGCTGGAAATCCCGCGGTCTCTAGCCATGAGTCTGAAAATGATTGCCTGAATCTGCATCATGATATGATGCAACACATAGAGTATAGGTCAGTACTATAAGATTTACTGAGTATGCGAGCTTATCTAAAATCATGGTAAAGACATGCTTGAAAACATACTTAAACTAAAATCATGCATTAGTAGGAGAAATCATAGTATAAGGACTCAAGTGAAAATCATAGGTAAATATCATAGTTTGGACATGAGTAATAAAACAATGAGTTAAGCTTCAAAATAGAATATCATATAACTTAGTAACTTAAAATTATTCTTGCGGGAGTTTTTCTTAACCGATATTAAACCATGTTGAGTACCATGGAGTCCAGTGTCATACATCCACACTGAAAAAGGTTGTCCTAACCGGTCAAGGTTAGAACTATAAACATAAGGATCCTAAAGTTAGCCACAAAGTGCAACCTATGGTGGTAACGCAGTTCTGGACATGGGTTATCTAGAACCTCATCGGTTGATGCTAAATACTACTCCCAAAACATATCATAGTGCTCACATAACATGTGACATATCTAGATGTCAAAGCTTATGCATAATCATGATGACAAAACCTGGATGTCATATTACTCACAAACCTTGCTTTTGAAAAATGGTTCATGAGCATTGATGGCATGTCAGAATGTCATATCATTCATGATAGTATATATCTTAAAGGTTTGCATGGAAATAGTTCAAATACATAATCTTATAAGAAAATTCATAACTATAAGAGAAACTTGGGGTTTTGGGTATAACGGTGAAAGGAATCCCTTGTTGAATGCCCACATACCTGGACTTGAAGCTTTCTTGACTTAGAGCTTGAGGATGGAGGATTGGAGAAGAACCCCAGGCTTTGGAGCTTGAGAGAATTGAATTTCTTTTCTTCTTTTGGAACTTGATTGATAAAATGAAGAGGAACTTGACTAAGTGGGAATAAAATCCCTTTAATTTGGCGTAAAATGACTTAACTTAGGAGCTTAATAAGTGAGGAATTACAAAATATCCCTGGGAATTAAATCTAGAAAATTGTTAAAATATTCGGCCAAGTTTTCCATAAACGAGGTCTACGACCCATAGACAGAATCACAGACCGTGGTTGGAGGCTGTGGTTTCTGGGCAAAAATACCAGTTGCAGGTCTGATTTCCACGAGCGAGGTCCACGGCTCGTAGATCTTTCCACAACCCGTGAATATTTGTCGTGGTTTTAGATTAGAGGATGGGTTTGCAGAGCTCATTCCATGAGGCCTATCCACGGCCTATGGTTTCATCCATGGCTCATGGTTTGTGCTCGTGGACCCTGTCTAAAGCTTAAACAAATTCAAACTTAAGATTTTTGGTCTACTTCTTAGCTTAGAACTTTCGGGGTGTTACAATATCTCCCCCTTGGAATCATTCATCTTCGAATGAAGACTACGGAAGCTGAGATGGATTCATGAAACATGCATTCATACAAGAAACATGCAAACAACTGATGAAACAAGGAACTTAAGGGATATACTGAGGAGGAAACTGAGGATGCTAAAGAGGGACTAGTACCTCAAGACATAACTGAACCAAAAGGAAAGAGGTGGGGGTACTTGGTCATCATGGAGGATTCTGCTTCCCAATTAGCTGCCTCAACAGACTGATTCCTCCAAAGAACTTTCACCAAAGTGACTTCCTTATTTCTCAACCTACGAACCTGATGATCAAGAATCTCAACTGGAACCTCTTCATATGTGAGACTATCCTTCACACCCACATACTCTAATGGCACAACTGATGCCGGATCACCAACATACTTCTTCAATAAGGACACATGAAAGACCGTGTAACACCCTAGAACTCCCAAGCCTAGACCCAGCTCAGAAAAACTACAAAATAAAATTTTCCAAGTCCCATCCGGAACCACAAAGGGTTTTTACGGATCGTAAGACAGTCCACGAGCCATGAAATGCCTCTGTGGAACTTAGACAAAGACCAGTCAAGTTAGGGTCAAGGATATGAGTCAAAACCACGGATCGTGGAATGATCTATGAGTCGTGGATTCCACTCGTGAAACTCAGACCTGAGACCCAACTGTCCCTATTAAACCATGACCTGTTTCCATGAACCGTGGAATGATCCACAAGTAGTAGAATGGTCTCGTAGAACTCAGATCTGAGGGTCATCAATACCTCAGAAACCACGATAGGGTTTTACGAACCGTGGATGGTTCCACGGGTGGTGAACCCAAGTCATGGAACTCAGACCCGCAACTTGACAAAAGGGCCCAGGAACCACGACAGGGTTCTATGAGCCGTGGAAGCATCGACCGTGAAACCTGTCAGTGGAACCTGAGTCATGAATTTTAGCATTTTTCTTTTAAATTTCCCAGGGGTATTTCAGTCCTTTCCTATCTCTTTTGAGGCCTAAGCTACGTTATTTTGCTTAGTCTAAGCATAATTAATTAGTCAAAAACTACCTAAATCTCCCATTCTTCAAAATCATCCAACACTTAGAAAGAAAAGGAGAACAAAAGCGACAGTTGTTTTATGGGAAGAATGACTTTATGTGTTGAAAACCATTTCGAAATTCTGTATTGAAGTCAAAATGATTTCAAATTAAAAGCAAGAGTCGCCACTTAGTTTTTATGAAAGTAAAAACCAAGAAAAACTTATGAAATTTCAAAGTCTAAAATAGATAAAGACTAAGAAAAGTAAGAGATTAAGGGTAAGAGGTTCATATTAATATCCCGAGAAGGTTTTTAAGGCACTCGGGATATCCGCTAACTCGCGGTTATCCGGACTTGTTTGAAAATAACTTATTTTTTGACTAACTTATGAAAGAGTTTTTTATTTTGATTAACCTTTGAGAAAAACGTCTTGTTTCAGCATGATTAAAAAATATGGATGATATTTGATAAGAGAAAACTGAGACACACATTTTTTAGAAACGAAAAATGTATGAAGAGTTTGTTTAAGGGAAACATGCTTGTTCGGATAAATTAAAAGTTTAAAGATCGTACTGCTTTTCATGAAGGAAACACTAAGTTATTTAGAGAAAATTAAACAAGAAATGTCATATCATTTGGAGATAATTCAACCGAGTTAACAGTTAGAGTTCCAATTAATACAATACAATTCTATCTAAACAAGAATAAAGAGTTTAAAGGGAAAGAGAAGTAATTAAGCCTTGAGCTCAATTAGAACTTTAAAGTCTATGAAAACCTGTCCTAAACTAAATTATGGGCTTTGGCCCACTTCTGCCATTTTTTGGACTTGGATCCAATTTTCTTCAAGATTCTTATCCCTTTGGGCTGCTGCTACTGATGTTTTTCAATTTATTGGGCTTTAGCCCATTTCGTCCTTTTCCCTCTATGGTAGCTTCCAATTGGTGGGACTGACTCGAGTTATTGTTGGGTTTTAGACCAATGAGGTGATGCAAGGAAAATGATGTCCAAAATAGACTCGGAGACGATGTCACATGTATCAAAACAAGAGAAATGGAAATTAATATACCTTCTCAAAAATTCAGTGCAATACGATCAAAAGAAATAACAACCCATTTAACCATCTAAACAATATAATTCACGATCAAGAATATGCTACAAGCGATATGCAGGCATGATGCTAGATTGGCAAGGCAGATTTTTACCAAAATCTAATGAGCTTGTAATTTTGAGATTCACTACAGGGGAAAGGAACATGCTCAGATAATAATGTTACTGCTAGTTTAGAAATGAAACCCAAGATGTGTCTTGCTAAACAAACAAAGCTACTCTAGACATCAATACCAAAACAGGATCTTGAAGAAGAAAGGGAAAATTGATTCGAGTAGGCTCCAATCAGATTTGATAATGTTTACTTTATCCAAACCACTGATTTGAAATCTTGGTATAACGGAGAAGCCAAGAACACATGCTAACATCGACAGTAATCAACACAATGAGAAGACAACTATCAACATGATAATTCAACTTTTTTGCAGAGAGAACATAAACAACCCTCCGATATACTTTACACATATTTCTGCCAGTAAAAGGAAAAAGTGTTTTCAAGAACACATTTTTTGCACATAACAAAAGGCATAAAAGATGATTATTTCATTTTTATAAGGAAACTTTTTAAAAGAGACCCCTATGTTTGACAAATGGGGAAGGGAGGATACAAGATGGCTCATAATATTGAGGTCTGTTAGGAGGCATGAAAAGACACGGGTTGAACAACAAGCAACATGATCAAAAGATACCAAAACTCAAACCTTTACACCTTCACACAACAGATCATACGATCAAAACAAGGAATTATGAAGCCTACATCCAGTTTTACAAACTCTAAAGGGACTTTGGGACGAAATTCGAACTATAGTAAAGTTTGATTTCATTCCGTTGTTCTTGGATCCTTGGTTAAGAGATAAGGAGAAATTCGAAGGACCAATCAACCCTTTCTCGATGAATCCTACTTAACATTGAGAGTTAGAGAGGTTCCTCGAGAAAATTCCCATAGACCATTATGACAATATTTACACAAAATCTGCACACAACCTAAAGAAACAATGCTAAGAGCAACCAAAGCTTGGCAAACCTATGAAGATTAATCAAGATATTTATATTAAAATGACATAAACGAACAACTTAGCAGTCATAGACATTAAAGGGAGCACTAAAAATTTCAATGTGTTCTAATTTCCACAGCAAATTTAAACGAGCAAACAAAGCTCTTAGGATTATGAGTAAATTAGCATGGCATACCACTGAAACAAATAACATAACCAAATCTACCGAGGAACCTTTGAACAATTTCAAATTAATGCTAACATGATCACATAACATTCATGAAAACAGTCCAAAAAGAAAAACATCATTTTTTAGCAAGAGAAATAGGAATTAGTAACTAACATAGCCTAAAATCTACACACCAAACTATCAGGATGAAATTCAAAGATCCTACAACTTGACAATAAACCATTTTTTGAATCCTTGTTTCCCATATCAGATGAATCCAAACAAGACCAGCTCAAAAACCAGAAGAAAACAGTACTAATAGTTATAAAAAATCTATCCAGAACAACAACTTCTAAGGAATTAAGCGTTACATGATGCTAGGAACTGAAAACAAGGAAATAAAGGGTTTTACCTTCTTTGGAGCAGCGACTGAGACAAAGATATTTCTCCGGAAGCTTCACCACTGCCGGAGTTTAATTCTGACCCGTTAAAAGTCAAATTTTTAGTGTGTATATTTCTTGAAGCTGACTCGGTTACGTAAGATTAGGGAAATGCTTTCCCAAAATCTTCAAATTATTCCCCAAGCCGGCTCTCCTCTCTTAGGAAGAGAAGAGGGGTTTATATAGAGGATTTCTGGTAGAAAAGAGGGGGAAAATAGAGGGCTAGATTAGGGATTTCATTTTGGGATGTTTGAATTCCCAAACGGATGATCTTGGAGAGTAAGAATCTTAGTACAAAATTGTACCAATTTCTACGAGATTGGCAGAGAAATCGCCACCTAGGGCAATTTCTAGAACCTTCTCTACTGCCAGCACACGAGTTTGACGGAGACAGAGGATTTGGATGAGGTTTGATGGAGATTTGGTGTCGTTTTGCAGCTGCGTCGCTGCATTTTGGCATTGTAGTTGGACGACATTTGGGAACGTCTGTGTACTGGGTTTGTTCATTGCTAAGAAAAAGAGATGAGAGAGAACAAATGGGTTGTTTGGTTTCTGTTGTGAGAGAAAGAGAGAAAGAAGAGGAGTATAAGGGTGAGTGTTAGGTTGGGCCGGGTCAGGTGGATTGAAGTGTTGGGCTGAAATTGAAGTGCGCTGGTGGATGGGTGGAAATTATTTTGCCCAAATGAAGATTGGGGAAAAGGCTGATGAGGCGTGTTATAAGGTGTTTTTAGAATGTGGCCACATTTGCAAAATGTGGCCACTTTAGGTTTAGGAGATAGCCAAATTAGGAGTGATTTAGATGAAATTCGGGTAAGATTTAAATATTTTAAAGAAATAGGCTAGAATAGGAATAAGAGTGAATCAATTACAATTACTCTTGAGCTTAATTAACTTAAATGATTTTGAAATAATTATTGTATTTAACACATAATTACCTCTTTTACAATTATAAAATTAATTTATTCAATTAATCTCTCATTTCAAATTTATTTGGAGGAAAATCAAGCGTTTAATTTTTAAAAGGATTTTCTGATGAAATTAAAATCTAAAATAGTTCTTTAAGTAAACTTATATAAATTACACGTAATTAAATATGAAAGATATAAATTATTACTTACAACTATTATAAAACTTATTTGAAAAATATTGTATTCTTTTTTTTACAAAACAATTATTTCAAAAATTATTTAAAATTCAAAAAGGCTCAAGATTAATTCGTAATGTGGAGGGTAAAAATTGGGTGTCAATAGCTGCCCCTCCCTTTGGGTAGGGTCTGTGTAATGAACCCTAAGCAAAGGGAATTGACGCTCCCAATTTTATCCGACCACAGATTCATCTTCAGGAAGCGCTTGGTTCTAGCACGAATTTTAAGGAATCATGGCCAAACTCTGGTATTGAGTTTCCTACATATCCCGGGTTACACGGGAACTCAGGCCACTTGTAGTTCAAGGCGCTTGATTTTACGCACGATTTTCAAGGAATTTAAAACTATCCCAGTTTCAGAGTACGGAGAGACCGGAAAGCTGGGGGGTAAGAGGATTGGGGAGAGTTAGGAATGCAGTCGAGTTTTCAACATAGAGGCCACCTACATATTCCAGGACTCAGGGAATCAGGCTGATTGTAGTTCGACTCAATCGGTAGAAAAGGTAATCTTTATGTTAAGATAATCTTTAGCTCGGGATGAGTGACAAGCAATTGAGTTATGGAAAAGAGGCTTGTAATCATCTCCATTACAAATGTAGGTCCCTCACATCCATATATAAGAGCTACATGGACATAATTTCCAACGCTCGAGGTGTATCATCACCCGGATTTGAAAAGAAGGAATATTGCTTCCAGTGTGAGTTCAGAAAATACCCTGGATGTGAAACTAAGACCCAACGATAGGAAATACCCACATGCATTTGATAAGAGTGTGGTTTGATGGTGGTGAAAAGTTGTTCCTCCGCTCACGTCCAAAGAGTTTGGTATTCCTCTTCGAACTATGTCCCAGTTCGCTGCTAAGAAAAAGTTCCACATTGTGATGCATCCCTTTTGATGTAGTCCGCACCTGTGGTTTTACTTTTGAGAATTTCATCCTTTTTGGATGCTCTCGACAACATTCTCAAAACAAATTTGTTAGTAGTAACATAACTCTATTTGGAAGGGTAGTTTCTTTGTCGTACCTCATCCTTGGGTTATGTCCGAATCTTAGGGTGTGACATCTTTTGCTATACTTTGTACCTGTTGTTCTGGTTCGAGATTTTAATCCCCTTGGATGTTCTCGGCAATACTTTGAAACAGAAATGTTAGTATTAAAGTGATTGAGTGGAGAAAGATAGCTTTATACCTTATTTTTCGTGTATGTTGCTTTTTGAAGCGTATGTCGTCCTTTCCTGTTTTTGTCTTAGTAAATAGCGACTTTCATGACATAGAGACATGATAGCCTTCGTGGAAATTTTCATTGTTGTGACTTAACACTTTGCGCATTTCCTTTGTTGCGACTTAGAAGTGTTAGATTTGCACATTCCCATTGCTGCGACTTGAACACTGCGCATTCCCGTTATTGTGGTTTAGAAGCGTTAGATTTGTGCATTCCCATTGCTGCAACTTGAACACTTTGCGCATTCCCATTGTTGCGGCTTAGAAGTGTTAAATTTGCACATTCCCATTGCTGCGACTTAGACACCTTGCGCATTGCCGTTGTTGCGACTTAGAAGTGCCAGATTATTCAATTCTATGATAGTTGAATGTGGTGATCTTTGAATATGATAACTTTCGTAGTCGTTGTGATTGTGAAGGTCCTCTTGACCATTTGTGGCATTCTCTCGAATGTGATAGCCTTCTTGGCTATTGGTAGCGGTCTTTGCATATGCCTTTGGGGTGAATCTTGCGCATCATCCATATCGATACGACTAACAAATATTCCCTGAGTTATTAGGCCTTGGGTAATATAGCACATCATCCAACTTTGGATAGAGGCGGCTTACAGATGCCTTTAATTTACCAGCTTTTGAGTAATCTTGCACATCATTCGACTTTGGATAGAGGCGGCTTACAGATGTCCTTCGAATTGCCAGTCTTTGGGTAATCCTACATTTTTATCTGATCTTGGATGTAACGCGACTTACAGATTTCCCTTGAATTGATAGCCTTTGGGTAGTCTTGCACAATATCAACGTGGATATGTCGTGGCTTATAGATAACCCTTGGTATGTCAATTTTTTGGTAGTCTTGCACTTTATCCAATTGCGGATATTGTCGTGACTTACGCATTACCCTTGAACTTTCAATCTTCAGGTGATCTTGCACACTATCCAGTTTCGAATATCGCTGCGTCTTACAGATAACTCTTAGACTGTCAACTTTCGGGTGATCTTGCACACTATCCGATTTTAGATATCGCTGTGACTTACAGAAGACCTTTGGTCTTTCAATTTTTGGGAAATTCAGTTCATCATCCGATTTGAATGGTATCTTACAGACATCCCTCAGACTATGCTTTCAACCTCAACGGTAAACGGTATTTGATTATCAGGGTGACAAGGCCTTTGCCACTCGATCAAATATAATTGCCTCTTCCGGCAATCGATACTCTTGTATGGATAAGCATACTTCAGAGCGAGACTTTGTTGTCTCTAATAATGGTGCATAAATATCCTCGACGTCAGACTCCACCGTCTTACGTGATATAAGATATGAATATGCTGGATGTCGGGCTTGGCATGATAATGATAATAATATCCTCAACGTCAGGATCCTCTATCTCACGCGATATCAGATATAAATATGCTAGGCTTGGCATAATAAAAAAGTGAATATACCCTCAACGTCAGACTCCTTCGCCTTACGAGATATCAGTTATAAATATACTGAATGCCAGACTCGGCCTAATAACAATAATATCCTCAACGTTAGACTCCTCTGTCTTATACGATATCGGATATAAATATATGGAATGCCTAATTTGGCATAGTAAAGGAGCAAATATACCCTCAACTTCAGACTCCTCCGTCTTACGCGATATCAGATATAAATATGCTGAATGCCAGATTTGGCATTATGATAGAGCAAATATACCCTCAACGTCAGACTCCTCCATCTTACGCGATATTAGATATAAATATACTGAGTGCCAGACTTGGCATAGTGATTAATGATAATGATAATGATGATAATGATATCCTCAATGTTAGACTCCACCATCTCATGCGATCTCGGATATAAGCATGCTGAGGGTCGATCCTGCGCAGCAAGTGTGACTTAGGGAAGCCTATGAATGTCATCCTCTTTGAAACCATCCAGTAGAGGGACATAATACTCGTATCAAATGTATCTGCAGTATTAATGATGATGATGGTCCTCTTGACATGGTCCTCGTGACATGCAAATATGATGGCCCTCTCGACATACGGATATAATGACCCTCGTGGCATGGTCCTCTCGATATGCAAATATGAATGGCCCTTTCAGCATGGTCCTATAGACATGTATATGAATGTCCCTCTCGGCATGGTCCTCTTGACATGCAAATATGAATGGCCCTCTCGGCATGGTCCTCTTGACATGCAAATATGAATGGCCCTCTCGGCATGGTCCTCTTGACATACAAATATGACATAGATGATCGGGCAATGACATGTGCAACAATTGCAGAAAACATCACCTTTGATTTGTATGTTGTCCTGTTGACTCCTTTGTGTGTACCTATGCTCAAAGAAAACAATTAGTAGACACAACGTCGCTTTTACTAGCAACCACAGTCAGACTTGAAAACTTTAAAGACAAAGTCTGTAAAGCTAATCAAAACAACTTTCGTTTGAAATGTGAGTGAAATGGTCGTGTCCATTTCTGGGGACAACCATAAATACCATTTTTGAACATTGTCTGTTCGTGGTGACTTTTGACTTGCTGGGGATTGGCAGAGAATGTCATCGATCTCTTGTTTGGTGTCCCAAATCAAAATTGGCCAAAATATCCTAATCTGTTTTGGGACGTTGTCAGTCTCTCTTTATCTGGTAGTTTCTGTGAACTACAATAGAGTTTGTCCATTCCAGGCGTTTATGCCTCTTTCAGCTTTTCCCACCGTTTTGGCCTTTATCGTTAAATTTTGGGGCATCTGGTCTTGTTGCATTTATTTGAACGCGTTGGATAACGAGGGGCTTTCACTAATTTCTAACACACTTTTTAGGACAACCTACATCCACAGAAAAATTGTTAGTTTTTAGTGAAACTGATTTGTGTTGACCTCCTTCGATCTTCTGCTCCTTGTTTTGTCTTTTCTGGGTGCTTTTCGCTCTTGGGTGCTCATCATCCTCGACTACCCGGGTCATGGTAGACATAAGACAAAGTCGATTTATAAAATGAGTTAAAATTAGCCTTTTGGAAAGATTTTCAAGCAAGTTGTTTGGAAAACAAAGGTTTGAAAAAGGATAGTTTGGAAAGTCTTTGCCCTTCATGTCATGTGCTGGCTCAATGAATGTCCTTTATTCGATGCGTTGAAATTTATAACATATTGCTGACGAACTCTGAAGATCCTTTGTTATCCTAGCTGGGGAGTTCAAAAATATTTTTCTGAGAAATCTGTCACAACTGAGGATCCACCCATCTCGGACTGGGGATTTTGGAGTAGACTCTTGAATGAAACTTGATGGAAATTTTGAGGTCCTCCTCAAAATTTTTGCCCCAGTTAAAGGTTTCATGATGAATCTTGTCCCATTGGCGAGAGTTTTGACACTCTGTGAGATTTATGAGATTCCTTCTCGAGATTGTTCTTTCGAAAATCCGCCATAGCTGGGGATTAATCTCCCTCAGACTTTGCTACAGTTGGGGATTTTTGGAGTAGATTCTGATCTCTCGGTCATTGGGAAATTCTTCGGAGTTTGTTTATAAACTCTTTGAATAATGCTTTTGTGGAAATTTTGAGGTCTTCCTCAAAATTTCTGCCCCAGTTAAGGTTTGCGATGAATCTCATTCTGTTGGCAAAGGACTTGAGACTCTGTGGGGATTACAAGATTCTTTCTTGATATTTATTTTGGTTGCTCTTTGGCATATTCCGTATTCTTGCTTACTGGACATTGATCTTTGCCTTCTGAATTTTTGAGATTCCTTTCTCGAAAATTCTGCCCCAGTTTCCATTTCTTGGGTGATATGACCGAGCCATTGTGGCTTCTACGTATCCCGTTGAGGTAGGAATTAGGTCAAACGTAGTTCCCACACTTGAAGTGGGAGAACGTTGGTAATAAACAAAGGGGTGACCGAAGCCGACAAAGACTGCCTACGTATCTCATTCTTGAGAATTCAGGTCAGACGTAGTTCAAGATAGGAAAGGGAAAGATAAATTTTCCTAAGGGGTTGACCGAAGCTGACACAGGCTGCCTATGTATCTCATTCTTGAGAATTCAGGTCAAACATAGTTCATACATAAAGGATAGGGAGATTTTAAGTTATTACTAAGTGCAAAATGATTACAATCAGAAACTACGATTACAAGGAAAGAAGGAAAGACTATCATTAGGCATAATATTTCTTCACGGCATCGGAGTTGATAGGCTTGGACCACACTTGGCCGTCCATCTCGGACAAAATCAAGGCTTCTCCTGATAACACTTTGTGGATGACATATGGTCCTTGCTAATTAGGTACAAACTTTCCTTTGTCTTATAGGAGGGAAGGATTGACTGTCCATCCCTGGATTGAATTTTGATTGACCAATAAATTTTGGGAGATGATGTTTGTGCTCATTCTCGTCCTATTACTGTAGGACCAGTCAAAGACGTCGATGTATGGATTGAGCAGACTAATAAGTTCTTTCTTTTGTGCTTTTGACAAATGAACACCGACACTGATTTCTTCAACTTGAGTGTTGCCTCTCAGATTCACCACCTCAAAATCTTTTAGGTGGTGCTTTTTCTGGTCTTCGAAGTTCTTATACTTCTCGGTTGTTCATTCTAGGACCATGATTTCTTCAACATGCCCTTTAAAATCATTATCGTCTAGCTTGGTTTGTTCGTTAAGCTCTTGACATAACATGATAGTGGCAGGTTTTAACTTATTATTACTGAAACCATATACAAAACAAGTTAGATGGTACCAAGTAAATAAATAATTTTGAACGGTAATTTTTTTCAATAAAGGAGGCTTTTCTTTGAAATCCAAAAATATTCACAAACTATGGCTATAACCCGCAGGAATATGGGTCTGTGCCTTTTGAAAAGTGGTAAAATAGTACGAGGAAATTGAAAACATAAAGGGTGGGTCGCGAAGCCTCATCCGTACCATCACCGATTTTCATAAAACAGAATCTTTGTCTACCCAGCCGAGTGGAGAGTCACGAGGGGAGTTGTGGCCCAGTTCGGCAATTCTTTGCCAGGCCTGGCATCCCTGATCATGGCTTCTTCATGGATAGCATCATATTCCTTGAATAGATCTCCTATTCGATCCTCTAACCCGTCGCTTGGGGAACCAATATGCATTGGGAATGACTGACATAGGCGAAGTAACGACTTTGGCAATCCTGAGTGCTTCTCCGCTTTATCTTCTTGGACTACATACTTTAACCCACGCTTGGTCAACTTTCCTGGGATGCTTATTGGCTCAGTCATACCATAAGAACTCTTGCCTAATCCGAGACTTAGTTCATATCCGCTCACTAGCATTGCAATTGCGAGCATTTTATAGATAAGTGGCATGGGGATTTTAGGAGCAAGATCCTTTCCCATGGCATTGACAGTCTCTACGGTGTAGAAATCACTTCCTTTTGGGACTTCTTCAATCACAGGGACACAACCATTAACGTGCAAGGCCTTGTTACGCATTAACCCTTCCAAGGGTATCTCAGCAATACTCAAAGTAGCTATAGCTTTTTCCAGTATTTCCTGCTTTTCAGGGCTAACTGACACTATTGACTTGCAAACAACCCATTCTTTATCGACCTTTATTATGTTAACAGTGGCTCTTTTATGATTCGGGAGCAGATTGGCGGTGCTGTTTGTAGTGTGATCACTCTTTGATCAATCAAATCTTGAATTTTGTGTCTCAAGTTAATGCAGTCTTCGGTATCATATCCGACTCCTCCGGAATGATAAGCGCAATGCCTATCAGCCCTGAAGAAACGAGAGTCAGGATTTGCAGGTTTGGATGGAATGGGCTGGATAAATCCGGCAGCCTTCAATCTCTCATATAACTGAGTCCTGGTTTCAGCTAACTGGGTGAAAGTCCAAGGAGCTTTCTTTTCCAAATTTGGATGAGGGAGATTAGCATTGGCGGGAGGAGGAACCTGGCAATTATTATGGTTCTCGAGAGCCTTTTGGTACACTTGAAGTTCTGGAGAGGAGCTTGGTAAGTGGGTTGCACATTTGGTTGTGGAACTTGGTATATGGGCTGCACGTTTGGTTGTGGAGCTTGGTATATGGGCTGAGTATAGTAAATTGGTTGAGGGTTTTATGGAGCTGGGGGAGGGGTTGTTGGAATAAGTGATTTTTTGTAGTTGGACCTGAAAGGTTTTCGCGATTTTGGGCTAGGACTGGAAGAAACCGAAGATACCTCTTCCTTCTTTTTCTTGGGAAACCTTGCTGATCATGAGGACGCCGAGGCTTTGGTAATCTTGCTTCTACAAAGACCCTCTTCGATAATTTCACCAATCTTGACTAAGTCAGCGAACGGTGCTTTGACTGCCGATATCATTTCGTCATAAAATTCCAACTCCTGAGAGCGCATAAACACCGCGCTTATCTCCTTTTCGGTCATAGGAGGTCAAACTCTCGCTGCCTCTTTTCACCACCGATAGGCGTAATCTCGGAAGTCCTTATTTGATTTTTTCCTGATGCGAACTAGAGAGTATCGATCTGGTATAACTTCCACGTTATATGCAAACCTTTGCGCAAAGTCTTGGGCCAGATTACTCCATTTGGACCGCTTCTTTAGTTCTTGAGAGGTGAACCATTCCAAAGCCCCTCTACTCAGACTTCGGCTAAATAGTCTCATTAGCAGAGAATCGTTCTTTCGAGCACAGACCATTTGGTCGCAGTAGCTTCTCAAATGGGCCACGGTATTCCCAACACCATTAAAGATCTCAAACTTGGGAATCTTGAATTCGTCTGGCAAGTCCATATCTGGATGGATATAGAGATCGTCGTAGTCATAGACCTTTTCATAAGATGAGCCTCAAAACTCCTTGATCCTGGCTATTTCTTCTTTTATATTTTCCATGTCATGATCACGTTCCTTCTCCGTGGCCCTTAACTCTTTCTTTTTTTCCTCGTAGTGGTCAAGCTCGGGGCTTTCCGGGAGAACGATGTATAGTTCTGCCATAGCATGAAAAGCAGGAGGTTGCGTATTTTGGACAAGTGGAGGCTGGACATGTGGAATGACATTTAGGTATGTGGTGGTATAGTTTTGTGGATTGATGATGTTAGGATGGTTATTCTGGAAGTTATAGGCATTCGGTGGCATATTTTGGTAATTTGAAGGGAGGTTTTATGGATTGTAGGCACTTGGATTGTTGTTTTGGTTAGCGTGCCAGACAGGAGGAGTATGAATTTGATACGAGGATCCTATATGAGGAGGATTGTTGGAGAGAGGTTCATTGGAAGGTTCGGGAATGGAGGTGGAAGGGATATCTCTTGGCTGATTTTCAGTCAATGGGAAGTTGAGCAGAGGGATTCGGAGAGGAGGCTGGGAGTTACCCTAAGTCGGGGTGATGACAGCGATAAACAAGCTAGCCATATCTTTGGCTTTCTGTACTTTTTCTTGCTTTTTTTCCAATTTTCTTGCAGGTTTCGCAATCATTTTGTTTTGTTCAGCAATAACATTGTCTCTCACGGCCAAGACATTCTCTTCCTCACTATCAGTCATTTTACCCTTAGCAAAGTGAGAGTTAGAGGAGGAATCTATTTGTGCTTTTGAGCAAGTGAAGTAGGGATGTTCGACCAATTTTGCCAACACAGATCAATTTCTATTACCTGTTGAAGTAAAATAACTCAAAAGCCGATATGTTAGATCTTGTTAGTGATAAACAATACAAGATATCTGACCGAGAAGGAACACATAAAGTTGCTTTTTATCAAGGCAAATTGATCCACGGATATTTATTGGTTCGAGGGTAGGATCGATTTTGGGGTAGGTAAATCCTATCCGGAGATTTGACTTGTCGAGTCTTCAACACTTGATGTGTCTTCTGATATTTTTTTTAGGTATCTTTGTCGAAGTGAGAAAATGAAAATCTCTTATGGATAGGGAACGGGTCCTGAAAGGATGTAGTTCGGATATTGTAATTTCATTTTTTGAATAAGACTTGAAAGGTTTTAAGAAGTTTTTGTATTTTTCTGGGGAAATTTGAAGAACTCCAAGAGTGATTTTGTGTAGTGAATTTATATTTTGCTTACTGTGTTCTAGAAAATTTTGGCATGGAATGGACTAATTTTCCTTGATTCAAGCAACACACATAACACATAAAACAATTATATCACATAACAGTTCATAACGCGTCCTATACGGATATGTGGCCTTTTTGTGCCAAAGGTAGGCCTAACGAATTGAAGGCTGTGTATGTCGTTTGTAACTGTTCCATTGCCCCAAAATACATACATACCATTTAAATGAAAACGGGGAAACAAAATAAGGGAAAAAAGAATGTACATCAGAAATCAGTCCCACACAGGGGCACAATCCTAAACTAGGCTGCCGTGGCCAGTCCTTCGTTCTTGAACTTCTTGGACTTCTTGCAAATTCTGAATGCCTTTCGGATGACAATCTTCGAAAATGAAAGACTATCTAAATATATCCCAATCCCAAGGGACAATGGTTCGTACAACTCGACATCACATCCTTCAATTGAGCACGTATGGGATGATTGTTTTTTCGGGCCGTGGGCCCTTTCGAACACAAGGTGGTCTTACTAATGGACTTAATATCCCTCAGATATTAAGACATCTTAGGTCAATGCCTATTTCGGGATTTGGTTTCGCTCTATCCTGAGTTTCTAGAATAGGTTTTGAAATTGACCGGGAACCAAGGCGGACAACCAAGGCTAAAATAACAAGTGACCGTTAACCAACCGCGGGTCAACTACTTCACTCGTCTGTTTTGAAAATTGTGTGTTTTGTTAAGAACGACCGCAAAGACTTGCATAATTGCCTTTTTACCCCTAATACAGTCTAATGCTTTTGCCAAGGGAGGCGGAAGATGCCATGAACAGTTTATAAGTGCGAGAAAGTAAACAAGTAAGGAAAGCAATAAAAGTTTACTAAATATTACAATTCCAAATAGTTAGTCAAATAAGTTAGTTGCAAACAATAGGGTTAGAACCTAGTTGAATTATCCCCAGCGGAGTCGTCATTTCTATTTTATGGGAAAAATGACTTTATGTGTAGAAAACCATTTCGAAATTCTGTATTGAAGTCAAAACGATTTCAAATTAAAAGCAAGAGTCGCCACTTAGTTTTTATGAAAGTCAAAACCAAGAAAAACTTATGAAATTTCAAAGTCTAAAACAGATAAAGACAAAGAAATGTAAGAGATTAAGGGTAAGAGGTTCATATTAATATCACGAGAAGGTTTTGAAGGAACTCGGGATATCCGCTAACTCGCGGTTATCCGGACTTGTTTGAAAATAACTTATTTTTTGACTAACTTATGAAAGAGTTTTGTATTTTGATTAACCTTTGAGAAAAACGTCTTGTTTCAGCATGATTAAAAAAAATGGATGATACTTGATAAGAGAAAACTGAGACACACATTTTTTAGAAACGAAAATGTATGAAGAGTTTGTTGAAGGGAAACATGCTTGTTCGGAAAAATTAAAAGTTTAAAGATCGTACTGCTTTTCATGAAGGAAACACTAAGTGATTTTGAGAAAATTAAACAAGAAACGTCATATCTTTTGGGGATAATTCAACCGAGTTAACAATTATAGTTCAAATTAATACAATACAATTCTATCTAAACAAGAATAAAGAGTTTAAAGGGAAAGAGAAGTAATTAATCCTTGAGCTCAATTAGGACTTTAAAGTCTATGAAAACCTGTCCTAAACTAAATTATGGGCTTTGACCCACTTCTGCCATTTTTTGGACTTGGATCCAATTTTCTTCATGATTCTTAGCCCTTTGGGCTGCTGCTACTGACGTTTTCCAATTTATTGGGCTTTAGCCCATTTTGTCCCTTTCCCTGTATGGTAGCTTCCAATTGGTGGGGCTGACTCAAGCGATTGTTGGGTTTTAGCCCAACAAGGTGATGCAAGGAAAATGATGTCCAAAATAGACTCGAATACGATGTCACATGTATCAAAACAAGAGAAAAGGAAATTAATATACCTTCTCAAAAATTCAGTGCAATACGATAAAAAGAAATAACAACCCATTTAACCATCTAAACAATATAATTCATGATAAAAAATATGCTACAAGTGATATGTAGTCATGATGCTAGATTGGCAAGGAAGATTTTTACCAAAATCTAATGAGCTTGTAATTTTGAGATTCACTACAGGGGAAAGGAACATGCTCAGATAATAATGTTACTGCTAGTTTAGAAATGAAACCCAAGATGAGTCTTGCTAAACAAACAAAGCTACTCTAGACATCAATACCAAAACAGGATCTTGAAGAAGAAAGGGAAAATTGATTCGAGTAGGCTCCAATCAGATTTGAAAATGTTTACTTTATCCAAACTACTGAATTGAAATCTTGGTATAACGGAGAAGCCAAGAACACATGCTAACATCGACAGTAATCAACACAATGAGAAGACAACTATCAACATGATAATTCAACTTTTTTGCAGAGAGAACATAAACAACCCTCCGATATACTTTACACATATTTCTGCCAGTTAAAGGAAAAAGAGTTTTCAAGAACACATTTTTTGCACATAACAAAAGGCATAAAAGATGATTATTTCATTTTTATAAGGCAACTTTTTAAAAGAGACCCCTCTGTTTGACAAATGGGGAAGGGAGGACACAAGATGGCTCATAATATTGAGGTCTGTTAGGAGGCATGAAAAGATACGGGTTGAACAACAAGCAAGATGATTAAAAGATACCAAAACTCAAACCTTTACACCTTCACACAACAGATCATACGATCAAAACAAGGAATTATGAAGCCTACATCCAGTTTTACAAACTCTAAAGGGACTTTGGGATGAAAATCGAACTATAGTAAAGGTTGATTTCATTCTGTTGTTCTTGGATCCTTGGTTAATAGCTAAGGAGCAATTCCAAGGACCAATCAACCCTTTCTCGATGAATCCTACTTAACATTGAGAGTTAGAAAGGTTCCTCGAGAAAATTCCCATAGACCATTATGACAATATTTACAAAAAATCTGCACACAACCTAAATAAACAATGCTAAGAGAAACCAAAGCTTGGAAAACCTATGCAGATTAATCAAGCTATTCATATTAAAATGACATAAACGAAGAGCTTAGCAACCAGAGACAGTAAAGGGAGCACTAAAAAATTCAATGTGTTCTAATTTCGACAGCAAATTCAAACGAGCAAACTAAGCTCTTAGGATTATGAGTAAATTAGCATGGCATACCACTGAAACAAATAACATAACCAAATTTGTCGAGGAACCTTTGAACAATTTCAAATTAATGCTAACATGGTCACATAACATTCATGAAAACAGTCCAAAAAGAAAAACAACATTTTTAGCAAGATAAATAGGAATCAGTAACTAACATAGCCTAAAATCTACACACCAAACTATCAGGATAAAATTCAAAGACCCTACAACTTGACAATAAACTATTTTTTGAATCCTTGTTTCCCATATCACATGAATCCAAACAAGACCAGCTTAAAAACCAGAAGAAAACAGTACTAATAGTCATAAGAAATCTATCCAGAACAACAAATTCTAAGGAATTAAGCGTTACATGATGCTAGGAACTGAAAACAAGGAAACGAAGGGTTTTACCTTCTTTAGAGCAGCGACCGAGATAACGAGATTTTGCCGGAAACTTCACCACCACCGGAGTTTAATTTCGACCCGTTAGAAGTCAAATTTTTAGTGTGTATATTTCTTGAAGCTGACTAGGTTACGTAAAATTAGGGAAATGCTTCCCAAGAATCTTCCAATTTCCCCCCAAGCTGGCTCTCCTCTCTTAGGAAGAGAAGGGGGGTTTATAAAGAGGATTTCTGGTAGAAAAGAGGGGGAAGACAGAGGGCTAGATTAGGGATTTCATTTGGGGAATTTTGAATTCCCAAACAGATGAGCTTGGAGAGTAAGCATCTTGGTACAAAATTGTACCAATTTCTACGAGATTCGCAAAGAAATCGCCACCTAGGGTAATTTCTAGAACCTTCTCTACTGCTAGCACATGAGTTTGATGGAGACAGAGGATTTGGATGAGGTTTTGACGGAGATTTGGTGTTGTTTTGCAGCTGCGTCACTGCATTTTGGCATTGGAGTTGGACGGTATTTGGGAACGTCTGTGTACTGGGTTTGTTCATTGCTAAGAGAAAGAGATGAGAGAGGACGAAGGGGTTGTTTTTTTTTTGTTGTGAGAGAAAGAGAGAAAGAAGAGGAGTACAAGGGTGAATGTTAGGTTGGGCCGGGTCAGGCAGATTGTAGTGTTGGGCTGAAATTGAAGTGGGCTGGCAGATGGGTGGAAATTGTTTGGCCCAAATGAAGATTGGGGCAAAGGCTGATGAGGAGTGTTATAAGGTGTTTTTAGAATGTGGCCACATTTGCAAAATGTGGCCACTTTATGTTTAGGAGATAGCCAAATTAGGAGTGATTTAGATGATATTCGGCTAGGATTTAAATATTTTAAAGAAATAGGCTAGAATAGGAATAAGAGTGAATCAATTACAATTACTCTTGAGCTTAATTAACTTAAATGATTTTGAAATATTTATTGTATTTAACACATAATTACCTCTTTTACAATTATGAAATTAATTTATTCAATTAATCTCTCATTTCGAATTTATTTGGAGGAAAATCAAGTGTTTAATTTTTAAAAGGATTTTCTGATGAAATTAAACTCTAAAATAGTTCTTTAAGTAAACTTATATAAATTCCACGTAATTAAATATGAAAGATATAAATTATTACTTAGAACTATTATAAAGCTTATTTGGAAAATGTTGTATCCTTTTTTTTACAAAACAATTATTTCAAAAATTATTTAAAATTCAAAAAGGCTCAAGATTAATTCATAATGTGGAGGGTAACAATTGGGTGTCAACAACAGTTTCTCTCAAGAACAAGCTGAAGGTTTCTTCAAACTCAGCCCCAAAAATCCAAGGATTTCCCTTCATAGATTTTCTTCCAGGTATGTGGGATTTCATCTGTGGGTTCCTTTCACCTATTGAGTCCCTAGATTCAGTTTGGTTCTTCAGTTCTCAGTTAGTTCTTCAGACCTAGGGTTCCTAAACCTTATGAAATTATTGCAATTCAAATTCTATTGCTTGTATAATATATATTACATGTTTCCTTGGTAACCTAGGATAGTCATATGTACAGAGTTCAGTAACCCTAGTATGTGTTAATTTAAGTACTCATAACTCATACTTGCTAGTCAAATAATTCAGTTAGTTTTGCTTCAAAATTAGAATGCAATCTGTTTCCGTATTATTATATTGCATTCTCAGATGATTATCAATATTTGAGCTATCCCGTATTGCAGCTTGAATTCATTACTTATGTATTCAGTCGGGAGTAGACTTAGCACTGAGTGGACGAAGGGATGAAGGCTCACCCTCCATCTTAGGCTGAGACCTTTGGTAGCAATTCCTGAGTCCCAGAACTATCACGCCACCATAGGTTCTAAAGGGGTCACCCATCAGATTAGGCTTGACACCGTTGTCCCTTGTGGACATCAGTTTAGTAGATCTACATTAGATTTGTTTGTACCCTTGGCAAGGTATGAACACCCTTCCATCCAAGGTTACAGGTTGGACCCATAGCTAGCTCACCTTGGGGTATGTCAGTTAATAATAGCTCCCACAATTCATATTCATTATTGCATGACCTTGTATTCAGTTATTCAGCTCAGTTCAGTATGTTACAGTATTCATGTTATTTACTTGGTCATTGCATTCAATTTATCCCTCAGTTCATGTTTCAGTATATGTTTCTATATTCAGTCTTTATGATATACAACTTTGCATATATCCCGCATGCTAAGTACATTCGAAGTACTGATGTATACTTTTGAGCTACATCTTATCATGATATAGGTTCAGGCACTCAGCATCCAGACCGAGCTTAGTGCAATTCTTCAGTCCTTACTCAGCAGCTCAGTGGTGAGTCCTTATAATTCGAGGACATAATTATTCTTACTTCATCCATTATAGGATTTATCCCAATTTCACTAAAACAATGAGCCTCAAACAATTCAGATTACAAAACATGCAATCCTAAGAACTGAACTCTAATTCCTAAACACAACACAAACCTCCCCAGGTTTATGTGCCCAAGTCTTTGAGTTATCCCAACTTGAAGACTAACTCCTACACCATTTTATAACTCTCTGGTACTAAGAATGAATGAATGCAACTCAATGAAAACAATACAATTAACTTGACTCAAGAACGATAAAGCATAGATTTAAGGAACACATTCTTCAATCTGGTTTCTTGTATTGGCTGCACTTGGATCTTCACTCAGAACTCTCTCAAATATGAACTCTCTCAATTTAATTATGTTCTGTTTGTATCTCTCTATGTAAGTGGATGAGTTTTATTGTGATAGCTCTGTTGTATTTATACTTGAGAGTCCTCTCCTTGATTCAGCTGATTTCCTTCCATATTGAGAATCCCTTTCTCTGTAGGACTTGTCAAGCAATCTCCATGATTTCTTTCCTTGTAAAGTTCTCCTTATGTAAGGAAACTTCTTTGCGAGCTGGAATCTCCTAATTAACATGTTTTCTCCATATGTTTTGCTTCCTTCTTTAGGTCATTGGTCTTCTCCCAATTCCAGTTGGATTCTGCTGCGGAGGAGCAAGTCACAGATACATGTTCCCTACATGTGTTCCACAACTTTGTCAATCATTAAAAGCTACCTCGATCCAATAAATTCCCCCCTTTTGATAACGACAAACCCTTACTTCTTGTATGCACAGTTCAACCTATATCTTGTCACATTTCTTCAGGCAAAGCAACAAAAAGAAACACATTAGAGGAATAGGTTGGACCAATGGGTTATAAATACCACACAAGCAGCACTTTCCCCCTTTTGGCATCATAAAACATTGTGAAGACATACAACATCCTAATTTAAGTTTAACTCCATACTCATGGCCACTGGGACTATCACCTATGCAAGAACTCAAAAGTAAGAACTCAGTTTGTTATATCAGAGTATTTACAACTGCACAGGAAGTAGGATGAGAGTAGAATTAAAACCCAACATTTTATTAATCACAAAGCATGTACACTAGAGATAATCAAAAACTAAAAGAGCAAAATATGCACTTGTGAAAGCAAAAAAGGTTGGGAAGGCTAGAAGGGGTCAGGATAGGCATTGGGAAGGGGAGGGTCCTTCTTGAAAAGCTCATAGATGCCCTTCAAGCTAGCATAATTAGTGGCTTGCTTAGTTTCCAGGATAGCATATGCTTGTGCAGGCTCAGCCTTGAGCCTTGTATTCTCTTCCACCAAAAGTGCATGCTCAATACCATAGGTGTCGTGAAGCTCAGCCATTTCCTCATCATGAGATGCCCTTATAGCTACAATCTTCCCATCCTTAGCAGCCAAACTTGCTCTGAGCCTCTGCAGAGGGGCATTGGCTCCGCTCCGAGGAGTAGGTACAATAACTTGCTTCACAGTACCAATCACATCTTTGGTTATCTGATCTTGCCATGCTTGGACACGTACACCAAAGTGTTGAAAGACACCACCCATCCAGAACCCATAACCCAAGTCATGTTTGGTCTTATCCTGTTTCCAAATCCTATACATATGGCACAGAATGAGCGTGAGAAGGTTGATGGGAATCCTGGAGAGTAGCACCTGCATTAAGGTAAGGTCCAACAAGTTTGTCTCAGTATATTTTTCTCCCTAGGAAGCACCATCTTGTTCACAACATCAAAGAGCATCTGATGGAGAGGAAGCATAGCCCCCTTATCCACCCTAGAGTGCTCCTCCAGTGTAGGATCATTAGCAAACCTTCTTGTGATATGCAAGGCACAAGGCAACCCATCCAGAGGAGGCTATTACCTCTTGACATAGTGACACCAGCCAACATTAGGAACCCCAAAAATCTAGGCTAACACCGCAGGAATGAGGGTGAAAGGGACATCCCTTACAACATTAGAGATAGCAGAGGAAGTACCAGTTGTATTAACATAGAATAGTAGTGTCTCAGCTCGTGCCATTTTCCTTCGAGCACTACCTTTAAGGAACAAGTTCGACCAACCTTGTGCCTCCACCAGTTTCAGCAACTCAGCCATCTCAACTCCTCCAAACCTATTTAGTACTCTACACCTCACCCCCGTTCTTACTCCAAATTGATCAGCCTAGCCATCCTAGCATCAAGAGTCTCATCAATGGGGTCAAAGGTGTCATCGTCTTCTTTCACATTCTCAGGAAGATCAGCCTCCATATCCTCATGAGAGGCAACATCATCAGTGTCCTCATTCCCAAGAGACTCAAATGGTGGAAGCCCATGATCATCTCTTTCACTCTTTGTGGTCTCATCCACTAATTTGGTTTTGACAGAGCTCTTGGAAGGAATATGTTTCCTGACCTGCTTCCTTTGTGGATTTGAAGTGGACACCCCTTTTCCTTTCCTTTTCCTTTCTGCAGCTTCAACCTCATCATTCAAGATATCAATAGATCAAGAGACAGAACAAATTTACCTTTAGCCCTACTAGGCCTCTTGGCTGCAGAGGCAACCATGCCTTCATCAATAGACCTCTTGGTAGCTCTGGTCATTCGAATAGGAATAGCCTGAGCCACAGGAGCAGGGGGGTTTTCCTCAGGTTCATCAGTTGGTATATTAACAGGTCTGCTTGAGGCCTTTGTTAGACAAGATCTTGTCCTCCTACAGACCAGGTTAGCAATGAGAGTGTTCTCATCATCCTCAGCACCTGTAGAGGAACGGGTTTGACGAACCTATTCCTTAGGTCTAGATGCGTCACCTGCATTAGTACCCAAGGTAGCAGTTACCATAACTCTATCCTACCTTGTTAGAGCCTAGCAAAAGAAGCAGATTTAATTGTGGGGTTACCCATGGTTTCCCCCTCAACAGATGCACCCAAAGTATCCCTAACAGGTGAAATATGTTCAACTGTGGGATTCCTTGAGTTTTTCCCCTCACGAGGTGCATCCTCCTCTACTCCCTCATCAGTCACAGTTCCTTCAGCCTTAGGTTGCCCCCTACAAATAGCAACAACCTCCAAAGCTTCAGGATTTTCTTCATAGGGTACCAATGCATTAGTGTTATCTATAATCAAGGCATCATCTAGTACTATAAAAAATTGATCTACATGAGCCATTCCCTGAGAATCAACAATAATCACTGGAAGAAGTCGAACTATGTTGACCCATTCCTTATATGGTACCAAGGCAAGTTTAGGTAACATGGAAGAACTGGTAGCAGATTGAGGAATTTTTAGTGTTTCGGGAGAGGAGGGTGATTAGTGATCCATGGGTGAAGGGCGAGAGAAGAGGAGAAGTAGAAGAAGGTTTGAGGTTTCAGTGTAGAGGCACTTGTAGAATGGGAAGGTGAGAGTGAATGAGGAGAATGAGTTCAAAAAGGACTTTAAATTGGGATTTCGCCATTTGTAATTGATTGGAGTCCTTTAAGCGGAAGAGTTCTATTTTAGGGAAGAGATCTTAATTGACAGGTGGCAGATCTTGTCACAAAAGTGACCTGATTTGATTGGATCTCTTTACCTTTTTGGAGAATGGCGGTTGAGGGTTTTAGTATTAATGATTTCTGTTTGGTTCAAGTAGAAGGGACAGGTACAAGTGCATATTTTGAGCAATCAATTTTTAACCATAGTGCACATACCTTGGATTTTCAAATTTGTGCTGAGTTCTTGTCCAAATTTTGTATGCTAATTTCCTATTGCAGAGAAAAATACTGAGTTATAGTGCTTGAGCAACTTAAGCCTTTAAAAGTGGCATAGGGACATACAACTCAATGTACAAGACTGAGCATAAAATTTAAAATTAGAATACAATATGTGCAGTGTTCATTAGCTAGTCATTGAGGGATGATTATGTGATCTTAATCATCCCAGCTCCAACCTATTCCTTTCAAAGTGATCCCTTGCCAGTGTCATTATAAATATATCAATAATTTGCTTATCTGTGGCACAGAAGTGCATGTAGATCAATCCTTTTTCCACATTATCTCTCAGAAAGTGGTGTTTAATATCAATATGTTTGGTTCTTTTGTATTGAACTGGATTCTTGGCAATATTGACTGCGTTGGTATTGTCACAAAATATGGGTACACACTCAATGTTCAACCCTAAGTCCTTGAGCTATTGTTTGATCCTGAGCAATTATGCACAACATGAGGTAGCAGCCAAATATTCAGCTTCAGCAGTAGACAAGGCCACAGAGTTTTGCTTCATTGTTGCCCAAGAGATTAAACGTGATCCCAAGAAGTGTACCATTCCAGTGGTGCTTTTCCTGTCCACCAAATTACTTACATAGTCTGTATCTGCATACCCTACAAGCTTAAAGTTACTGCCTTTTGGATACCACTGCCTCAAGTCAGTTGTACCTTTCAAGTATCTTAGGATTCTCTTGATAAATTTCAAGTGAGGTTCCTTAGGATTTGCCTAAAATCTAGCACTAAGGCCCACACTGAAGACAATATCAGGTCTGCTGGCTGTGAGGTACAAGAGAGATCCAATCATCCCTCTGTAGAGTTTCTGCTCCACTGCTAGACCTGTTCCTTCCAGACCTAACTTTGTTACTGTGGCTATTGGAGTATCTATTTCCTTTATATCTTCCAGTTTGAACATTTTGAGCAACTTCTTGACATACTTTTGCTGATGAATCATTGTTCATGAAGAAGTTTGTTTGATCTGGAGGCTCATGCTCATTTCAAACTCTTTACTCATCAGAGTAACAAATTCCTCTGTGAGGGCCTTGCTGGTGCCTCCAAATATGATGTCATCAACATATACCTGCACAACTAACAAATCTTTTCCTTTGCTCTTGAGGAATAAGGTGTTATCAATCTTATCTCTTGTGTAGCTATGCCCTAGAAAAAACTTTGACAACCTTTTATACCATGCTCTAGGAGCCTTTTTAAGTCCATAAAGAGCTTTATCATGTTTGTAAAGATGGTCATGATAGTCAGAGTCTTCAAAGCCTAGATGTTGTTTGAAAAATACTTTTTCCTTCAATAGCCCATTAAGGAAGGAACTTTTCACATCCATCTGGTAGAGTGTGAATTCCATGTAGGCTGCAAAGGTAATGAGGAGTCTGATTGCCTCTAATCTAGCCACTGGTGCAAAGTTCTCATCATAGTCTATTCTTTATTCCTGATTGTACCCCTGGAACACTAGTCTGGCCTTGTTCCTTGTAACTGTTCCATTCTTATCCAACTTGTTTCTGAATACCCACTTGATACCTATGATGGTTTTGTTCTTTGGTCGAGGTTCCGAGTGCCATACTTTGTTCCTTTTGAACTGATTGAGCTCTTCTTCCATTGCAATGATCCAATCTGCATCCTGTAAGGCTTTCATTGAATTTCTTGGGTTTTATCATGGACAAGAAGTATTCGAAGGCACATAGATTCTTTAGCCCTGATATGGTGGTTATGCCAGAGCTTAATTCAATAAGGATGTTGTCAATTGGATGTGATCCTTGGTACTTGTAACCTTTAGGAACTGACTCTTGTGCCTCTTCAGCTTGATCATCCTCTTCATCCAACTAACTCAATGTTTCCTTATTGTGGTCAGCTGAAGGTGCTTAATCACCTTTTCTGTTAGTTTCAGCATCAGTTGAACCTGTTTATTGCACATGTTCCTACATAGAAGGTTCAGATGTCTTTGACATCTCATCAATTTCCTGCACACTTAGGTTAGCCATAACATTACTTTTATCAAATAAAACATGTATACTCTCCTCTACACACATAGTTCTTTTATTCAAGACCCTATAAGCTTTGCTATGTGAAGAGTAACATAGAAAGTTTCCCTCATCACTTCTGGCATCAAATTTTTTTCATTATTGTGGATGAAGCTTTTGCATCCAAAGGCTCTCAGATAAGAGATGTTAGGTTTTCTGTCTTTGAGTAATTCATAGGGAGTTTTATCTAGGAGAGGCCTGGACATGCATCTATTTATCATGTAGCAAGTAGTGTTGATGGCTTTAGCCCTGAACTGGCTCACCACATTACTGGCTAGCATCATAGTTCTAGCCATCTCCTGCAGGGTTCTATTCTTTCTTTCAAACACCCCATTTTGTTGAAGAGTCCTAGGAGTAGAGAAGTTGTGATCAATACCATGGGTGGAACAATAGTCAACATATTTAGCATTTTCAAATTCAGTTCGATGGTTTGATCTGATTGTAGATAGTTGTTTGTCAATTTTTTTTTTCCAATTTTCTTACTAAAGTGTAGAATGCCTCAAATACATCTTCTTTAGAAGCAAGAAAAATTATCCAAGAGAATCTTGTACAATCATCAACTAGTACAAATACTTACTTTTTACCACATCTTCTCCTTACTCTCATGAGGCCACATAGATCCATATGGACCAGTTCCAAGGATCTGGTCGAACTAATAACCTGTTTGGATTTGAAAGAAGATTTTACCTGCTTACCTTGAGAATATGCTGTACAGAATTTATCTTCCTTGAACTTAGTTTTAGCTAGACCTATTACCAAGTCCTTGGAGACTAGTTTGTTCTGTTGAACATGACTAGTATGCCCTAGTCTTTTGTACCACAACAAGGGATCTTTATCCATCACACTGAGACAAACAAGATCCTCAACTGGGACCTTTGAGATATCAACAGTGTACACATGCTTGTATCTTTGTCCAGTTAAGACAGTCTCCCCTATTTTTAGGTCTATCACCTCCACACCTGTAGAGTAGAAGGTTACCTTGTTACCCTTGTCACAGAGTTGTGATATGCTGAGTAGATTGTGGTTCAGTCCTTCAATATGGTATACCTTTTAAATTGAGTGTTCTTCAGACTTACCTATTTTGCCAACTCCTTTGATCTTACCTTTCTTTCCTTCTCTAAAGGCCACGTTCCCACCTTTCCCTTCTGCCAGTGAGAGTAATTTTTTCTTTTCTCCAGTTATATGTCTTGATCAAGAACTATCCATGTACCAATGTTACTTGCTTCCTCTCACCCTTTCTTGCAAAAGATTAAAGGTTAGATTTAGGAACCCAGACTAGCTTGGGTATTTTCCTTTGGTCAAAAGGATGAATGAGATATCTGTTAGTGCATTTTGGAAAATCTTTAACAAGTTGTTTTTTGTGTACAAACCTGTTCCTTTGATGAGGTAAATTTCTTTTAGTAGGCTTGTTTTTACCTTTTGAAGAAACTTTGAAGTTTTTATGCAGATGAGCTTTAGCAGTGGGACAAGCTTCCCTTAAGTGACCGACCTTACCACAGTGTGTACACAGATCAAAGGTTCCCTCAGAAGATTTTTTGACAAAACCTATTCAAGTTTTAGTGCTATGTGTTCTATTACCAAGTTGAGTTACAATCATTGAGGACTTAGTCCACTTGTTGGCCTTTTCAAGCTCATATTTAGTTCTAGCAAGTTCAAGATTTATTCTCCTAGATTTCTCTCTTTTGGAGTATAATTCATGTTTGAACCTTTTTGGATCTTGTTCACACTTGATTTGATCATCACTCTTATGACCTTTCCCTTGTTGAGTAACCCTAAATTTCAAAATTTCAGATTTGAGAGAGGATGAGAGTTTTATGTTGCCGGACCTGTTCCTTATGGGATTGATTTTCCCATTTTATACCAATATTGATCTTTTCAAGATCAATATATTCAAACTTTAGGCTGGTCAAGGAGGCCAACAACTGATCTCTGTTTTCACTCAATTCTTGAAAGTTTTCTATAAAGGTCATCATTAGGGAGGACAGTTTTTTCTTAGAGAAGAGTTTTAACTTGGTTTTAAGGTCAGAAAGATTTACCTTCTTTTCTTCAGTGTCTGATTCAGAATCTGATTCTGAGTCCTCCATGTCCATTAGGGCAACGTCTTCTGTGTCATCTTCTTCTGAGTGGTCTGAACCTGGTCCCCAAGCAGCATACATAGCCTTTTCAACATTTTTCTTCTTTTTACTGGCTTTCTCTCTTCTTTCCCTTTCAACTCTTTCCTTTTTCCACTCAATTTCCCATATGGGACAGTCCTTGACTTGATGGTCAGTCTTTACACACTTGAAACACCCACAATTTTGTCCTTTCTCTGCATTCATTTCTCTACTTGGTAATGATTTCCTTTTCTCAAAGTTCCCTCCTTTCTTAAAGAACTTCTAGCTTATCAAAGCAATATCTTCATAATCCAGTTCAGATTCATCACTCTCAGTTTCCTTTAGAGCAAGGGTTTTGTCCTTGCTTCCTTTACCTCTTTTATTAACATTTATCTCATAGGTCTTTAGATTGCCTACCAGTTCATCTAAGGGCATGTTGGTCATATCCTTTGCTTCTCTAATTACAGTTACTTTGATTTCCCATGATCTGGGCAGTGTCCTTAGAACCTTATCAACCTGTTCCTCAGTGGTATATATTTTCCATAAGGATACCAGCTTATTGACAACAATGGTGAATCTAGTAATCATCTCCTGAAGGGTTTCTCCATTCTTCATATCGAAGGTTTCATACTCAGTGGAGAGTCTAGCAATCCTAGATTTCCTTACTTGAGTGGTGTCTTGATGAGCAATAACGAGTGTATCCCAAATTTGTTTGGCTGTAGTGCAGCTAGAGATTCGATTGAACTCATCAGGTCCAAGTCCACATATAAAAATGCACTTGGCTTTGGCATTTTTTCCTAGCATATTATAGTCAGCCTCATCATATTGAGCTTTTGGTTTGGGAATGTCATTCTCTTTGTCATACTTGATCATAAGGATTTTAGGACCATCAGTAACTCTGGTCCATAGCTCATAGTCCTCTGCCTAAAGAAAGTCTTCTATTCTTTCCTTCCACCATGAGTAGTATTGACCATTGAAAAGAGGTGGTCTATTGATGTGTTGTCCTTCACCGTGTCCAAGAGGAGGTGCAGAATTCATAGTGATCTTATCATGAGTTATAAGACTCTTGTTAAGATAACTTTCTCTAATACCAATTATTAGAATACTGACTCCCTAATTTGCCTAAGAAACAGGATAAACGATCTGTTCCTTTATCGATTACTTCAATGTTAGAATGCAAAGAGAACATATAATGTTTTACATGGAAAACCCTGGCTCACAAAGGGTAAAAACCACGACCTACACCTCTGTAGGATTTATCCCAATTTCATTAAAACAATGAGCCTCAAACAATTTAGATTACAAAGAATGCAATCCTAGGAACTAAACTCTAATTCCTAAACACCACACAAACCTCCCCAGGTTCATGTGCCCAAGTCTTCGAGTTATCTCAACTTGAAGACTAACTCGTACACCAATTTATAACTCACTGGTACTAAGAATGAATGATTACAACTCAATGAAAATAATATAATTAACTTGACTAAAGAATGGTAAAGTATAGACTTAAGGAACACATTCTTCAATCTGGTTTCTTGTATTCGCTGCACTTGGATCTTCACTCAGAACTCTCTCAAATATGAACTCCATTAATTTGATTGTGTTCTTCTTGTAGCTCTCTATGTAAGTACGTGAGCTTTATTGTGATACCTCTCTTGTATTTATACTTGAGAGTCCTCTCCTTGATTCGACTGATTTCCTTCCATATTGCGAATCCCTTTCCTTGTAGGACTTGTCAAGCAAGCTTCATGATTTCTTTTCTTGTAGAGTTCTCCTTATGAAAGGAAACTTCTTTGCAAGCTGGACTCTCCCAATTGACACGCTTTCTCCACACTTTTTTCTTCCTTCTTTAAGTCGTTGGCCTTCTCCTAATTCCAGTTGGATTCTGCTGCGGAGGAGAAAGTCACAGATACATGTTCCCTGTATGTGTTCCATAACTTTGTCAATCTTTAAAATCTACCTCGATCCAACAATCTATTATGAAATATATGACATCCTAACATGCCATCAATGCTCATGAATTATTTTTCAAAACAAGGTTTGTGAGTAGTATGACATCCGAGTTTGCCATTATGATTATGAATAAGCTTTGACATCTAGATATGTCACATCATATGTGAGCACTATGATTTATTTTGGGAGTAGTATTTATCACCGAGCAATGAGGGTTCTAGATAACCCAAGTCTAAAATTACATTGCCACAGTAGGTTCCCCTTCGTGGCTCATTTCAGGATCCATATATTTATGGTTCTATCCTTGGCCAATTAGGACAACCTTTTTTAGTGTGGGTGTATGACACTGGACTCCATGGTGCTCAATATCATTTATTATCAATTAAAAGAAACTCTCGCAAGAATGAATTTAAGTTACTAAGTATATGATATTCTATTTTAAAGCTTAGCTCATCGTTTTACGACTTATGTACAAATTATGATATTTACTTATTATTTTGTATAATTATGCATGAACTCAATTTTAATTATGTTTCCAAGTATGTTTTATTATGATATTGCATAAGCTCGCATATTCAGTACATCCTATAGTACTGACGCACACTTCTTATGCTGCATCCTATAATGATTCAGATTCAGGCGCTCGTTCTCAGACTCGTGGCCAGAGACTACAGGTTTTCCAGTCATTGTTGGTAAGCCCTCATCCTTCGAGGATTAGTTATGGATTTAGCTATCTTATTGAATTTTCTTTGGTACTTAGAGTTACCTGGAGTCTTGTCCCAACAACTCATTATGTCAGTTTTAGAGGTTTTTCAGACATAGTTAGATAGTCCGTGTTTTGATGTTTTAGATTATTGCTCCTAGACATATGCTTTATCTTTATCTATAGAGTTGCTCTTTGCCTATTATTAAGAAACCGCTTATTTTGATTATGTTTATGTTTAAGTCATGCTAAGGCCAAGGGTTTACTTTGGATCACTTATGATTTTGGGTCTCGTGTTACGTCTAGGAGGTAGCCTCGGGGCATGAAAAACTTAGTATCAGAGCATCAGGTTCAAGTATCCTAGGATGTTTGAAAGCTACATTAAGTAGAGTCTCTTTCATGGGTGTGAAGTGCGCCACACTTATGAGAGGGAGGCTATGAGGTGTTTTAGGAAAAACTTCACTTCTTTCATGATCGATATCTTGGAATAGAGTTTGACTCTATTCATACCTTTAATCTATTCTTTATGCATTTCAATCATGCCTTCTCGTAGAGCCAATACCATTAATGCTAATCCTCTAGTTCCAAATCATGAGGTCACAAATGCTGAGTTTAGAAACACCATCCAGTTGCTAGCTCAGGCAATGACCACCCAAGCTAATCAGCATGCGCTTGTTCCTGCCAACCTAAATGGTGGGACAGCCACTGCCAGAGTCAGAGACTTTGTTCGTATGAACCTACCAGAGTTTTTTGGGTCGAAGATGGGTTAGGAAGATTTTGGAGGTGATGCAGGTGACTAGTACAGACTGTGTTGAGCTAGCCTCCTATCAGCTCAAGGATATGGCTCACATTTGATATACTCAGTGGAAGGATGCTAGGGGCAGGAATGCCACTACTGTGAGTTGGGACTGCTTTAAGGGAGATTTTCTGGATAGGTTCTTCCCGAGGGAGTTGAGAGAGGCTAAGTCTGAAGAGTTTGTGAATTTGAGGCAAGGATCGATGTTAGTCCAAGAGTATGGGATGAAGTTCACTCATCTTTCTAGGTATGCTCCTTTTATGGTGGCCAAACTGAGGTCCCGAATGAGTAAGTTTGTTTATGGAGTATCTGAATTGGTGAAGAAGGAGTGCAGGACCATTATTTTATTAGAAGATATGGACATCTCTAAACTTATACATATGCTCAGCAGATTAAGAAAAATAAGTTGAAGGAAATGGCAAGGGAAAACAAGAGGGCAAGGACAGAGAATTTGGGTTTCAGTTATCAAAAGTCAGGAGGTGGACACCGGTCTTCTTTCTAGAAGAGGTCATCAGGACCAGTACCATCATCAACTAGTTCCTCTAGTCAAGAACCCAGGCCTAGGCATGATCATGTAGGTAAAGGATCATGTTCTCAGTCATAGAGAAGTGTTACAAAAGGGATTTCCTACCCTGTTTGCAACAAGTGTAGGAAGAGTCACCCTGGAGAGTTCCTTTATGGCACCGATGGATGCTTTGGGTGTAGATAGATTGGCCATAGGATCAGGGATTTCCTTCAACCAAGAAGGGAAATGAAGGTGGTAGGACATAGTCTACTTCAGCAGCTCCAGTAGGTCGTACAACTCAACAGGGTAATACTTCTAGCACAGGTGGCGATAAGTGCCAGAATCATCTCTATGCTATGTCATCTCGCCAGGATCAGTAGGACTCACTTGATGTAGTCACTGGTACATTATAAGTTTTCTCCTTTGATGTTTATGATTTGTTAGACCCTAGAGCTTCCTTGTCTTTTATGACCCCTTATGTTACTTGTAAGTTTGATGTCAGACCTGAACAACTCTTAGAAGCCTTTTATGTCTCCACTCCTATTAGTGAGTCAGTCCTAGCCAAGAGAATTTATAGAAATTGTTCCATTTTAATCCTTCATAGGGTCACCTCAGCCGATCTAGTAGCATTGGAGATGACCAATTTTGATGTTATTCTTGGTATGGATTGGTTACATGCATGTTATGCCTCTATTGATTGTCGAACCAGAATAGTTAGCTTCAAGTTTCCAAATGAGCCTGTCTTAGAGTGGAAGGGCAGTCCTCTATTCTCAAAGGGTCATTTCATATCTTATTTCAAGGCTAGGAAAATGATTTCTAAGGGGTATGTTTATCATATAATTAGGGTTATGGATTCAAAGTCCAAAACCCTATCAGTCCAATCAGTTCTAGTAGTAAATGAATTTCTAGGTGTGTTTCTGAGGATTTTCCTAGAGTCTTCCTGAGAGGGAGATTGACTTTGGGATAGACCTTCTCCTAGATACGCAACCCATATCCATCCCTCCTTATAGGATGTCTCCAGCTGAACTTAAGGAAATGAAGGATTAGTTGAAAGACCTCCTAGATAAAGGCTTTATCAGACCCATCATCTCTCCATGGGGGTGCTCCTTTCCTCTTCGCGCGTAAGAAAAATAGTTCACTCAGAATGTGTATTGACTACCATCAGTTGAACAAGGTCAGAATCAAGAATAAGTATCACATTTTGAGGATTGATGATTTGTTCGACCAGCTTCAGGGTGCTAGCTACTTCTCCAAAATTGACCTCAAATCCGGTTATTATCAGCTCAGAGTTAGAGAGTGTGACATTTTGAAGATAGCCTTCAGAACTCGATATGGTCACTATGAATTTATGGTTATGTCTTTTGTACTAACGAATGCTCCTGCAACCTTTATGGATTTGATGAACAAGGTGTTTAAGTATTACTTGGATATGTTCATTACTATTTTCATTGATGACATTCTTATCTACTCTCAGAGTGAGGAGGAGTATGTAAATCACTTGAGGGTAGTATTGCAGAATTTCAAAGATCTCAAGTTGTTTGCTAAGTTTAGTAAGTGTGAGTTCTGGATGCAATTTGTTGCTTTTTGGGTCATGTAGTGTCTAAGGAGGGCATTCGAGTAGATTCACAGATGATAAAGGCAGTGAAAAACTGGCCTAGACACACTTCCCTGATAGACATTAGGAGCTTTTTGGGTTTGGCTGGTTACTACAGGAGGTTTGTGGAAGGGTTTCCATCGATAGTTGCCCCATTAACCCAGTTGACTCAGAAAAAGGTTATGTTTCAGTAGTTTAATGAGTGTGAGAAGAAATTTTAGGAATCGAAGACTAGGTTGACCATAACTCTAGTTTTGGATCTACCAGAGGGTCTAAATGGCTTTCTTGTGTATTATGATGCATCTAGAGTTAACTTGGGTTGTGTTTTGATGCAGCGTGGTAAGGTGATTGCTTATGCTTCTAGACAGTTTAAGATTCATGAGAAGAACTACCCGATTCATGATCTTGAATTTGCAGTGGTGGTTTTTTCCTTGAAGATTTGGTGACACTACTTGTATGGTGTCCATATTAATGTGTTTACCAACCATAAGAGCCTCCAGTATGTGTTCACTCAGAAAGAATTGAATCTTTGTCAGAGAAGGTGGCTTGATCTTCTTAAGGACTATGATATGAGTGTACTTTACCGTCCGAGTAAGGACAATGTAGTAGATAGGTTATCCATGGGCAGTGTATCACAAGTTAAAGAGGGAAAGAAGGAATTGGCCAAAGATGTTCATAGGCTTGCTTGGTTAGGGGTTCGCCTTACAAATTCAGCAAATGGTGGTGTGATAGTTTAGAAAGGGTCAGAATCTTCTTTGGTAGTTGAGGTAAAGGAGAAGCAAGACAGTGATCCTATTTTGCATCAGTTGAAGGGTGCAGTTCATCAGTAGAGAGTAGAGGTTTTCTTCCAAGGGGGAGATGATGTGCTTCATTATCAGGGTGGATTATGTGTCCTAGATGTGGATGGTTGAGGTAGCTAATCTTGATAGAGGCTCATAGTTCTAAGTATTCTATTCACCCCAGTTCTACTAAGATGTATCGTGACCTACGAGAAGTCTATTGGTGGAATGGCATAAAGAGGGATATTGCAGGTTTTGTGGGTAAGTGTCTAGCTGTCAGCAAGTGAAGGTAGAGCATCAACAACCAGGCGGTATGACACAAGATATTGACATTCCTAGTTAGAATTGGGAAGTAATCAATATGGACTTCATTACAGGTTTGCCTCGTACTCACAGATAACATGATTCTATTTGGGTGATTATGGACATGATGACTAAGTTAGTCCACTTTTTGGCTGTCAAGAATATTGACTCAGCAGAGGATTATGCCAATATCTACATCTATAACACAGTCAGGATACATGGGGTTCCCTTATCTATCATCTCAGATAGGGGTACTCAGTTTACATCCCAATTTCGGAGATCATTTTAGAAGGGTCTTGGTACTCAGGTTAATCTTATAGCACAATATTTCACTCGCAGACAGATAGTCAGGTAGAGAATACCATTCAGACCTTAGAGGATATGTTAATGGCTTGTGTGATTGATTTCAAAGGTAACTGGGATGATCACTTACCTCTTATAGAGTTTGCCTATAATAACAATTTTCACTTTAGCATTCAGATGGCTCCATATGAGGCACTTTATGGGCAAGGGTGTAGATCACCTATAGGTTGGTTTGGGGTAGGAGAGGCAACTTCGGTAGGAACTAATTCAGTCCATGATACTATGGAGAAATTCCAGCTTATTAGGGAAAGGTTGAAGACTACTCAGAGTCGATAGAAATCATATGCAGATGTGAGAAGAAGTGACTTGGAGTTTGAGATGGATGATTGGGTGTTTTTGAAGGTGTCGACCATGAAGGGTGTGATGAGATTTGGTAAGAAGGGGAAGATTAGTCCCCGGTTTATAGGTCCCTGCAGGATTCTGAGGAGAGTTGGTAGTGTGGCTTATGAGTTAGAGTTTCCAGCCAAGCTAGAAGTTGTTCATCCGATTTTCCATGTTTCACTGTTGAAGAAGTGTGTTGGTGATCTAACCTTGATTTTTACTTTAGAGAATGTGGGTGTGAAGGAGAGCCTCACCTATGAAGAATTCCCAATTGAGATTCTTGATCGTCAGGTTCGAAGGTTGAGGAATAAGGAAGTTGCTTCAGTGAAGGTCCTTTGAAGGAACCAATCAGTTGAGGGAGCTACTTGGGAAGTAGAAGCGGCGATGATGGCCAAGTACCCTCATCTTTTTCCTTCTACTCCAGTTTAATCTTGAGGTAATAGTTTCCTCCTTAGTATGTCCTTTCAACTCTATTCCATCATCTTTTCTCATGATACTAGCATGTATTTATGTTTTACGAATTCCGTTCAGTAATGTTTCAAGTTAGAACTCAGTTATTGTGCCTATACGTCAGTTTTATATTTTGTTGGTTGGTTGCAGCTTTTTCTCTATAAACCTTTATTACTTAGTCTTCATTCGAGGATAAATGATCCCAAGGGGGAGATATTGTAACACCTCAGAATTTGAACCAACTTTTTAACTTAGATTTCTGAAATTTTCTAAAGCTCCAGGGTCCACGGGCCCAAACCACGAGCCGTGGATGGAACCATGGACTATGAAAAGGCCTCGTGGAATGAACCCTATAGACTCATCCTCAGGTCTGACAACCATGACCAGAATTCATGGGTCATGGATGAGCCCACGATCCATGGT
Organism: Jaltomata sinuosa; assembly: GCA_003996215.1. Taxonomy (NCBI): domain Eukaryota; kingdom Viridiplantae; phylum Streptophyta; class Magnoliopsida; order Solanales; family Solanaceae; genus Jaltomata; species Jaltomata sinuosa. The sequence goes on from QJPP01001088.1 coordinate 96,630, forward strand.
TTTCCCTCTTGGAAATCAGACTGATGGTCACCAATTTCCAATAAAACCACGGGAGGTTTCTACGACCTGTGGAATGTTCCATGAGCTGTAGACCTTGACCGTGGAAATTAGACCCATAGCCTAACATTTTGGCTCAAGAATCACAACCACAAAACACAAGTCGTGGTTCCATCTATGAGCCGTAGATGGGGTCCGTGGAACCTGAAGCCGAGTTCCTTCAACAGTTTTTTAAGCTTATTTCCCAAGGGTATTTTTATAATTTCCCACTCTTTTAAGTCCTAAGTTAAGTTATTTTGGGTAGATTAAAAGGGTTTTATTCTCACTTAGCTTAAGTTCTCTTCCATTCCCTCAATCAAGTTCTATATGAAGAAAAAAAGTTCAATTCTCCCAAGCTCCAAGATCTAGGGTTCCTTCTCAAGTCCTCCATCTTCTAGCTCTAAGATAATAAAACTTCAGGTTCAGGTATGTGGGCATTCAATAAGGGATTCCTTTCACTCTTATTCCCAAAACCCCAAGTTTTTCTTTGATTTTCATGAATTTCTCAAGTTAGGGTTCTTGCCCAAGTTTATGGTTTTCTATAAATTCATTTCTCTCATGTGTTCCTATGATTTCTATTTCTAATTACATGATTTTGCATGGGTTTTTACAAGTAATTATTTATCTCATAATTTGAAGGATAACCCTAGCCTAATTTCACATGTATGGCTTGTTTATAAGAAAATTGGCATGTTTAGATAACACGACCCTATGTATTTCAAGAAATTGCATGCCTAGTTCCTAATTTATGAATTTTTATACAATTATGAATTTGAACTAGTGCCTTGCAAGCCTTTAAGATATGATCTATTATGAAAGATATGACATCCTAACATGCCATCAATGCTCATGAATCATTTTTCAAAACAAAGTTTGTCAGTAGTATGACATTCAGGTTTGCCATTATGATTATGAATAAGTTTTGAAATCTAGATATGTCACATGATATGTGAGCAGTATGATTTATTTTGGGAGTAGTATTTAATACTGAGCGATGAGGGTTCTAGATAACCCAAGTCCAAAACTACGTTGTCACCGTAGGTTACCCTTCGTGGCTCATTTCAGGATCCTTATGTTTATGGTTCTAATCTTGGCCAGTTAGGACAACCTTTTTTGGTGTGGGTGTATGACACTGGACTCCATGGTGCTCAACATGATTTACTATCGGTAAAGAGAAACTCCCGTAAGAATGATTTTAAGTTACTAAGTATATGATATTCTATTTTAAAGCTTGAATAATTGTTTTATGACTTATGTTCAAATTATGATATTTACTTATGATTTCTTATAATTATGAATGAACTCAATTTAAATTATGTTTCCATGTATGTTTTATCATGACATTGCATAAGCTTGCATGCTCAGTACATCCTATAGTACTGATGCATACTTCTTGTGTTGCATCCTATCATGATGTAAATTCAGGTGCTCATTGTCAGACTCATGGATAGAGATCGCATGATTTCCAGTCGTTGTTGGTGAGACCTCATACTTCGAGGACTACTTATAGGTTTAGCTGTCTTATTGACTTTTCTTTGGTACTTAGAGTTAGCTGAGGTCTTTTCCCAGCAACTCATTCTGTCAATTTTAGAGGTTTTTCAGACATAGTTAGGTAGTGAGTGTTTTGATGTTTCAGATTGTCGCTCCTAGACCTATGCTTTATCTTTATCTATGGAGTTGATCTTTGCTTATTATTAAGCTTCCGCTCATTTTAATTGTATTTATGTTTAAGTCATGCTAAGGCTAATGGTTAGCTTGGAATCACTTGTGATCTCGAGTTCCATGTTATGTCTAGGGGGTAGCCTCGGGGCGTGACACTCAGTGGAGGAGTATGGGTTGAAGTATATATAACAATCCAAGTATGCTCTGGAGATGGTGGCCGAGCCAAGGGCTAGGATGAGTAAGTTTGTTTCTTTTGTTTCAGACTTGGTGAAGAAAGAGTGCAATACAACTATGTTGATTGGAGACATAGACATCTCTAGGTTGATGAGTCATGCCAAACAGATTGAGAAGGAAAATCTAGAAGAGAGGGAAAGAGAGAACGGAAAAGGGCTAAAAATACCCCTGGACTATCTGAAAAGGTTTAAAAATATCCCTTGTTCATCTATTTGGCTAAAAATATTCCTCAATCCACCTTTTTGGCTCATTTTTACCCTTAAACTAACATCTCTTTTTTCTATTAATTTTTATTATTATTATTTATTACGTGGCACCTCTCTATTGGACAAACAGGATAGTGATCATGTCTTGCGTCAGTTGAAAAATATTGTCCCCCAACAGAGTGTTGAGGTTTTCTCCTATGGGGGAGATCGTGTGCTTCGTTATCAGGGTCAGTTATGTTTTCCAGATATAGATAGGTTGAGGCACCGGATTATGATAGAGGCTCATAACTCTCAGTATTCTATCCATTCAGGTGCCACCAAAATGTACTGTGACCTATGAGAAATCTATTGATGGAATGGCATGAAGAAGAATATTGCAGATTTTGTGACTAAGTGTCCAAACTACCACAGGTGAAGGTAGAACATCAGAGACCAGGAGGTATGACTCAAGTGATTAGTATTCCTATTTGAAAGTGGGAAGTGATTAACATGGACTTTGTCACAGGTTTACCTCGCATACGATGACAATATGATTTTATTTGGGTGATAATAGATAAGATGACTAAATCAACCCACTTTTTGTCTATCAAGAGTACAAATTTAGTAGAGGACTATGCTAGAATTTACATCCGTGAGTTGGTTAGATTGCATGGAGTTCCTTTGTCTATCATTTCAGATAGAGGTACTTAGTTTACATCTCAATTCTGGAAATCTTTTCAGAAGGGTCTTGGTACTAGAGTAGATCTCAGCATAACATTTCATCCACACACAAATGGCCAGGTAGAGCGTACTATCCAGACTTCAGAGGACATGTTGAGGACTTGTGTAATCGATTTCAAAGGTAATTGGGATGATCACTTACCTATTATTGAATTTTCTTATCATAACAATTTCTGCTCTAGCATCTAGATGGATCCTTATAAGGCACTTTATGGGCGGAGATATAGATCTCATATTGGCTGGTTTGAGTTAGGTGAAGCTACAGATAGGGACATATTCAGTTCATGAGACTATGGAGAAAGTTCATCTAATTAGGGAAAGGTTGAAGACTGCTCAGAGTCGTCAAAAATCTTATGCAGATGTGAGAAAAAGAGATCTTGAGTTTACAGTTGATGATTGGTTGTTTTTGAAGGTATCACCCATGAAAGGGGTGATGAGATTTGGTAATAAGGGGAAACTTAGTTCCCGGTATATTGGTCCCTACAAAATTTTGAGGCAAATTGGCAATGTTGCATATTAGTTAGAGTTGGCCACGAAGTTGGAAGCAGTGCATTGAGTATTCCATCTTTCACTGTTGAAGAAATGCATTAGGGATCCAGCAGTTTTTGTTCCTTTAGAGAGTGTTGGTGTGAAGGATAGTCTTTCTTATGAGGAGGTGCCAGTGGAGATACTTGATAGGCAGGTTTGCAAGTTGAGGAATAAGGAGGTCGCATCAGTAAAGGTTTTATGGTAAAATTAGTTGGTTGAGGGAGATACTTGGGAAGCAGAAGCCGATATGATGACCAAGTACCCTCACCTTTTCCCTCCTAGCACTGAGGTAGTTAGAGGTAATAGTCTTCCTCCTACAGTTACCCTTCAAGTTTTATGTTCCTTTAAGTTACTTGTGAATTCTAAGTATGCATTCACGCTCTATAAGTTTCAATTGGGTCCGTACTCTAAATCCAGACCAGTTATCATGCTAGATATTCAGTTTTAGTGATCAGTCATGTAGTACTAGTATTATCTTCCTTTTAGTCTAGCATTAGTCTTCATTCAAAGATGAATGATCTCAAGGGGGAAATATTGTAACACCTTGGAATTTGAACAAGCAGTTTCACAACACTTAGGAGAAAATGCAATATTTTCCAAGTTCACGGTCAGGTCTACGGACTGTTGTTCAGGGTCCACTATCCATTGAGTGAACCGTAGAAGGGCCACATTCCATTTACCCTTCCCAGTTCTCCACGTGTGACTTGATAGTTTGTTATTTGGAATGATGGATTATCCTATCAACCATGGAGCCACCATCAGAGAGGTTTAAATTTCTCACCTTAGGATCACGAGTCAGTTCACGACCCCTCAACCCTTTCCAATACTCGTTGTTCCAATCATAGGCCTTAAGATTCAGAAGACCCTTATTTCTTTAGAGTCATAGCACGAGTCACAGAACGGTCCATATTCTAGAAGGATGGACCTCGACCCACCCATGAAGTTACGAACCAGAAATCCTAGAACAAGTTCTAGGTGACCATGGGTCAGTCCACAGTCCGTTGACCTATCTGTAGGACCCTCAATTTCAGTTTCTTTTAATTTATTCATTGGGAGTAATTTAGTCTTTTCCCCACTTTGAAGCCCTATACTATTTCATTTTTAGTCCTTAAGAGGGGATTATTTCAGATTAGTCGATCCTTTTCCCCCTCATTCCCAGGATTCAACTCAAAAAAAGAAACAGAGCGGTTCTCTCAGACTTCAGGCCTAGAGTTCTTCTTCAAGCTTCATCCTCCAGTTCCAGCCCTAGAAACTCTTCAGTAATCAGGTATGAGGGTATTCAGTAAGAGTTCATTTCACACTTATGCCCAAAACCTCAGTCTTTCAGTACAAATTCCATGACTCTATGATTTAGGATTTTTACCAACTATGACTATTCTTTGAATTTTAGTTTACCTAGGTTGTTTTATGATCATGGTTTTTGTTACAATTGAGTATGCATGATTTCAAAAAGGGTTTTCAAGTTAGTTATTCTATCTTGAAAAAACTATGCATAATTTAACATACTTCAGCCTATTTTCAGTATGATGTAGAAACTATGGCCTTATGACCTCAGTATTCAGAAAATTTAGCATGACTAGCTCAGTATTTCAGAACTTCAGCAGAAACAGTAATTTAAACTAGTTTATGCTTATTTTCAAACATACAGTTTATCTAGTTATAAGCAAATAGTAATACAATTTTGGGAGTAGTACTTAGCATTGAGTGTACAAGGATTCCAGATAACCCAAGTCCCAAAACTACATTGCCACCATAGGATAAAGAGGTCCTCTCCAGTTGAGAGTGTCACCCTTAGCCCTTTGGGCTCAATTTAGTGGATCCACCTCAGTTAGGTTCTATACTAATGGCAAGGTATAGGGTAACACTGCCAACTAACGCGCAAAAGTTGGACTCCATTTTTGCTCACATGGTTTATGCCGGTTATAAGGAACTCCCTAAATAGCAGTTTTACTTATGTTTAAATATCAAGCACCGTGTTATGTCCAGGGTGTAGACTCAAATCGTGACATCAAGTCTTGGGTAGGGGTCAAGAGTCGAGAGTCAATAGATGGGTGTCGGGGTCAGGTCCGATGGCATAATATTTGCCAAGATTATACCTAAATGCTCTTGGGATAATATTTTCTTCTTACTAACCAAACACCCAAAAAACTCACTTATTTTCCAAAATGATATTTTCTAGGAAAATATTTTCTGTGGAAAACATTTCCCTCATACCAAACACACCCTTAATAGCTATAATTTTAGTTAATTTCAAATTTCTATCATTAGTTTAATAACGAAAGGATTGCTGTAAGTTAACAAAATTATAATTGATATTGAAGTCTTAAATGTTAGGATAATATAGTTCAAATAAGGAAAAATTTAAGAAGGAATTTTTTAGTCAATTTTAAAATATTAAATGTTAGGAGTTCTTACCTCTTACAAATAGGTAAGATTTAATAACTATAACTTTAATTAATTTCAAATTTTTAATATTAAGATAATAATTAAATGATAATTATTTGAGAAAAATAGTAAATGACAATTTCCTCTATTGTTGAATCTTTTAATGAAGGACAAAAATTTCAATCAATTATTTTTAAGGATCTTCATACTTTTAATGTAATACTAGTTTAGTGTACGTGCATCACATGTTTGTACTATATTTATATAAAAGATCGCATACAAAAAATGAAGTATATAAATGACTATTTTGTTGAATGTGAACTCTATTTAAAGGGATAAAAAAGGCAAACAACATTTCACTAAGGACCTTTCTGCTTTTAATTGAAAGTGTATGCGTCTCATGCGTGTCCCTCATATTAATAAGAACATATTTTTTAAAATAGCATAAATAATATTTAAAAGATGTGTTTGTGTAACAATATAAGAATATAAAAAGAAAATTATACATTTCAAATTAATAAATAATCATATTTAAGAGTTTGATCCAATCCAGTAGTTCTTCTTTCAGTTTGTTTTAATACTTGTTTCATTGAACAAAAGCGTCATAGAAATAGTGTTTAATTAAAAGGGAAAAAAGTCATTTATTTTTACCTGAGCACTTAAATGCATGCATTATATGTATATTTCATGCTAATTAATACAATTTTTTATTACACTATTAGCGGATTAAAACATAATATAAATATTAACATTACAAAGACGGATTGTCATACAAAGTTGTATAGTAGATTAGAAGATATGGTATAAGTTACTCATTTAAACAATTTGCACTTACGAAATCGTATTATTATTTATTACTCACTTGTTTTGGCACTAATAAATTTATATCATATCATAAATGCATTCTTGTCACGACCCGATTTCTCCGGTCATGATGGAACCTACAACCCCCATGTAGGCAAACCAATCCCCGTAGTCCAGAACGGTTAGCAATGGGACTACTATCTAAGTAAGGATGCATAAGAAGCATAATAATCAAAAGCAAGATAAGGAAAGCAAAGAGGAAGAAAGCAATCTAGATATATATACATAAAGTACACCATCCCATGACCTGATATCAAAAGTACATGAGTCACTACTAAAAATGTACAGAGTAGAGTACAAAAATAAGGTATACAACTGTCTATGAATGCACAAAAGAGTCAACTGCCAAAATAGGAGATATAGCTAAGGCCCGATCACCAGGAGCTCACCCTATGACTCGGATGTCAAGAGCTGCATGAGTCCCCACATCAACGGTGATGGCCCACACTAGGATCTGCATAAAAAAGATGCAAAAGTGTAGTATAAGCCCCAATTGCATAGGCAACGGGTACCTAGTAGGCATCATAGGCCGACTGAGCATATATAAAATATAAAAGTAGTAAATAGCAAATAAGAAAGAAGAAGTCACAGAATCAAACAGAGGAAATCACATGGAATCTAGCAACAGATAAAAGACAGAGAATGCAGGTATACTATGCTAGCAACAAAAGATATATCACAAAATATAGGTGAAAGAGTAGAGAATGCACCTGGATCCTTGCAAAAACAATATATATACAGAGAGTTTAACGAACATGGAGGTATACTGGTAACCTCCAAATAAAGGGAAAGAAGGAAAAACAACTACACATAACCATACTAACAATACAACTCACAAGGCAAGGATGATAGACAAGTAATCCATAAGTAACTACAATATGAACGAGTAAATTAATCTAACAACAATCCCAGTGGGCGCCCATACACCCAAGGAGTACATACAAGTGAAAACAATCCCTTCGATATCCCATAATACCGGAGCGTACACTCAGCAAACAACAAACAAGGGTGGAACCATGCAAATAAAGTATGATATGCTATGAAGTGCCAGTGGTACCGTATGCACCTCCTTCGGCACCCCTAGGCCAAGCAGGTAGGACCCATGGAAGGCTTCCATCGTATACCTCTACTCCCCCGTATACCCCTCTTCGGCACTCTCAGCCTGTTGCCCCTAGTCCAGATCGGCAAGGTCCAAGGAGGTCTTCAAGACCAAATACAAACTCTCAATATCTTAATATGCTCACCCAGAATCCATTTGGGTCTAAAATCAGTAATAAAATTATGTGTATCGCTCTGATCCAGCCAAGCCTAGTATCATCTCAAAATCAGTGGTAAAATCATGTCTAGCATTCCGGCCCAGCCGAGTCTAATATTAGCTCAAAATCAGTAGAAAATAATGTCTAGAACTCTGGCCCAGCCGAGTCTAGTATCAGTGTGAAGAACCATCACAAAATCTCTTTTATCTTAAGAAAATCCATAAAACTAGTTTAAATCCATTTATAACTGAAAATAGGCCCTCGGGGCCATGCTAGGTGTAGAAAGATGGTGATAGTTAGGCCCGCAACCTTTTAGTAGTAATAAATCAATGCATAAAACTCTTTGCATGGTAATGATGATACGTTCAAATACAACCAATAGCACAACAACTCATAATTAACCTATCAGCCTTGCACAGACTCAAATTCGCTCTACAACATAAATAACCATCCTGCCACAATGAAACAATGTCCCAGACTCACGAACGTTTCCCACATATCCCACCATATATGGTCCAAAGGCATATGGAAAGGCCACACGGGGCAGCAAGGGTAATACTACAAAACTAGCTCAAATACTAAAGTGGACGAAATGAGAGCGGACAGAAAGAAAGCAGACAAGATTTGGGGTGCCAACCTAGTAAACCCAATCCAAAAATGCTCAATAGTACAATTATATTCTATATAAGCAAAATCTAAGGTAGGTAACCCATAACTTACCTAATGTCCGATGATAAGCCGATGGAGAGACGTCGTCTAAGCCCGAACTGCTCCGAGAAGCTCCGACTAGAAAAAAAACTATCAAGAACATACTCTACTCGTCAAAATAAAGCTAATAATACCCATAATGCTAATAATTTAGCTGGGTCAAAATCCGAGTAAAAAAGGGGCCTGTGGTCCCCATAATTCAAAACTGAGAATGAAAGTTACCACAAGGTTTCCAACACAACGAATAACACATGCTCGAAAAATGAGCATAATTTGAGTAAGGGAAGGGCCTAAAATAACCTCTAACCACAAGAAAAATTTAAGGAATAAATTATAGGAATTAACAGAAATTCAAGGAAGGGATCTTACAATTTAAGATGGAAAATCGATAACGGCAAAGAATTAATCACCCCAACGCTAAAAGATGATCCCACAAGGAATTTGGAGCTTTGAGCTCAGCAGAAAAATGGTGGAAATCGTTTAAATGAAGAAAAAAATATTGGAGAAGAGTTATATACTGCCAGGTGTCCTTCATCACAATCGCAAAGGGACCCCACGCGGTCATAACAACCACACTAGCTAGACCATTGCAATAGTGAAGGCTAGCCACGCGGTCATGAAGAAGAAAGGGACAGGTCCTTCATCGCGGTCACGAGAAAGAACCCTGCAATCATGAAGAATAAAGGGTGTCAGGTCCACAGGTCGAACATCGCAATCACGTGAAGGGGACCTCACGGTCGTGATGCCTAAAGAGGCAGACCATTATGATCACGTGGCTTCCCTCATGGTCACGATTAAGGACTGAGGCCTGCATGCAACATCCCATAAATTCTAAGCCTTGAACCAGTCCAGAATTGCTAAGTGTGAAACTATCCAAGTGCCAGCCAGATCCACAAGCCAGATGTACGAGCCATAGACTGGGCTCATGGAAATTAGATTTGAGGACAAGCACGTGGAATAAGAACCATGACCAGGATCCACGGGTCATGGAATAGTCTATGGGTCATGGACTGCGATCGTAGAAATCAGACCTAAGGGTCATCAATCCTTCAGGAACCACAGGCAGGTTCCACGAGCTATAAACCTCATCCGTTTTCAGACCTGTAGCATGACAAGTAGCCCAAGAACCACGATAGGGTTCCACGGGCCATGGAAACATCAACGGACTATGGTTCCCACTCATGGAACTCAGGTCGTGAAATTTTCCTGCAGTTTTCTAATTAAATTCCAGGGGTATTCTAGACTTTTTCTATCCCTTTTAAAGGCTAAGCTATGATGTTTTGAGTAGCCTAAGTTTGATTTTAAGCCTAAAACAATCCAAACCCCCTCATTCTCTAAGATTAAATCGACACTTAGAAAATTAAGAGAAAAAACATTCTCTCTTCTCAAGAACAAGCAGAAGGTTCTCCCAAGTTCAGGCCCTAAATCCAAGGATTTTTATGTGAACTTTGCCTCCAAGTATGTGTGATATTATCAATAGGTATCCTTTCACCCATTGAGTCCCTAAGAAATTCAGTATCTTCAGTTTCCAGTTAATCTTTAGACCTAGGGTTCCTGAATTCTATGAACCTGTTGTATATCAGTTTCCTGTGTTGCGTATGGAATTCATTACATATTTTCTTGAGAATGTAGGATAGTTATATACACAGAATTATACAACCCTAGCATGTTGTTAATTTCAGCACTTTAAATTCATGCATGCTAGTTAGATATCTCAGTAAGTCATACTTTATATTAGAATGTTATCTGATTTCAAAATTACTATGCATTCTCTGAATAATCAGTATTTGAGCTATCCGGTATATCAGTTTGTATTTATTACTTGCATAATTAGTTGGGAGAAGACTTAGCACCAAGCAGATGAAGGGATGAAGGCTCACCCGTCAGTTTAGACTAAGACCTTTTGTAGAAGTCCCTAAGTCCCCGAACTACGACGCCACTATAGGTTCTAAAGGGGTCACCCGTCAGATCAGGCTTGACACCCTAGTCCCTTGTTGGACATCAGATTAGTAGATCCATGCCGGTTTATGTTTGTACCCTTGGCAAGGTATAAATGCCCTCCCAACCAGGGTTACAGGTTGGCCCCAAAGTTAGCTCAACTTGGGGTATGTCAGTTAACAATAGCTCCCACAGTTCAGATTTAATATTTACATTGACCTTGTATTCAATATTTCGTTATTCCATTCAGTTCAGCATTTTGCAGTACATGCTAAATACTTGGTCATTGCATCAGTTATCTTTCAGTCTCATGTTTCAGCTTACTTTTCAAGTCCAGATTATTGTATCATGATTCAATATTTATGTGTATAGATTAGCATATATCTCTCATGCTCAGTACATTCCAAGTACTGACACATACTTTTGTGCTATATCATATTATGATGTAGATTCAAGCGCTCAACATCCAAACCGCATTTAGTGCGGTTCTCCAGTTCATATTCAGCAGCTTAGTAATGAGTCCTCATAGTTTGAGGATGATACTTATGTTTATCTATTCAGCATTCATTTACTGTTTTCAGACTTTTAGAGTTAGCTGAGGGATTGTTCCAGCAACTCACTTCATATAGAGGCTTTCAGACATAGTACTAGTTTCAGCTTTTGCAGTTAGTACTTATCACATACTTTTACATCTATTTATAGTTTAGAGATTGTTGGACTGTTTTTCCAAGATTATTTCATTAAATCAGTTTAGCTTCTGCACAGTTAGTATTTTATTCTGAAATGCTTAGATTATGCCAGACAATGGGTTAGCTTGGGATCACTTGTGATTCTAAGAACCGTGTTGCTATAGGGGGTAGCCTTGGGGCGTGACACTGCACCTGCAACAACAACTAACAACTTTTCTCAAATTGCAAATTCTCTGGATGGGTCCCCAAGATTCACCTGGGACCCTGCACGCGTAAACAAACTATGCTACCATACCAGAATTGGCATTCCAGACTTAATGAAATCAACAAAATTTCCAACGAAGGTCAATTTAATAAAAAGTGGTTCCCACGCCCAAATAACCAACTTTTCTAAAACGGAACCCAATGACCCAAAATGACTCCGGAAGTCTCGGGACATAAACCAAAGGTGCCTCTAGCCCAAAGTTGACATTCTGGAGCCAACAACATAGACAAAATTCTCATCCGAGGCCGTATTCTCCGAATATTGACCAAAGTCAAACCTCCAACTCTAACTGGCCTAAAATCTAAGAAAATAAGATAAAACCAAATTGAAAGGTCCCCGACCCCGACTAAAGGTCCTTCCAGAACAAAATCCATGTTCCGGAGCTAAAGGAACTATCAGAATTCAATTCCCAATATGCTTGCTAAGAATATTAACTAAAATTAACAATTTCCTAAGTTAAAGCTCTCAAACAGGGAAACGGTTATAGCGACTTAAAAAATGGCCCGGGCACCAAACTACCAGTCCCAGCAAGCCATAAATATCTTGGGGCCACTACATGCAAGCTCTAATAGTACAAAGAAAGTGAAAATGCGTGACTAACCGAAAGGGTCATTACAATTCTTTATTTGTAATTGGTAGTTAAGAAATTGTTATGCCACCAAACTAAGAAAGACTCATAAAAAATTAGTAGAAACAATCACTAATGCTTGTATTAGGGTAGAGTATTTTATATCACACTCCTTGGGGAGGGACCCTTTTTGGACTCTTTTAATGCAGGATGCTTTATGCACCAAGCTGTCCTTTTTTAAATTGTATTTTCAAAGGTCCTCAACATAAGGTTACTTTGCATTATAAGTACAATTTTATTCAATGTGTAATTATTTCTTAAAAGGTAAAATCTTAATCACTTTTGAATTTCTAAATATTAAAATTTTCTATATATTTCAAATAAAGAAGGATTTAATATATAAAATTTAGTTAATTTTAAAATTCTAAATATTAGAAAATAATTAAATTACTATTTTGTCAAGTGTGAACGCTATTTTAAAAGGGTAAAAAGTTGAATGATATGGGGCTTAAGTACAATTTATTCAACTGTAATTATTTCTTAACATGTAAAATCTTAATCACTTTTAAATTTTTAAATATTAAATTTTTTGTGTATTTCAAATAAAGAAGGATTTAATACATAAAATTCGGTTAATTTTAAAATTCTAAATATTAAAAAAACAATTAATTGACTATTTTTTCAAGTGTGAACTCTATCTTAAAAATTGTGAATGATATGGGTTTCGTATTTTAAATATTTAGTAATAACTTATTTATAGGATTAACACAAAGTATTTATACATAAGAATAAAATTTCATGTATAACCCTACTAAATATATACTTTAGAAGAATTTATACGCACTTGTCTTCCTATTTCATAGTATCCACTTATCATTCTATTATAACTTTTGCCTCCTAATAGAATTTGTACGATTCCAGAATTGCACATGTGAAATTCGTAATTATAAACTAAAAATAGATATAATTTTGATTAATGCAAAAACAAAAGTATCTATCAAAAGATCTTATCATATATTTTAAAGTCCCGATCTCATATATTTTAGGGAACAATATTATGGTCAATATTATAAAGATAATTAAATGAGAAAAATAGTAAATATTATGAGTTTTACATAGTTAAAATAAAGAAAGATTTAATAATTATCATTTTAGTTGATTTCAAAGTCCTAAATATTAGAATAATAATTAAATGATATTTATTTGAGAAATAAATGACAATTTTGTCTATTGTAGAATCTTTTAATAAAGGGCAAAAAATCCAATCAATATTTCTAAGGACTTTCGTTCTTTTAATATAACTAGTTTAGTGTACGTGCATTGTACGTGTGTGCTGCGTTAATAACAAAATTACGTATATAAAATTAACTAATTATTATTACGTATATGATTTATATCATTGGGTACACAACTTTAAAAAATTATAAAAATATTACTAAGCATTATATTTGAGTTACAAAATAAATAAATTTAATTTGTTACCAAGTAACATCACATAAATAACATATTTGATTCACTTTCAAACTTAATTGAAAGAGTTTACAATAACCCTAAATTTATAGATTCATCATTCAAATAAAAGCTTTGCATATCAAGATTCAAAACTTAACTAAAATCTTATATTTCAAATTCAACAAATAAGTTTAATTAAAGATTTTACTACAATACTAACGAATAATATACGAAAATATAATCAAAATAAATTAATAATGTAAAGTGAATTTCATTAGAGCTACACAGTGATCTCTTATTCACCTCGCCTTATTTTTAGTACACTCTTGTTCATCTCTTTTGAATCTCAAAAAAGAAGCATAACGATGTTCACGCGAACTGCAGAAGCTAACAAAGAACCTTGAACGACGATAATATAGAGAAATTATAAAAAGACTCATCATATAGTAAATTGATTTGATCAATTGACCTACATATGATTGATATATGAAATAAAAATAAAAAACTATATATTAAGACTATAATCTCCCCTTAAATTTCGTTTGAGAACTACATTGTAGATAATATTGTATTGTTGCAGAAATGAAGGATTTTCAATTTATAGAAGTCCCAAACCTTTTCTTCCAAGAAAAAAATTACTTAAATATGGTATATTTTTATTTTTCTTCCATAAACTATTTTACCAGTATTAACATAACTTGGATCGCAAATAAACTAAGCACATACGAATAAGAGTTTTAGCTTTTTCTTTTTTTCTTTCAAACGTTTAACTATGTTTTCCTTTTATTATTTCAACTTTGTAGAAAGGCTTTCCTTTTATTTAAATTAACAAGATAATTTTCATGGGCTTTTTTTAAAAGAAAAACCGTACATATGATCGGGTGAATTACATAAATGACACTCAAAGGAGCTGATCTTGCTATTTTGTCCCCCATAGGAAAAATCTTACAAAACTAGCCCCCCTCCTTTTTATGTATAGAACAACTACCTTTTTGCGCCTCTATATCTCAAAATTTTTAAACAACTCTCCATGCTCATTTACCTCTCCACTTCTATTTTTATTTCTTTTTCTCTTTTTTATTTTTCTTTGATTTTATTTTCTCTTTTCTCCTTTTTTTCTTTTTTCTCAATCTCTATTTTACTTTTATTTTTTTCTTCGTTTTTGCTTTTTTTTCTCAACCTTTATTTTTTTTCTTTTCTCCTCTCAACTTCTATTTTTTTCTCTTTTTTATTTTTTATTTGAATTTTTTTTTTCTCTTTTTACTCATTTTCTCAACCTTTATTTTTCTTTTATTTTTTCTTTTGATTTTTTTTTCTTCATTTCTTATGTAATGATCCTTTCGGTCATACACGCGTTTTCGCCTTCTTTGTACTGTTAGAGCTTGCCTGTAGAGGCCCCAAGTCATTTATGGCTTGCTGAGACCGGTAGTTCGGTGCCTGGGCCGATTGTTTGGTCTTTATGGTCGTTTCCCTGTTTTAGAGCCTTAACTTAGGAAATCATTGACTTCAGTCAACATTCTTAGCAACCATGCTCGAAATCGAATTCCGATAGTTCCATTAGCTCCGGAGCATGGACTTTGGCCTAGTTGGACCTTTGGTCGGGATCCGAGAGCTTTCGATTTGAAATTCTCTCCCTTTTTGTGTTTTCAGGCCAGTTGGGCTTATAAGGTTGACTTTGGTCAATATTTGGAGAAGACAACCTTGGATGGAAATTTCGTCAACACAATTAGCTCTGAAATGTCATTTTTGGGCTAGAGGGACCATTGGTTCGGGTCCCGAGGCTTCCAGACTTGATTTTGGCCCTTAGGTTCCATTTTGGTTTAGTTGGCCTAGAGGTTGGTTTTAGGGTGCGAGGCCCACTTTTTGTTAAATCGACCTATGTTGGGATTATCGTTAATTTTGTTGAGTCTGAAATGGTGTTTCTAGTGTAGTAGCATAGTTCGTCTGCATGCACGGGGTCCCGGATGAGTTTTGTGGGCCCATCCACAAAATTTTTCCCTTCATATTTTCCGCTGATTGTTTTTGCATGTGCAGGCTTCAGGCCTTAATCTCGATCGCGAGGGAGCCACGCCATCGCGATGGTCTATCTCATTGGGCATCGCGATCGCGACGGTCCCTTCACGCGATCGCAATGAAGGGCCTGTGGACCCGTCCCTCTTTGCTCTATGCGATCTTGAGATCTCTCCTCGTGACCGCGATGTAGCCCTTCCCTTTGTGTTCTTTATGACCACGTGGCTAGTGCTTGCGATCTCAATGGTCTGGATAGCATGGTCCTCGCGACCGCGTGAGGTCCCTTCGCGATCGTGAAGAAGGACCCCTGGTAGTATAAATAGCTCCCCTTCGTTTCCTTCACCCTTTAAACCGTTTCCTCCATTAATTCTAAGGTCCAAGCTTCCCAGCTACTGTGTAGTTTCAATTCGAGGTGTTAGGGTGATAATTTCTGGTCCGTGGTTGTTTTCTTGACTTCTATTCAGTAAGTTTTCTCTGTACTTTCCATTAATTCTTCTTAGTTTTCCCCTTTTGCTCTTGAGATTGTGGATTGTTTTAAGCACTCTTCGCTGGTCCATCTTTGCTCATTTTTGGAGCATGTTCTGATATAAACCTATTTATGAAATCAAAACCCTAAGCTAAGAACAAGAAATAAGAACATAAAAGCTAGACACAAGTAAGGAGTTCAATTGACATTCATGATAAATTTATCAAAACCTTCAATTGAAAGATTACCAAACAAACACCTAAACTATCAAAGGAACCTCAGGGGAATTGAATTCACCTTGCAATTCCCTTATCAAATAAGTACCAACAAAAGCTTCAACCAAGCTCTCAATTATCTCAAGAGAAGACAAGTCTATAATCATAAAAAACTAAGACTCAAAGTGAGCTATTCTCACTATTTATAGTTTAGGCTAATTTATTACAAAAGTAGCCCAAAAGTGGCTCTTTGAGTAAATATTGCAAATATAGCCCTACTTTGAAAACTAGGCCTCATTTCCTTCTTCCCAAGCAATCATCAAGGCATGAAATCCCCTCTTTGGCATCAAGGTGTGCTCAAACACCTCTATCTTCATAAATAGCCCTTGTAAAGCTTGGAGGTCCCGAGCTTGGCTACTTGGGAGTGACCTTGATGTAACTTGGATTGCATCATTATCCCCTTCTTGAAAAGAATTTGTCCTCAAATTTAAAGGATCACCATCACAAGTATCAAAGAGTGAGAGGTCACAAACATTGAAAGTGTTGTGTACTTGATACTCCAATGTAAGGTAAACCTTGTAGGCATTATCATTGAGCCTTGCAAGAACTTGGAATGACCCGTCTCCTCTTGGCATCAACTTGGTCTTACTCTTGGTTGTAAACCTCTCCTTGCGAAAGTGTACCCATACCCAATCTCCCGGTTCAAACACAACTCTCTTACGACCCTTGTTTGCTTTCTTGGCCATATCTTGATTCTTTTTCTCAAGGTGAAGTCGCACCTTTTCATGCAATCTCTTCATAGCCTCGTCCTTTTTGTTTCCATCTAAACTCAAAACAACATCTTGAGACAAAGGGATGAGATCTAAAGGGGTTTGTGGGTTAAAACCATAAACAACCTCAAATGGAGACATGCCAATAGTGCTATGAATAACTCTATTATAAGCAAACTCAACTAAAGACAAATGTTCTTCCCAAGAAGTCAACTTTCCGTTCATGACGGCTCAAAGCATAGAACCCAAGGTGCTATTGACAACTTCGGTTTCGCCATCGGTTTGTGGGTGATAAGAGGTAGAAAACAACAATTTAGTACCAAGTCTACCCCACAATTCTTTCCAAAAGTGACTAAGGAACTTAGGATCTCTATCACTCACAATGGTCTTGGGAATACCATGCAACTTGACCACATTATAAACAAATAAAGATGGAACATGAGAAGCTTGATCATATTTATGACATGCAATAAAATGAGCCATCTTTGAAAATCGGTCAACAACCACAAAAATGCTATCACTTCCCTTTTTAGTCCTTGGCAGACCCAAAACAAAATCCATTGAAATATCAATCCAAGGCCTTTGAGGGGTGGGGAGAGGGGTGTACAAACCATGGGGAAGAAGTCTAGATTTAGCACTTCTACATTCAACACATTGGCCATAAATTCTAGTAACATCATTATGCATTTTAGGCCAATAAAATTGTTCCTCAAGAATCCCCAAGGTCTTATCAATACCAAAATGACCCATTAATCCTCCATCATGTGCCTCCCTCACAAAGAGTTCCCTCCAAGAGCTCATGGGCACATAAAGTCTCTTATTCATGAACAAGAAACCATCAAACTTGGAATATGGAGTAGACAATCTATCCTGAAGCCACCTTTTCCTTTCCCATTCTTCACAATCTTGGAAGATTTTAGCAAAAATGGGATCCTTGGGATACCATGTCTTTAAGCATTCAAAACCCAACAATGTAGAAGACAAAGTATTAATCAAGACATGTTTTCGATACAAGGCATCCACCACAACATTATCCTTTCCCTTTTTATAATGAATCACATAAGGGAAGGTTTCAAGAAATTCAATCCATTTGGCATGCCTTTTGTTCAACTTTCCTTGGGTCTTAAGATGTTTCAAAGACTCATGATCGGTTCTAATAACAAACTCTTTAGGCCACAAGTAATGTTGCCAATTACCCAATGCACGAATTAAATCATACAATTCAAGATAATAAGTAGAATAATTCAAAGTTGCACCTTTGAGCTTTTCGCTAAAATAGGCAATTGGTTTTTGGTCTTGCATTAAAATGACACCAATACCTAGTTTGCTAGCATCACATTCAACTTCAAATATCTTTTCAAAATCAGGTAATTGCAATAATGGTGCGGAGCTAAGCATTTCCTTCAAGGACTCAAAAGCCTTCGCTTTTTTATCACCCCAAGAAAAAGGTTTATCCTTTCGGATCACCTCGGTCAAGGAAGCAGCTATAGTGCTAAAACCCTTGGCAAATTGCCTATAAAAACTAGCCAACCCATGAAAACTCCGAACATCTCCTATAGATGTAGGTGTTGGCCAATTCCTAATGGCGTCTATCTTGGATTCTCCACTTCAACACCTCTTGAGCTCACCACAAATCCCAAAAACACAACCTCATCAACACAAAATGAGCATTTCCACACATTAGCATACAATTGTTCATGATGAAGCACCTCAAACACACATTTCAAATGGGCCTCATGCTCATCCATGGTTTTACCATACACTAAGATATCATCAAAATAAACAACCACAAACTTGCCAATGAATGGATTCATCACATGATTTATCAAACGCATAAAAGTGCTAGGAGCGTGAGTGAGACCAAAAGGCATCACCAACCATTCATATAGACCAAACTTGGTCTTGAATGCGGTTTTCCACTCATCACCAGGTTTCATTCGGATTTGATGGTAACCACTCCTAAGATCAATTTTAGAGAAAATGCAAGAACCATTTAACTCATCAAGCATGTCATCTAAATGAGGTATGGGATTGTGATACTTTACCATTATATTATTGATGGCTCGACAATCCATGCACATTCTCCAAGTCCTATCCTTCTTTGGAACCAAGATGACCGGTACCGCACAAGGACTTATTCTTTCTTTCACAATGCCTTTAGATAGAAGTTCCTCAACTTGCCTTTGAAGTTCTTTTGTATCCTCCGGGTTGCTTCTATAAGCTGCCTTGTTTGGCAATTGGGACCCCGGGATAAAGTTTATTTGATGTTCTATTCCTCTAAGGGGTGGCAATCCCCTTGGGAGTTCCTCGTGAAATACATCCTCATAATCCTGCAAAAGATAAAAAATAGATCTAGGAAAAGAAGAGGTTAGTTCATTAGGAAGTAAGGAGTAATCCCTATGCATGATAAGGATCACCGATCTTTGTTCCTCCACCTCATCCCTAATCTCCTTATAATTTGTCAAGAGGGCAACCTTGTCCATTCCCTTAGACTCCCTCCTTGGCAACTTCCGTACTACTTACTTCTCCCTCACCCTTGCCTTTCTCCTTAAGTTCTCTCATCTTTTGATATACCTCCCCAACTTGCAACGGTATCATTGGTTGAAGAAGGTACCGGTGATCATGCAACAACACCGAGTACCTATTGGTTCTTCCATCATGTCTAGTCATACGGTCGAATTGCCAAGGTCTTCTAAGTAGTAGGTGACAAGCTTGCATTGGAACCACATCACACAAGATCTCATCGCGGTAATCCCCCACTTTGAACTTAATCAACACTTGTTTTTGCACCTTTAATTCCCCACATTCATTAAGCCATTGAAGTTTGTAGGGATTGGCATGTTTTGTAGTTGGAAGATTTAAAAAAATTACCAAAGTAGTACTAGCTACATTGGCACAACTCCCGCTATCCACAATTAAGACACATCCATTACCTTTGATGAGACATTTGGCATGGAAGAGGTTTTCCTGTTGACTTGGATCATATATAGCTTGGATAATCATGACCCTTTTTGCAATATAATTTAGAACGGTGATATCCCCTTCTTGTTCCAAGGCTTCTTGTGCAAACTCCTCATCATTCATAAAGTAATCATCTTCACCTTGGGGAGCATCAAAATCACCCACATGTTCTTCCTCATCCCTGGGATAGCAAATTTCTTCTCTTATCACAAAAGCTTTTCTATTAGGACATTCACTCATTCTATGGCCCCAACCTTGACATTTGAAACATTGGAGTGGCCTATTACCTCCTTCTTTTGGTACATGCTTTAGAATATTCTGCGCTTATGGGGGGTTCTTCTCAAATGGTTTCTTGAATTCTTGCCTTGTGTCTTTGGATTTAGACCAATTGGAAGAATTTCCAACCTCCTTGCCCTTACCCCATGAGTTTGAGAACCCCTTTGGGTTGGATTGTTTGTCCTCTTTGAGTCTCGCCTCTACTTCAATAGTCGTTTCAACTGTTTCATCTAGAGTTGGATACTTGTGAAGGCAAATTTGAGAAGCAATCTCTTTGTTTAATCCGACCCTAAATCGAGTAGTGGCATAAGCTTCTTCTTCTACAAAGTCAACCTTTAGTTTTAAGGTTTGAAACTCATCATAACACTCTTCAACGCTCTTGAATCCTTGCCCCAATGTGAAGATCTTTTTGAGTTGATCTTTCTTGTACTGCTCGGTGATGTACTTTCTCCTCATGATCATCTTCAATTGTTCCCAAGTAGGGCTGACGTAGACTCCCATATCCCATCCACCTCTTACTATGGAGTACCACCAAGCTAAACAAACCCTTCAAATTGAGCAATAGCATAGGTAGCTTTCTTCACCTCGATTAGGTCATTAGTTTGGAAAATTCGATCACATTGAGTTTTCCAATTGAGGTATTCTTCGGGATTACTAGTACCTTTGAAATTTGGAAGAGTGACCTTGATGGAGTTGATCCCGTGATCACGACCTCCATAGTTCCCATGGTAACCATATTGATCATTCCCATGATTGAACTCTTGATTTCCACGGTCTCGATGACCACCATGTCTTCCCTGTTTCATGTGCATTTGAATTCTACCTCCTCTACCACCCCCTCAATTCTCGCACCTCCCTTGTGGTCCTTGTCTCCCCATTTGTTCTTCATAGTTGTCGTCATACTCGTCAAGATATTTTTATAAGTGATTTATGGAGATGGATTATATAAGTGATGGAAGGTAGTGGGGGAGATGGTTTGAGAAGATTCTCGATGAGCTATCCCACTTGTGTGTCCCTCAAAGAAGACTCGAGGTGACATCTCACTTATATCATTTTCTACGAAGCCCATTCTTTTTGTTAAGTCAGAAAAAATCTTCATCATATCCACAAGTGCTGGTTCCTCATTAGAAACTTGGTTATTCCCCTCCGTTGACATAGTACCTATTAAAAGACACTCAACAAACAAGTAAACAAGTTAGTAGTTAGTAAATAAACTCATAAGTCGCTCGAGGGTACACACCTTTGAGTGGTCTCACAATTGGTTCGGCCGATGTTGAAACTTGTTTAATCCGATGAGTTGCAAGGGTCTAATCTCTACTTGAGGTCAAGAATAGATTCTTTTTTGACTCTAGAAAGAACGCTCAAAGCTAACAGATGAGAGCCAAGAAGTTTCAACGAAAAATAAGCAAGAAAAGTTGAGAGAAAAAATTGTCACGAAAACAAATCCGGACTCAAGAACTAAAAGGAATTACTTGCTGTTAATTAGTTGTAAGAAACAAAGAATTTCGAAGAAAATGAAGAGGAATGAGAGTTGTAAAAGAGGGAAATTTTTTGACACTTAGAAAAAAATTTGAGGTCTTGAAAAGTTCCAACACTTAGAAAAATTTTTGGGGTCTTGAAAATTTTCCCAACACTTAGAAAATTTTTGGGGTGCTAAAAATGCACCCCTCTCTGAAGTTGTACTACACACGCTACAGGGTTTGAGTGGGCAACTTGCAGCAATCAGCTGCTGTGTTGGCAGTTTACTGGTCACTGCTGTTGTGGCAGTTAATTGAGTGTTGACTACTAATGTGGCAGTCCACGTGGTTTTTTTTTTAATTTCATTTTTGTTCAATTAAAAAAACAAATTCTACTTGTGGACCCAACAAACACTCTTTGCCAAAAAATCAAGAATACTTGAAGATCAAATATACCCTTACCATCTTTTCTTCAAGAACACTTGAACATTTTCAAGAACACCCAAAACAAAACCCTTCTTCAAAACTTTACCAAAGCACTCCAAATTTTAGGATTAGCTTCCCCTCGACCTAGGAAAGAAATCCCAATCACTAATAAGCTCGAATTCTCCCGAAATCAATATGACCCACTTGAATTTCTTCAAGTTTTCAAAGCTTCAAAACTCTTCCATGGTAGAATCTTCACTATAATTTGAAATGACTTGAAACTTTGGATTTAAACTAAAAATGATACTAGGGAACAAGAATCTAGCATCAAAACAACAAAATAAACAAAAAACAAATTCGGTTTTTTATTTAAGAAAATCAAATCCTAAGACTAGATTTGTGGAAATAAATCTAAGCCAAGCTCTTGATACCAATTGATATAAACCTATTTATGAAATCGAAACTCTAAGCTAAGAACAAGAAATAAGAACATAAAAGCTAGACACAAGTAAGGAGTTCAATTGACAATCATGATAACGATATATAAACCTTCAATTGAAAGATTATCAAACAAGCACCTAAACTATAAAAGGAACCTCAATGTAATTGAATTCACCTTGCAATTTCCTTCTCAAACAAGTACCAACAAAAGCTTCAACTAAGCTCTCAATTCTCTCAAGAGAAGACAAGTCTATAATCATCAAAACTAAGACTCAAAGTGAGCTATTCTCACTATTTATAGTTTAGGCTAATTTATTACAAAAGTAGCCCAAAAGTGGCTCTTTGAGTAAAAATTGCAAATATAGCCCTACTTTGCAAACGAGGCTTCATTCCTTCTTCCCAAGCAATCATCAAGGCATGAAATCCCCTCTTTGGCATCAAGGTGTGCTCAAACACCTCTATCTTCATGAATAGACCTTGTAAAGCTTGGAGGTCCCGAGCTTGGCTACTTAGGAGTGACCTTGATGCAACTTGGATTGCATCATGTTCTATGGGTGATTTGGGGAACATTGTGGTGTTCTTCATTTCTCGCTTTGGGTTGCAGGGCCCACATGCCCGCTTGTGACTCGAATTTTGACTCGACTATTCTTTTAGCGATATATGTACCTTGGCTCCGTCTTGATACATAGTATATTGTGTTGATAGTGTGTTCATAATTAGAGGCTTCTCAGAGCAGTTCAAGCTTGGACGATGTCATTCCAGTAGCTAGTCATCGGATGACAGGTAGGTTACGATCTTCCCTACCTTAGACTTTGTGTATATAGGCTATAATTGTATTAATTAGCATCCTTGGGTTGGGTATTCTAGGTTGGCACCCAAGACCTTGTCCATCTCTTCTGTTTGTATTATTTCTTACGTTGTTTGTAGTATTTGTTGTAGTATTGTAATATTACCCTTGTGGCCCCCTGTGGCCTTTGTATAAGCCTTTGGACCATAGAATGTGGGATATCTGGGAATGTCTGTGTCATGACTCAACTACCGGGCCGTACGGGCACCTACTCTAAGCACCTAGATAGGTGAACCCTTACCACCCGATCCAACAGGTATTTTTGGAAATCAAAGTATAACTATAAACAACCCACTATTTAACATGTGAAAACATTTACAACCTTTTATTTTGGGAAAACCCTTTACAAAAAGAATGCAGTAAACCATTTTACAACTGGAACAACCCTCCCTAGGATCTAGTCTAAACAGGTACAAGAGCTACTATAGGAGAAATACAAGTAAGTAACAGAAGACACAACTTCCACCATGAAATGTAAGAGTAGAAGCTGCTAGAGATTGCCATCGTCAGGTACCTAAGAAACATTGCTGACCCTGCAACCAGACTATACTCCAAAAGAGGTATAACAAGAGTAGAATTAGTATAAACACACGTACTGGTAGGTATTATCGGTCGACCCAAATCCATTATGTACCATCATATAAGAAATCAAGGGAAAATACAATTAACTATAATACTTCATCCCTTCAACATCCACCTTCACCCAACACAATATCACCCCCAGTCTTCCTACCCCTTCTGCTGCCAACTCCCTCTCTCGCTGACTCTGCACCCTAATATCCCATGACTTTCCAAGTCATGCTAACCCTTAGACTTCCCAAGTCACCTTAATACTATTCCATCCCTAAGTCCCGACCCGGGCTACCCCTCCGCTACTCAGGTTAACCCCTAAGACTAAACACCCCGAAATAACCCAGCTAACCGCCAAAACTAGACCAATTACACTTATGGTGCAACTCACAAGTATTTGAGCCTCTCAAGGATCCCTAGGACTAATTCTAAACACGATGATAAATAACCAGCAGTTACAGCCCCAGACTCTCAGTCTTCCTTCTAACTTATCCATCCCATAAATAGGTTCAACCATCATCTAACAACGAACAATAATCATGACACTTATTCTTTTACACATAACCCGGACCAACCAAGGATCCTTAGGACACACCTATGCGCTCAACATGCAATCCCAGCCTATACTAAGACCAACCTTACATTAAATACAATCACTCGCCCTCTTATAGACCATCATGCAGATAATCTCATTTTAAGAATACAACCCGGTCCACTCATCCACTGATAGAATGCAATCAAGGTATGTCAAATCAAACCCATACCAGGTGTGGTACCCAAGCCAACCATTTGTAAAACCCATACCAGACGTGGTACCCGAGCCAACTGATAAATATCCAATACCAGGCGTGGTACCCGAGCTAACCAATATGTAACCTGTACCAGGCGTGGTACCCGAGCCAACCAAATGTCATACACAATCTAACAAGTCAATGAAATAATTAAAACATCAAACTTGTAAAACCAACAAGCAATCAAACCCAGTTCATTTTACACAATTTACACATGATAGCTAGACATTCGTAATCCCATTCTCTAAGCATGCAAACTCACACAATACTAAGTGATAGGTCATGAACACATATTGCATATTGGGAAAATAGTATCCATCACCTACCCCAACTTCGGGTGCATAAAACCAACCTTGAACCCTATTCGAAGACTAAATCCCCATTCACCCCTTTTTGACACACAACTAGTCGGCATATCCATTCCGGAGCCTCCTCTTAAGACAGTTACAACCTGGGGAAAACATCCCCTAACCTTAGTACTTTAACCATTTTCATTATCCTACTCCTTATATATCACAACATTTCTGAAGACTCCCTTTCTACTAATCATTTAATTTTCCCTAGCATTTCTGGTTCCCCAAACCTACCTAATAGTCTAAATTCTAGGTTCTAGAATCACACATCACATAATAATAGCAAACAACCCAAAATATGGCAACACATCATCCCAATCTTATTATATGAAGATCCCTATAGCGGAACCCAACTGCTATAGCAGTCCTGCTATAGCAGAGAAATTCCCGCTATAGCGGAAGCCCAAAAATAGTAGCCTCCCAGGATAACACTAAAAAAATTCTTCCTTCCTAAAACACATTCTCTTATGCTTTTTCAAGTTCTAACCCTTCCCCTGACTACATTATAGGTTAACATAAACCATGGCTAATGAATAAGTGCTCGAGTATCTCGAGTATCCCTATGAGAGGTTCTCCGACGATGCTAGTCGGGAGAGGTTTCGGGACTAGCGCAGGCTAGGCTTCTGATTTGAGAGGTCCTTCAAAATGGATGGGGTGGATGAGAAATCAGATGCCTTCCGCAGTAGGCTCTAAGAGTTTGGTTGGGGCCCATTGGTGGTGGCTCCCTCTTTCGCGCATATAGGTTGGGTGCATAAGTTCTATTCTATACTCCCAACTATCTGTTAGGATGATGCTAACCCCACCATCTGCATCTGAGGGGTGGATGTCTCTGTGGACTCCCAGACTATCAACGAAGTGCTAAGAGTGCCTTCCATTTAAAATGCTGCTTATGAGGCCAAGGCTCGACTGTGGGATATGACTTGGGTGAGGGATACCTTGGTGGAGGAGGAGTTCAGAGATCAGGTGTACTGATCCAGTGCTGAGGGCATCACTAACGCTTACTTTTTCACGGATTCTAGGAGGTGGCTGAATTTAGTGTCCCAGAGGATTCCTTCGTCGAGCAATACCATAGACATTACTTATGCTCGTGCCTTGGTTATTTCTTGTGCTATGCAGGGGATCATTATGAATGTTGGGGACTAGATTATTTCAGAGTGGAAAGACTTCTATCAGGGTCCTAGGAACGACCCTATTTTTCCTGGTTTAGTGTCTGAGTTATGCAAGCGGGTTGGTATGCCCGTGGATCATACATACATGGAGGTATATATGGATGATTCCTTCAACCCTATCAGGGTAAAAATGGTCACCTCCAAGAAGAAGAGGAAGGTAGACAAAGCAGGGAGTAGCCAGGCTGCTGAGGATGCTGCTGATGATGATGACACTCCTGCCCCTCCTTCCAAGCCCCAGCCCTCGATTAATAGTAGCCAGATCGAGGAGAACCTTGCCATGGTCAGGCGCTTTATAGAGGGCAGTACCACTAGAGGTACAACCGCGCTCCTCTCTACTCAGGACTTTGTGACACTCCGCATAGAATTGGATGAAGAGAAGAAGAAGAGGTGCTCCCGGGATCGCATGCCTACCCGGATGTGGAAGACCATTAAGGTTATCTTTACCTGTTCTTTCCCTGATCAGGAGCTTCCTTAGCTATAGCCGGAGGACTTGCAGGAGTTACCTTTCCTGAGCGATGAGTAGGCTTAGGATATCCCCTCCCCCCTTTATCAAGAACTTTACTGCTTTCTGGGTTTTGCCCCCGTTTGGGGCACGTACTAAACGATATTTCCCTTTCCTTTTCCCCTTCGTTTTTAAGCACATGGATGCTAGTTTCAGACAATTTCCCTTATACGCATACTATATTAGTTCTATGGATGATTTCCTTATTTTTACATAGCAGCTCTTTGCTTAACTACTGCTTTTAGATGCCCCAAAAGAGGGAGGAAAAATAGGGGAAAACAGGGTAGGCATTCAGCCCTGTGCCTCCCCGCCATAGCGGTCGCCACTCTACTATTGCGGTACCACCGTAGTGGTGAAATTTCTGCTATAGTGGTACAGTTCCGCTATGGCAGTACCGATGATAGCAGCCCAGAAAATTGAATTTTCCAGTAGAATAACTCATCCTCATTCCCGGTTATCATTATTAATCTTATAAAACCCTGTCATGGTCTTAAATAACACCCCAAGACCATTCCTGGCAATGCACATATAAGAACTTAACATCCAATTATCATCAATCAAAATCAAATTACATGAGAAAACTGTTCACAACAACATACTCCCGCTATCATGCAAGAATAACCCCCTTGTTGCCATGGTTCCCAACCAAGTCCTGAGTGTCCTGAAACCGAAGCATCCCTAAAGTCATAGGTCCTGTCCCCTCACCATCTTAACCAATGATGAGTCCCCTTTCAAAAAGTGCTACGAATATTTCTAATCAATACACCTAGAAGTTTATCACAAACTAAAAGTACCCCAATTTCAACTTATGACTCTCTTCAGACCCAAACACTCACATTAAGAAAAGCAATCATATAACAACAATTTCAGTCACACAAGCATTACAACACACTAAATTTCAAAATTCAAGCTACAACAAAATAGAGCCACATATACTACTCTCTACTTGTCCCATGGATGACTATTAGTCGGTCATCCATGCCTTAGCACCGCCTCTCAGGCTAGATACCAATTGGAACCTTCCTCGTTCCAACTTCTCTTCCTCATTTCATCACAATCGGAGTCCAAAGACACCCTTTTCACTTTGTTGAGATACCAATTGGAATCGAGAGATAACAATTGGAATCAACCCATACAAGCTAGTAAACGAACTGCACGAAAAAGAATGAAATAAGAGAGATGTTTCCTAGAATGTTTAATAACTTCCCAAAGATTAGATGTGGACGTCAACACACCGATCCGCATGACTCTATTTGACATTTTGCTCTTGTTCTGGGAGACTGGTAACCTAGGCTCTGATACCATCTTTCATGACCTAACTACCGGGTTGTGCAAGCACCTACTCTAAGCACCTAGATAGGCAAACCCTGACCACCCGATCCAACAGGTATTTGTAGAAATCAAAGTATAACTATAAACAACCCCCTTTTTAACACATGAAAACATTTACAACCTTTTATTTCGGGAAAACCCTTTACAAAAAAAATGCAGTATTCCATTTTACAACTGGAACAACCCTTCCTATGATCTAGTCTAAACAGGTACAAGAGCTACTACAGGAGAAATACAAGTAAATAACAGAAGACACAGTTTCCACCATGGAATCGAAGAGTAGAAGCTGCTGGAGATCTCCATTGTCAGGTACCTAAAAAACAGTGCTGACCCTGCAACCAGACTATACCCCAAAAGAGGTATAGCAAGAGTAGAATCAGTACAAACACACGAACTGGTAGGCATCGCCGGTCAACCCGAATCCATTCTGTACTATCATATAAAAAATCAAGGGAAAATGCAATAACTATAATACTTCAGCCCTTCAACATCCACCTTCACCCAACACAATATCACCCCCAGTCTTCCTACCCCTTCCGCTGCCAACTCCCTCACTTGGTGACTCTGCACCCTAGTATCCCAGGACTTCCCAAGTCACCCTAACCCTTAGGCTTCCCAAGTCACCTTAACACTAGTCCATCCCTAAGTCCTAACCCGAGCTACCCCTCTTCTACTCAAGTCAACCCCTATGACTAAATAACCCAAAATAACCCAGCTAACCACGAAAACCAGACCAACTACACTTATGGTGCAACTCATAAGTATTTGGGCCTCTCAAGGATCCCTAGGACTAATTCTCAACACGATGATAAATAACAAACAATTATATCCCCAGACTCTCAGTCTTCCTTCTAACTTATTCATCCTATGAATAGGTTCAACCATCATATAATAAAGAACAATAATCGTGACACTTATTTTATTACACATAATCCAAACCAACCAACGATCCCTAGGACACCCCTATGCAATCAACATGCAATCCCAGCCTATACTAAGACCAACCTTACATTGAATACAATCACCCAGCCTCTCATGGACCATCATGCAAATAATTTCATTTCAAGAGTACAACCCGGTCCACTCATGGAACCATCAACAGAATGCAATCAAGACAATTAAAATCAAACCCGTACCAGGTGTGGTACCCGAGCCAACCATTTGTAAAACCCATACCAGGCGTGGTACTCGAGCTAACCAATATGTAACCTGTACTAGGCATCGTACCTAATTCAACCGAATGTCACACACAATCCAACAAGTCAATGAAATAATGAACAACATCACACTTATAAAACCAACAAGCAATCAAACCCAATTTATTTTACACAATTGACAAAGGATAGCTAGACATTCATAATCCCATTCACTAAGCATGTAAACTCACACAATACTAAGCGATAGTACATAAACACATATTGCATATTGGGAAAATAGTAACCATCACCTACCCCAACTCCGAGTGCATAAAACCAACCTTGAACCCTGTCCAAAGACTACATCCCTATTCACCCCTTTTTTACACGTAACTAGTCAGCATATCCATTCCATATCCTCCACCTAAGATAGTTACAACCTGGGGAAAACATACCCTAACCTTGATCTTCAACCATTTTCGTTATCCTACTCCTTATATATCACAACATTTCTGAAGACTCCCTTTCTACTAATTATTTAATTTTATCTAGCTTTTTCGGTTCCCCAAACCTACCTTATAGTCTAGATCCCAGGTTCTAGCATCACATATCATATAACAATAGCAAAAAACCCAAAATATGGCAACACATCATCCCAACCTTATCATTTTACAATCCCAACCAATCTAAACACAATAATCCTCCAGACTCCATGCCCGAAGGCCTAAGAATGGATTCTCCTTTCCATCTACACAACAATATGAAATGAAGCAGGTCAAATCTACTCAATGAAAGCAAACCTAGCCTACCTGGATGCCAAGAAGTTGCACAATGCATTTTCTAGCCCCGTGAAGGCATTCCCTGATGGGTGATGAGTTTGAAATCCGTGGTTTCGCATTCCTTTAGCCAGAATATCTCCTCCCCATAGTTCCTAAGCCTTGGATAAGCCTAGGAGGGTTTTTGGAGTAACTCATGTATATTGTTCAACTGAGGGGGAGAAGTCCTTTATTAAAATCGCAAAGTCAGGCTACTGGTTTTTCCATACCGCTATAGAGACTGCTGACAACTACAGCGGTGGCGCCATAGCAGATTAATTTCTGGTATAGCAAAGTGACATCAGCCCAGAAAAATTTCAAAAATCCAAAATTTTCCGTCACGTCAACTCCACTTAACCCTAACATAATTTAACCATTCCTAAAACTCATGATTTCTAAAATAATCATGGATCAGGTCATTACAGTCCATGAGTTTTGGACATCAAGATGTTATGTTAGGCTGGATATCTATGTTGTAGAGTTGATTATGCCTGTGCAGGACCGATAGATTGATTGTGAGCCGTTGGGATATTGTTTGGTTGCAATCATATCATTCATGCAAAGGAATTTTTGGGTAATCACTAGTGATGGAAATAACAAGTACTTTTTTGTTTGTATGAAGGCAAGAAGCAGCTCTAACAACATCTAAGTGCTTAGAAGTGGTGATGGCAGACAACTACAGAAACATGCAAATATTGAAGAAAAATATTACAGTTCTACAGGGGATTACTGGGGTTTCAAGCTTCATCACTACCTAGAATTGATATCAATATCATGAGTAAGGGGCCATGTTTAGACTTACACCATCAGAGGGAACTATGTGCTGAAGTTACTCAGGCTGAGATCAAGCATGCACTTTTTGACATAGATGACAACAAAGCTGCGGGGGTGGATGGTTTCAATGCTCTATTTTATAAGAAAGCCTGGAATATTGTGAAGGAGGATATATGCATAGTTTTCCATGAGTTCTTTCAAAGAAATATCTTTCTCAGACCTGCATATAACACTGTGGTAACTTGAACCCAAAAGTGCCTCAGACAGATACAGTAAGGGGTCGTTTGGTAGAGTGTATAAGAATAATACATAATATGGTGTATTAGTAATGCTTGTATTAGTTATGCTTGCATTAGTTATGCTGAGATTTTTCTTATGCAGTTTTTGGTTTAGTGTATTAAAAAAAATATTCATTGCATAATTTCTAAAAAAATAAAATTCTTTACAAAAATACCCTCCACAAATATGGTAAAAATGATGTGGAAAGTATTTTGAGGGACAATTGTGTCTTTAGTCATTCTAATGCATGCATTAGAACCCATTGCATTACTAATACATGGAAATCCATGGTATTAGTAATGCATATCTCAATACACAATAGAGTAAGCATTAGTTATACATTGGTAGAAAAATCATACCAAACAAGGTATTAGTAATACACAAAGCTAATGCATGCATTAGATTTTCTAATACACTCTACCAAACGACCCCTAAGGGACTTTAGACCAATAACTTTTTGTTCCATTATATACAATATAATCTCTAAAGTCATCTCCAATAGAGTCAGAAGGGTTATTAATGGAATTGTGGGTAAAACCAATCTGCTTTCATTCCTAGAAGGGTGATTTCTGACAATATACTGATGAGCCATGAATTAGTAAAAAGCTACACAAGGAAGCAAATTTCCCCCAGATGAATGATTAAAGTTGATATCCAGAAGGCGTATGACTCTTTGGAATGGAGTTTCTTGGAGCAAGTATTAAGGGAATTGGGTTTTCCTAGTATGATGATGGAATGGATCATGCTTGTGTCACTACTGTTAGTTACAACTTTCAAATTAAAGGGGTAATATCGGACACCATGAAGGCTAGAAGGGGTCTCAGGCAAGGGGACCCTATGTCCCCTTATCTGTTTGTTCTTGCAATGGAATATCTCAATAGGTGTTTGAACACATTGAGTGATAATCCTAACTTTAACTATAACCCTAGGTATAAGAGGCTGGGAATCAATCACTTATGTTTTGCAGACGATCTACTTTTGTTCACTAGGGGTGACTTACAATATGTCCAGTTGTTATGGGAGAAATTTGACATGTTCTCTAATGCATCTGGTTTAAGGAAAAAACTTAGCAAGAGTCAGATTTATTTTGGTGGAGTGGATATGGAAATTAAATAGGATATTCTATAGGCTATGGGGTATGCACTTTGAGAGCTTACTTTCAAATACCTAGGTGTACCGCTATCCACAAAGAGATTTACTGCTGATCAATGCACACCACTAGTGGCTAAAATAACTTCTAAGATTACAAGCTGGATGACTATGGGTTGTCTTATGATGGTAGACTCCAAATGATCAGGGTTGTGTGTAATGACCGGGTCTATCATTACGAGTAGTCCAATCATGCCAAGTTTTAGAGTTGGAAAACTCCGGGTTTGAGAGTTTGAAATTCTGGGCTAGGCTATCCTCGATCGGTTTTAGAGTGAGGTAGAGTCTAGGGAAATCTAGGTAAATATGGCTTTAGGTGTCTTTTATTGAGCTAGTTTTCCACGTACCCCAGATATAAAGAAGTCAGATGGACTTTTCGGAATCACATTTGGGTAAGTAGAACTCCCGGAATCGCGTTTGACATGAAGGTGTTATTTCAGGACGTCGGGGGAAACAAGTGGGTTGTGAAATGGCCAAAACTGGTAGATTTTTGGATATTCTGTCCGTGAAGAGCGCGGTCATGCGCGATAGCAGCCACCGCAATAGCGGTGGTCAAAGGGAGGTCAACCTACTTAAGACCGCTATAGCGGCAGCCTACCGCTATAGCGGGACTGCTATAGCGGAGCGGGGACCGCTAAAGTGGGCCAACAGGATTTTAATGCAGAAACAACTCTTAAAACATTCAGATTTTCACAAGTTCATTTTGGGAGAAGGGCTAGGCAATTCCAGGTGTTCTCTTCCTTTTTCCGTCAAAATTCTTCCCTAAGGTAAGGTTTTCATTCCCCAACCTTTGTATTACGTTTCCTTTGTTGTAGAATTGCTAGGAGGGAATTTGGGAAAAGGTTAGAATAATCTAGGGATGGTGGAATTCGGGGAATGAAGGGGATTCCAAGCATGTGTGTTCTTGGGTATGGATTAAAATACATTATTATGATCATAGGTTGTTTAATTCCCTATTTTATCTGTAGTAAATGATAGAACTAGGAGAATTAACGGTGGAAAAAGCCCTGGAAAAGGGTGGGATGATCATGGGTGGCCTGGGGTTTGTGGATTAGGTATAATCTAGGTAATGTGCAGGCCTTGTGTGTTAATTGTATGTCCTGTGTAATATTTTTAGACCAAGAACGACAGAGGAATCAGGAACCCGGGAAAGCTCGGGTCAAATATAGCTTGGAACATTTCGCGGTAGGTGATGGCTTATGATTTTCTGTGAATGTGTATATTCATGTACTCATGTCTAAGTGATTGTATGCATTACATTGCCTAGGGAAGTTGTGTGGAATGTCTAGGTTCCTGTTTACAGTCTGTGATTGAACGCTGGTTACTTGTTGGTTTTACAAGTTGTGTGTGTTCATATATTGACTGTGGTTTGTTGATATTCGGTTGGCTCGGGTACTACGCCTGGTATGGGTATTACAAATGGTTGGCATGGGTACCACGCTTGGTATGGGTATATCATTCGATTGGCATGGGTACCACGCCTGGTACGGGTTTACTTTATTGCATCTTGCATTGTTTCATTGATTATTGTATTACATTGGCTGATATTGGTTCTTTGTGTGGGTTGGGTTGTTTTACTGAATGTGATACTTGATATTGGTTCGGTGAGTTAACTGGGTTGTATTTTAAAAGGTGCTATTGTTGGTGGTCCTTGAGTGGCCGAGAACTTTGTATAACTGCTGTGTTGGTCTTGGTTTAGGTCGGGTGGAATCATTACTTTTGGTATGTGTCTAGAGGGCATTCCAGGGTGGATCCGGGCAAGACAAAAGAGTATAGTTAATGGCTCATGTTCGTGGTATAGAATTGTAAGAGATGGATTTCATGCTGGGATAAGGTAGGTAGAGAGTTGTAGTCTAGGGACTGTATACTTGTTGCATGTTTTCCATATATTTACTTGCATATGTTGTACTGTTATATATGCTGTTTACTTGAAAACTGGATGATGATCCTACCAGTACACAGTGGTGGTGTACTGATACTGCACTTGCTTGTCTTTGGTTAGTACAGGAAATCGACCAGCGACCGAGACGCGACCTCGCATTTAGCACCAGTGATTCTGATTTTCAAGGGTAAGCTGCTTGTTTTGAGCTACCTTGGGTTATCCTTAGAGTTCCAGTCCATTTGTTTCGGACTTAAAACTATTTCATTTTTATCTTTTGGGGTTACATCCCCATATTCTAGATATTTGGTATTGATGTTTGGTACAATGACTTTCAGTTCCTAGGAGGGATTTTCCGCAGGTTAATGGTTATGATTAGTTTTGAATTGTTTGATTGCTAGTTTACTTTGTGTTATTGGTTTTAGGCTGTTAGTCTAGACAAGGGTTGGACTCAATTGGTTCGCTTAACAGAGGGTTGGGTGGGTGCCACTCATGATGGGTTGGGTCGTGACAAAGATGGTATCAGAGCCTAGGTTCATTGATCTCGTTGCACCAAACAGGTCTAGTAGAGTCTTGCGGAACGGTGCAGAGACGTCCATACTTTTCTTCGAGAGGCTATGGGGCTTTAGGAAAAACTATCTCTTCCTTCTTTCCTTCGTGCTATAACTTGATTCCAATTGGTATCTGGTGATACAAATTGGTATCTAACCTCATTCACTCTTCTGTACTCAGATGGTCACTACAAGGAATAATGGAGAAAGGCTAGCGGTCCCAGCAGCGGGCCTGATAGTTCATGGCAGAGGTAGGGAAAGGGGCAGGGGACGAGCTGGAGCCGCACTTGCCAAGGGTGGAGCTCGAGCTGCTGCTGCACGTGAGGTAACCCCTCCCCCACCTCAGGATCATATGGTTGAGGATGTAGAAGAAGTGGTTGTAGAGGATGGAGGGGCTCAAGAGGAGGCGGCACCGGTTGGGGTTGCAGGCCTTCCTACTATGACACCGAAAGCTTTTAAGCAGGTGTGGGATATTCTGAGAGGGTTGGTTGGTGCTGGAGCCATACCCGTAGCTTATGCAAATCATGCCTTGGATACTCAGCCAGCGGTTAATACTACACCAAGGATGGATGCAGCTTCAGGCACAAATGATCTCCTCAGGCCAATACTAGGCCCAGTGATGACAGGTAATGAGCATGAGATGCTGACTAAGTTTCTTAAGCTGAAACCTCCAATGTTTCAGGGTACAAATAAGGAGGATGCCTATGAGTTCATCCTAGATTTCCATGAGAGGTTGCACAAGTTGGGTATTGTTCATCAACAAGGGGTGGAGTTTGTTACTTTTCAGCTGCAGGGTGATGCCAAGTAGTGGTGGAGGTCTCATGTTGAGTGTCAGTCTTCTATTCTACCTCCACTGACTTGGGATCAGTTCCATGCATTGTTTCTAGAGAAGTACCTTCCCCGTACTTTGAGGGACCGGAAAAAGGATGAGTTTCTGAACTTGGAGCAGGGTAGCATGTCGGTCTCAGCTTATGAGGCTAAGTTCCATGCATTGTCTCATTTTCCTACACAGATGTTGGGTTCTGAGGAGGAACGGGTTTGGTTGTTTGTCAAGGGTATGAATAGTGAACTGCAGGTACTTTTGGTGCATATGACTTCTTCGGGGAAGGGTTTTAATGATGTGGTGGATTATGTGAAGAAGATTGAGGGAGTTAGGCAAGCGGGGCAGGCTACGACTTTAGCCAAGAAGCCCCGGAATGTGGGAAATTATGGTGGTTCATACTCCAGGGGCCAGCATCAATAGTCTTATCCGGCCCATCCTATTCAGTCAGCTCTGCCAGATACTACAGGTGGTCGTCAAGGAGCTCAGTCTTCAGCTCCTAGAGGCCAGGGAACGTCCTATACATCAGCTAGCAGACCTACTCTGGACCATGGTTGCTTCCATTGTGGTGAGTTGGGCCACTTTAAGAGGGAGTGTCCACATAGGCAGACAAGTAAACAGGGTCAGCAGCAGACTAGAGCTGTGGTTTTGGCAGACAGAGGTGGTAATGCTAGGGGTCGTCCACAGGGTGGCGAGGTAATTTTCAGGGAGTCTGGGGAGATTGAGGGAATGGCAGCGCAGGCAGGGGTGTGGCGCAGCCGGGTCAGGAAGTCACTTGGATTGATAATTGAGCTCATTGCTATGCTTTTCCAGGGAGGACTGAGGCAGCAACCTCAGATGCGGTGATCACAGGTACTATTCTTGTCTGTGATAAAATGACTTCAGTATTATTTGACCCAGGCTCTACGTATTCTTATGTGTCTATGAGTTTATCTTTGGGAATGGGTTGACTTGTGATATCCTTGATTCCCCTATCTATATTTCTACCCCAGTTGGAGAGTTGGTGGTTGTGACTTATGTATATCATGACTGTTCTGTTGTTTTTGTGGGGATACATACTTGGGTAGACTTGATAATTCTAGATATGACTGATTTTGATATTATCTTGGGTATAACCTGACTATCTCCTTTTCATGCTGTGTTGAACTGTAACACCAAGACTGTGGCTCTAGAAATTCTGGGTAAGGATAGACTAGAGTGGGAAGGTGTGTACAGTCCTACGCCAGTTAAGATAATATCGTTTGTCCGGGCTAGGAAGCTAGTGGGGAGGGGGTGTCTAGCCTTCTTGGCTCATCTCCGGGATGATAGTGTTGAGTCTCCTCTTATTGAGTCTGTTCTAGTGGTTTTCGAATTTGTAGAGGTGTTTCCAACAGACTTGCCTGGCATGCCTCCGGACAGAGACATAGATTTTTTTATTGATTTGGAGCCAGACACTCATCCCATTTCCATTCCTCTATATTGTATGGCTCCAGCAGAGTTAAGGGAACTTAAGACTCAGCTGTAGGAACTCCTAGATAAGGGATTTATACATCTCAGGGCTTTGCCATGGGGTGCTCCAGTCTTGTTTGTAAAGAAAAAAGATGGTAGTATGCAGATATGCATAGATTATAGGCAGTTGAACAAGGTGACCATTCAGAATAAGTACCCTCTACCCCGTATAGATGATTTGGTTGACCAGCTTCACGGTGCATCGGTGTTCTCAAAAATTGACTTGAGGTCGGGGTACCATCGATTAAAGATTAGACCTAAGGACATTTTGAAAACTGCTTTTTGGACTCGGTATGGACATTATGAGTTTTTGGTAATGCCATTTGGTTTGACCCATGCACCGACAGCTTTCATGAGTTTGATGAATGGAGTATTTAAGTCTTATTTGGATTCCTTTGTTATCATGTTCATCGATGATATTTTGATCTACTCTAAGAGTAGGGAGGAGCATGCTATTCATCTTCGTATTATGCTGGATATCTTGAGGCACCAAAAGCTTTATGCAAAATTCACTAAGTGTGAATTTTGGTTGACTTCTATGGCGTTCTTGGGGAATGTAGTGTCAGAAAAAGGGGTGATGGTGGATCCCCAGAAAATTGAGGCAGTCAAGAGTTGGGTTCAGCCTAGCTCTGCGACTGAGGTGAGGAGTTTTTTTGGGCTCGTGAGGTACTACCGGAGGTTTGTTAAGAATTTTGCTTCTATTGCTACTCACCTGACCAGGCTGACATAGAAGGAGGTACCATTTGTGTGGTCCGACAAGTGTGAGGAGAGCTTCCAAAAGCTTAAGACACTTTTGACCACAACCCCTATTTTGTCCTTGCTCGTTGAAGGTAAAGACTTTGTTGTTTACAATAATGCTTTACATTCTGGTTTGGGTGCTGTGTTTATGCATGATAGGAATGTGATAGCCTATTCATCCAGGCAGTTGAAGGTGCATGAGAGGAATTACCCGACTCACGATTTAGAGTTGGCAGCGGTGGTTTTTGAATTGAAAATCTTGAGGCACTATCTTTTTGGTGTCAAGTGTGAGGTATTCACAGATCATCGTAGTCTGCAGCACGTTTTCACTCAGAAGGATTTGAATCTGAGTCAGAGGATATGGATGGAGTTATTGAAGGATTATGATGTGACAATTCAGTACCATCCGGGTAAGGCTAATGTGGTGGCAGACGAATTGAGTCAGAAAAATCTTAGCATGGGTAGCTTGTCTTGTTTTGGGGCGTCCAAACGACCATTGGCTAAGGATATTCGGGCTTTGGAGGACAAGTTGATGCACTTGGGTGTTTCAGATCAAGGTGGGTTATTGGCCATCATTGAGGTCAAGTCCACCTTCATAGAGGAAATAAAGGCAAAATAGTTTCAGGATCCGAAACTGGATAAGGTGCGAGGAAAGGTAATATTCGGGGAGTCCAAAGACGTCATATTAGACTCTGGTGGAGTGTTGCATTTCATGGAGAGGATTTGTGTTCCTCAGGTGGATGATATGATATAAAAAATCTTGGCAGAAGCTCATGGTTTGCGATACTCAATTCATCTGGGTGTGACCAAAATGTACAGGAACTTGAGGCAGCGTTACTGGTGGACCGAGATGAAAAGGGACATAGTGGATTTTTTGTTAAAATGTCACAACTGCCAGCAGGTAAAGTATGAACATCAGAGACCTGCATGACTACTTCAGAGAATGCCCATTACAGAGTGGAAGTGGGAAATGATAGCCATGGATTTCGTGGTGGGTCTTCCCAAGACATTGGGCAAATATGACTCAATTTGGGTCATTGTTGACAGGCTGACCAAGTGCGCTCATTTCATTTCAGTCAGGGTAGATTACAATTCACAGCAATTGGCTAAGATCTACATGGAAGAGATTGTGAGACTGCATGGGGTACCACTGTCCATTATTTCAGACAGGGGTACGCAGTTTACTTCTAAGTTCTAGGGCAAGTTACATGACGAGTTGGGTACACAACTCACCTTTAGCACAACCTTCCACCCTCCGATTGATGGTCAGTCGGAGAGGACGATCCAGGTATTGGAGGATATGCTGAGAGCATGCGTGATGGATTTTGGGGGTCATTGGGACTAGTTTCTACCGCTGTGCAAATTCTCATACAACAATAGCTACCACTCCAGTATTGATATGGCACCGTTCGAGGCTCTGTATGGTAGGAACTGCAGATCACCGGTTGGGTGGTTTGAGGAAGGTGATGTGAAGCCTCTGGGCATAGACTTAGTGAAGGAAGCATACGAAAAGGTGAGGGGCATATAAACCAAGTTGTTGGCTGCTCAAAGCAGGCAGAAGGAGTATGCAGATCGCAAGGTCCGAGATATGGACTTTTAGATTAGTGAGCAGGTATTGTTAAAGGTATCACCCATGAAAGGGGTTATGCGGTTTCGTAAGAAGGGCAAGCTTAGCCCTCGGTTTATCGGTCCGTTTGAAGTGCTTGAAATTGTGGAGCCAGTGGCTTACAAGTTAGCACTTCCACCTAGTTTTTTGGGCATCCATCCGGTATTCCATGTATCCATGCTCAAGCGATAACATAGGGATGGGGACTGCATCATCAAGTGGGATAAGGTACTTTTCGATAAGGATCTTCATTATGATGAGGAACCGGTTTTGATTCTTGCTCGGGATGTCTGGAGGTTGAGGACAAAGGTGATTGATATGGTAAAGGTTTAGTGGAAGCATTGTCCGGTTGAGGAAGCCACTTGGGAAAATGAGAAGGACATGCGGGACAAGTACCCTCAATTGTTTGAGGATTCAGGTAGAACACTTCCTTTCTTTTATTTCCATATTTTCGGGTTTGATCATTCTGGGATGAACGATGGATAAATTAGTATTTGTTGTAATGACCGGGTTCGTCGTTATGGGTAGTCCAATCGTGCCAAGTTTTAGATTTCGAAAACTCTGGGTTTGGGAGTTTGAAATTCTGGGCTAGGCTAGCCTCGGCTAGTTTTGGAGCGAGGTAG
This sequence comes from Jaltomata sinuosa, assembly GCA_003996215.1. Taxonomy (NCBI): domain Eukaryota; kingdom Viridiplantae; phylum Streptophyta; class Magnoliopsida; order Solanales; family Solanaceae; genus Jaltomata; species Jaltomata sinuosa. The sequence goes on from QJPP01001088.1 coordinate 136,582, forward strand.
AGTCTGGGAAAATCCAGGTAAAGATGGGTTTAGGTGTCTTGGATTGAGCTAGTTTTCCATGTATCCAATACATAGAGGAGTCCGGGAGACTTTTCGGAATTGCATTTGGGTAAGTAGAACTCCCAGAATCGCGTTTGACGTGAAGGGGTTGTTTCAGGATATCGGGGGAAATAGGTGGGTTGTGAAATGGCCAAAACTGGCAGATTTTTGGACATTCTGTCCGTGATGAGAGAGGTTACGCGCGATAGCGGCCACTGCTATAACGGTAGAAATTATCGGCTATAGCGGTGGTCAAAAGACGATCAACCTACTTAAGATCGCTATAGCGACAGCCTACCGCTATAGCGGGACCGCTATAGTGGAGCGGGGACCGCTATAGCAGAGTGGGGACCGCTATAGCAGAGTGGCGACCGCTATAGCGGCCGATGGGATTTTAATGCAGAAACAGCTCTTAAAACATTCAGATTTTCACAAGTTCATTTTGGGAGAAGGGCTAGGCAATTCCAGGCGTTTTTCTTCCTTTTTCCGTCAAAATTCTTCCCTAAGGTAAGGTTTTCGTTCCCCAACCTTTTTATTACATTTCCTATGCAGTAGAATTGCTAGGAGGGAATTTGGGGAAAGGTTAGAATAACCTAGGGATGGTGGAATGCGGGGAAGGAAGGGGATTCCAAGCATGTGTGTTCTTGGGTATGGATTAAAATACATTATTATGATCATAGGTTGTTTAATTCCCTATTTTATCCATAGTAAATGATAGAACTAGGAGAATTAACGGTAGAAAAAGCCCGGGAAAAGGGTGGATGATCATGGATGACCTGGGGTTTGGGGATTGAGTATAATCCGGGTAATGTGCAGACCTTGCGTGTTAATTGTATGTCCTATGTATTGTTTTTAGACCAAGAACGACAGAGGAATCCGGAACACGGGAAAGCTCGGGTCGAATAGAGCTTAGAACATTTCGAGGTAGGTGATGGCTTATGATTTTCTGTGAATGTGTATATTCATGTACTCATTTCTAAGTGATTGTATCCATTACATTGCTTAGGGAAGTTGTGTGGAATGTCTAGGTTCCTATTTACAGTTTGTGATTGAACGGTGGTTACTTGTTGGTTTTACAAGTTGTGTGTGTTCATAACAACTGGCTCAGGTATTCAGTTGGCTCGGTTACAGACATTCAGTTGGCTCAGGTACCACGCCTGGTACGGGTATAACAAATAATTGGCATGGGTACCACGCCTGTTACGGATATAACATTCGGTTGGCACGGGTACCACGCCTGGTATGGGTTTACTTTATTGCATCTTGCATTGTTTCATTGATTATTGTATTGCATTGGCTGATATTGGTTCCGTGTGTGGACCGGGTTATTTTACTGAATGTGATACTTGATATTGGTTCCGTGAGTGGATCGGTTTATCTTTTAAAAGGTGCTATTATTGGTGGTCCTTGAGTGGCCGGGAACTTTGTATAACTACTTTGTTGGTCTTGGTTTAGGCCGGGTGGAATCATTACTTTTGGTATGTGTCTAGAGGGGATTCCAGGATAGGTCCGGGATAGACGAAAAAGTATAGTTAATGGCTCATGTTCGTGGTATAGAACTGTAAGAGATGGATTTCATGCTGGGACATGGTAGGTAGGGACTTGTAGTCTAGGGCCTGTATACTTGTTGCATGTCTTCCATATATTTACTTGCATATGTTGTACTGCTATATATGTTGTTTACTTGAAAACTGGCTGATGATCCTACTAGTACACATTGGTGGTGTACTGATACTCACTTGCTTGTCTTTGGTGAGTACAAGAAATCTACCAATGACTGTGACGCGACCTCACATTTAGCACCGACGATTCTTACTTTCAAGGGTGAGCTGCTTGTTTCGAGCTACCTTGGGTTATCCTTAGAGTTTCAGTCCATTTGTTTCGGACTTAAAACTATTTCATTTTTATCTTTTGGGGTTGCATCCCCGTATTCTAGATATTTGGTATTGATGTTTGGTACAATAACTTTCAGTTCATAGGAGGGATTTTCCGCAGGTTAATGGTTATGATTAGTTTTGAATTGTTTGATTGCTAGTTTACTTTCTGTTATTGGTTTTAGGCTGTTAGTCTAGACGAGTGTTGAAATCTATTGGTTCGCTCATCCGGGGGTTGGGTGGGTGCCACTCACGACGGGTTGGGTCGTGACACTTTGTTGGTAGGAATTCAAGCTTATTGGTCTCAGTTATTCTTTCTTCCACAAAAGGTTATTAAGTTGATAGAAGCAGCTTGTTGAAGCTACCTATGGTTTGGAGAGGCAAAGATTACGAGAAGGGCTTTGGTTGCATGGGACAAAATCTGTATTCCTAAAGGTGTCGGTGGACTGAGCATGAATAGCTTAAAAGTGTGGACCAAGCAGCCTTGTGCAAGATTATGTGGGCACTAAGCCAGACGAAGGACAAGTTATGGATTACATGGGTACACACCTACTATATAAAATAGAACTAGTGGCTAAGTATGGAGGTACCCAAGCAAGCCTCTTGGATGGTGCAGAAAATCTTCAACATGAGAAAGTATTGGTACAAGCTGGAAGAGTAGCCTATAGTGATACAACGAGAAAAATTCCATAAAAATGTGGCCTATAAACAGTTACGAAGGGAGCTTGCTAATGTACCTTGGAGAGGGCTGGTGTGCCACAATGTAGCTTGCCCAAAACAAACTTTTATCTTATGGCTTAGTCTGTTGGCGAGGTTTAGAACTAAAGATGTTCTGCTTTGTTGGGGCATGGACATCAACGACACTTGTGTACTTTGTGGAGATCAACCTAAAACCTTACAACACCTTCTATTTGAATGTAACTATTCTAACAGGGTATGGAAGGAGGTGCTACTGTGGCTGAAATGGAGAAGAAATATCCTGCAATGGGACCTGGAGTGGGCATGGGTTGTGAAATCAAGCTGTCAAAGCTCTCCCAAGTGTGTGTTACTCAAGGCAGCTCTTGCAGCCGTGATCTATGAGATATGGGGTGAAAGAAATGCTAGAGTTTTTACCATCAGGTGTACTGGAGGTGCATAACATCAAGACTAACTTGTGTGTTAGAGTTAGAAATAATAGAAGGCTCTCGGAGTATGTTTGTGAGCTGTAGTTTTCGAATTATTTGTATTTTTGTTTTCCTGTAGTTGTGGTAGTTAGGAGTTGATTTTAGATGAGCACTCGGAGGTGTTTGCTCTGGCTATGTAATTCAGCACCTTGGTAATTAATAAAGTTGATAGTTAATTTCCAAAAAAATATATTTGATAATTAGTTGTCATTTAAAAAACATAATTTTTTCTGCTAGTATAATGGAAGTAATAATTAACCAATGTGACTTGCATTGATCACAATAATAATCTATCAAACTCTTGCAGCACCTCATTGTTGCAATAAAAATTAGTAATAATTATTAAAGAATCAAGCAACACGATTCATTTGATTTAAAAAGAAAGAAGGATGATCAAAATAAAAATTGTACACTCAAATCTCTTTATAGTGATATATAACCTTTGTCTGAACATTTCACAGCTGCTATAAAGTGGTGTTGTTATATATGTATATTGACATTTGACATTTAAAAAGATGGAAAAAATTATTTTAATGATTTTGTGTACCAAAACGAAATATGTATTCGTTCACCAGTTTAATAAAAAAAGAGAAAGAATATGAATGTAAAAAGGCAACTATCAGCAATCTTTCCTCATGAAATTATGAACATATAACTGATGGGCACCATTTAAATACAAATTTTTCTTTTTAGATATTCGTACTTAAAATTTAATATGTGCATGACATCAATGATGATTATTATAAATATTTTAATATTTTATTTTATACATAATTTATTTTTTTATAAAATTTACTATACAATATTTAAGTATGGCCGTTATAGAGGTGTAATTTTTACAAAGAGTGTACTGCTTTAATGAATGTCATTGATGTTATAGGTAGAATGTTGTTATAGAGAAGTAAAATATGACATGAAAAATCGGTTCTGAAGAAAATCAGGTCGTTATAGAGAAATGCCATTATAACGAGGGACTGTTATAAAGAGATTTAACTATACTACGAAAGTAACAGAGAGAACTATAAAAGATAACTATGTCAAAAAATACTTTATATGCAAATGAATAGTGTTGCTCGATTCTTTAGTAAGTATTCATTTATTTATAAAATGTAAAATGCATGGAACTTCAACCTTAAGAACTCATCTTAACGGATTACACTAAATATGTTGTTCTTGTTCATTTAGACCATCACAAACATAAAATTTATAAGATATAATACTATAATAATTACTACTCTTCAACTATTATCTCCAAATAATCATCAAATTTCACATACAAAAATTTGTAAACACATGCCCTAATTGTGCGTTCAATTGCATTCCCAGAGGAAAACTAATTAGCAAATGATATGATAAATATAAATATTCTATACCAAAGAAAAAATGAAAAAAATATCACTGAGGGACAAATTCCTTGGGCAATCTTTATAGCATCAAAGTTGCAACATCCTGATTGGCTAGAATGCAAGTATAATCATTTAAAATTTATTGGACATAAATTTATAAAATAATTTAAATTATATTAAATTCAAGATATATTAGTCAAAATAAATATTATGGACTAATATTATTAGGTTTACTATGTAAGTACAACAAATATGGATTCCTTTAATTAACAACTCAATTCTATTGGGCTAGTCCATCAAATTGGGCTATGAATGATGAATCCGCTTTCTAAAGCCCAAGATGTCATCTTATACTAGAGGTCCTTAATTGGTCATTTTAAAAAATATGGCACGCCAAGTTAAATGAAAGAGCTAATAGGATCATGCCACATATCAAAATGACACAACATGCCTAATCAAATCAAAGGCGCAATGAAAATGCACCCACGTGTACAAGTGACATGTCTGACCAATCAAATCTCGTCATGTGAATTTAAATCTGATTGGTCGAGAAGAGTTTGTCCTTATCACAACTCTTCTATCCTAAAACTATAAACGGGGTATTCATAATTCAGAAAAGCCACCAGAATTCTAACAAGAAGTCAGAGAGAGCTTGTGGATCAAATACCGCAGATTTCTCCACAAGCATTCAATTAAGAACTCAAGTATTTCTCTACAAATTGTAGAGATCAAGATGAATATTCAAGAATAAGCTCAAAGACCCTCGAATTCAAATATAAATCAAGATCAAGCTAAAAAGCCCTTGAATTTACATTCGAAAAGAAGAATAAGAGGATTCATAGAGATTGTAACACTCATATACTGAAATCAAATACTATGATTGTTGTGATATTTTATTATCTTGATTATTATTTTCTCGATGCGAATTTTATTATCTGAAAATTCTAGCACACCCAGTAGGAAAATCTCTACCTCTCATCTCAAGTTTTCAATCATCTTTGTTTAAGAACATCGAAATGGCTTCCAAGAAGCTCAACTTTCTTTAAGACCGATGACTCCAACTTCTCTTCTAAAGTGGATAGCATCTTTGAAGTTACCTTTTGAAGTTTCAGACCGGTTGTAAGAAGCAAAGAAAGCATACTGGGATAACAGACACTCCAAGTGTCATCCACATCAACTCTTTTTTTAAAATCTTCCTCCCTAAAAGGACAAGGTCTTTTACGAATGCATTAGAAGGAGAAAGCAATGTGGCTGAAAGGATTAAGAGGACTCCAGCTCTACTTGACCTCTCTCGGTCCAAGAACTCTTACATAAAGAAAGATGATGATTCAACCAATGGATCTTCTCCACTTGGCACCATGCGATGTGATTCTGTCAAAATATCAACTTGTGTGACAATTCATGCTACTATCCAACATCCCTAACAATCATGCAAATAGTGGTAACTGTACTTCATCTATGGAGGAGCAATGTAATGACCCTTCCAGTCATTTACACATTTTCGCCTTTCTTGTACCATTAGAGCTTACTTGTAGCGGCCCAAGTCATTTATGGCTTATCGGGACCGGTAGATCGGTGCCCAGGCCATTTGTTTGGTCTTTATGGCCGTTCCTCATTTTAGAGATTCAACTTTGGAGTTCGTTGACTTCCGTCAAAATTCGTGGTAATATCAAAGAATTTAACCAAGGTTCTAGGTCAAGGGAATCCCTTACTCGAAAGTTTGAGTTAAAGAAATGCCTCGTGTAACACCTCGCCTGTTTGGAAGGTTTGAAGTAACCCGTGCCTTTGGGGTAAGACTAATAGTGTCTAATATAATAACAAGGATGTGTTATGAGGTATTATAATCGCAAAATGGTCGTATGATAAGTTTTGAATTCAAGCAAGTTGCGAAACAAAAGTCGAAAAAAGTTATTGTAAATTCTTTTAAGGAATTCTCTTCATATTTGGGTTAAATGTCTTGGGGTGTTTCTCCATATCTATAAAGATTTAGTGGGACCCCAATATACCAAATCTTAGGTCTACGAGTCTAGTTTCCAACGCAGTAAACCGTTTGTTCATACGACTTCATAATAGAGAGATATTCACATTTTCGTAAGACTGCACAAGCAGACACGTCAAGGTGGGGCCCACGTCCTAAGTCGGTTCAGCTTATAAAAGCTGATTTGTCCTTCGTTTTAACCCATATTTTTCACCCAAAATTCTTAGAAAATCATAGGGAGAGTCCATAAATAATCCATGGACTTTGATCCTTTCAATTCGGAAGTTTAACGGAAGTTGCTCTACGTCGCGAGCTCGTCATTTTGGTATAGTTTTCCCCGTCGATTTCATGGCGTATCTTCGTGGGTGTTGATGCAGCAATCCAGCAGGTGTTTTCTGAGTATTTGGAAGTAGCTACAGAGTTATATTGGCGAGGTATGGATCCCGTACACTTATCTATTTGTTGAATCAAGATTCTAAGCTTCTAGTCACGAAAAGTTGTATTTTTCGATAACTTGTAGTAGTTTCTTGTTGGATTTGGATATGTTTGTTGTTCCTGCAAGGAGGCAGGTGGTTAATCTTGAAATATTGAATATTTTTGTCAAGTAAATCTCTCCCCTACGACCCTCCTTCGTTATTATATGTTCTAGTATTATTTTATGGATTTCTGAGCCACGAAGTGGTATTTTAGATTTGTGGCTTTGGACAGCCCCTTTATCTTGTTATGTTTGGTTATTGTTGTGGTGTTCTGGTTGTGGTAAGGTGCTGGAGGGATTGGGAAATTGTTCGATTCTTTTTGGGATGGCATACGATAGTGATTGGATTGGACAACGTGAAGTACGCCTTGAAATAGTGCCTCGGGAGCTCGTCGCTCCTTTGAGATGTGGTTAACATATTGTTGTTGGATTTAGCTGCCATTTATTGTTGTTATTGGCCTCATCTTATGTTTTGGAGTTGGCTGGTCGTGAGTGTGACATTAACACCTTATCAAATGGCTATGGCTCGTTCTTGCAGCCTTGTCGATTCTAGCAATTGTTCCATTACCTTGGTTGGTCAGGCTTCATAGAGACACCTTTGGGGTTTCAGTTAAAAGTATTCTTTTGTGATTTGGAGCATCCAGGAGAAGTTCGAGTCTGGACGACACCGTTCCCGCAGCTAGTCATCGGATGACAGGTAGGTTATGGTTTTTCCCCATCTAGACTCTGCGTATTTAGGCTATAACTGCATTAATTAGCATCCTTGGATGGGTTGTTATAGGTTAGTACCCCAGACCTTGTCCACCTTGTTCGTCCGTTATTTCATGCGTTGTTTGTAGTATTCGTGTAGTATTGTATATTATCCTTGTGGTCCTGTGTGGCCTTGTATTGACTCTGGAACATAGATGGTGGGTTATTGGGGAATGCCCGCGATTCCCGGATATAGAGATTATCTTTTAAGGCTGGTTATGTCTGCTGAGTAGCTGTTGGGCCTGTGCAGGGCTGATAGGAGTTGTTGTGAGCCGTTTGGCTACTTTTATATTTGTGTGCGAGCATATCATCCATGAAAAAGGTTTTCCCCTGCATGTTTTACTACAGTTTTTGCTGCAAGCCACTACCGACAGTTTTCCTAAATTTGCATGGCCCTGGGGTACCGTTTTTGGTACTGTTGATGATAGAAAAGAGGATTTTTGGATGTTTTCGCACTGATTTTATTACTAGTATTAGTCTCTGCGGGGCAAGCACCTGACTTGATTTTATTACTGATACTAGTCTCTGCAGGGCGGAGCACTAGACTTGATTTACTATAGTTTTAGACCCGGTTACGCCCGGGCACCCTTGGAGGGGTTTTTGAGGCATTTCATACTACTTTAGTCCTGGACAGGGTCTGGGCATGCATATTTGAGACTGGGTCTCTATCTTGATCTCGGACTTGCTTCCGGATGACATGTCTTGTTACTGAGTTTTAGTATGGGGTCGGGGACCTCCATGGACCTTGCCGCTCTCGGCCTGGGGCTTCGGGCTGCGTGCGCTGGAGGGAAGGGTATACGGTGTAGTAGAGGTATAAAGGCTGAGTCCTTCCATGGAACCTGCCTGCTGGGCCTAATTGGCACCGGAAGAGGTACATACAGAGGTTTTATTTCACATCATATCATATCATGCATTGGATTCCACCCTTGTTTGTTGTGTGTTCAGTGTACGCTCAGTTAGTATGGGATGCCGGAGGGTTTGTTTTCACTTGATTGTGTTCCTCGGTTGTTTGGGAGGCCGTTGGGACTGTAGGTAGACTATATTTACTCCTGTTTTTATTTAGAGCTTGTCTTGGCACCTGGTCCTTGAAAGATTAGTGATGGCTAGCCTGTTGAGGCTTTGGTTGTGGGATTTTTTATTATTGAAAGGGCTTTAGAGTCCTATCTTATTGAGGCACTTTTGTGTGGCCTTCTGAGCAGAGTGTGAGACTCTGCTTCTATTCTTGTGGGAAGCTGAGTGGTATCTCTCGGTTATTGTGGCCTAGTTATTTCATCCTAGGGTTGTACTTGTGAGGTGATTCCTGGTTATGCTATCATATGATTGGATTGGTGTTATGATTTCCTTATACTGGTTGATTCCATTTTGAGTATGTTAGACTACTCTCCGTCTTTTCCTTCTACTTGAGGTTACCGGTATACCGCTATTTCTCAACTCTCTCTCTACTTACTTAATTTGTGCAAGGACTCCAGTTTGCGTTCTACTTTCCTTCACCTGTGGATTTGTGTAATTGTATCTTCTGTGCTAGCATGTGTTACTTGAAGATATTGGTTATGGATGATCTGTGCTAGCTCCTTGTGCCTTGCTTATTGCCTCAGTGACTGCTTTCTTGCTATCTGTTACTTACTGCTTTTATATCTTATATGCGCTCAGTCGGCCTATGATACCTACTGAGTACCCGTGGTTTTGGTGCTCATACTACACTTCTGCACTTTTTTGTGCAGATATTAGATGAGCTTTCGCTGTTGATCACGTTGGAGACTCGTGCAGCTTTTGGATCTTTGAGACTAGGGTGAGCGCCTGACGGTCGGGGCTTGTCTACATCTCATCTATTGTACTGTTGCTCCTTGTACTTTCGGAGGCAATTTATGTTGTATTTTGTTACTACTAGCACTTGTATCCTATTAGAAGCTTCTGTACTATTGATACCAAGTCTTGGGGTTGGTGTAGTTTCCTTTATGTATTTATATTCGAGTTTTGCTTTCGCTTATTTCTGCTTGCCGGTGCATTTTGGTTAGGTAGTAGCCCATTACTAACCGTTCTGGGCTACGGGAATTGGTTCGCCTACTGGAGGGATTGTAGGTGCCATCATGACTTGAGAAATCGGGTCGTGACAAGCAACATGTAAACTTGATGAAGGTGATTGAAGGTTTGAACAAGTATATGCACAATCAAGATGTTCAGATCAATAATTTGATGTACAAGATGGGTGGCTTAATAGATGCAGAATCCAGTCATGCACCTGGAAAGGGTTTAAAAGTTCAAGAGACTGAACCTCTTGTGAAACAAACACCACTGACTAAGGAAATTCCAGTTTCTTCTGAAGGGATGATTATATTTGACCATCTAAAGGAATTTTCTAAGGATCCTTATATCAAATTTGGGATTTTTATGCATTTTGACCCTTTTATCCATTCTTTTAATGGTATTATGGTATTTTTGGTCTACAGATTTGGGTGATACAGTTCTCAGGGTGTTTGATTGGATTCTATGTGAGTTTTTCATTTAAGAAGGTTATGAAGTTGATATGGTTGACTTTGGTCAATATTTAGAGATTTTGACATTGTACAAGAATTTTGCCAGTTTTGTTAACTCCGAAATTCCATTTTTGGGTTAGTCGTGTTGTTGGTATGGGCCCCGAGGTGCTTGGTTGCATTTTTAATTGTTGGTTGGAAATTTAATAATTTTGGCCTAGAGTTGACTTCGGTCAACTCTACAAAAAATGACTACACAACAATTTTAGTTTTAAAACTTCCTCACCTTGAGTTTTTATTAGCTCAATTCACTATGGAGACTCTAACAAAGATAGTATATCCCTAACCACCCATAACTAACGGATGGATCATTCAAAGATTTGCATACACTTTACCCTTCCAAGACTCCACTTGTGGGACTATACTAGTATGTTATTTTTGTTATACTTGCCTATATGTATTTCATCAAATTATATTTTGGAAGAGATTTGTATGTATAATTATTTTATAATACTTTATAGTAACGTGTTTTCATTTTTTATGAGATGATTAATACAGGATGAAATTGTTGAGGGAGATACAAAATTAGGATACCAATTATCACGATCCAAAAACCTAATGTCATGATGAAACTACCATAACCACTAGTAGATAAGCCAACCCATAACCTAAAATACAACACATGATATTACACGGAAGAAGCCTAAAATTAGAGTTAATTAGACTTCAGAAATTCAAATACTTCATATGCGAGACACAAGTAAAAAATATATCTCAAAATCTAATGTCATCAATACAAGAGCCGATATAACCAAGTATAAATATCACTATAGCAACTATCTAGAGTAGTATATACGACAGAAGAGAGCATAGAAGAAGCTAGCTATTAATCCAGCTACAGGCAAGTCACCATAACTTTGGAACAACCAACGCCTTAGACAAACGAACTCTACGAGGACAACTAGTACCTAGATATGCATTATAATAAATGCAACATACATAGTATAAGTACAAAACCATAAGTACTTAGCAGAAATTATAGACCGACCGAGCTACAACATTTACTGTATCACATGAAGAATATTAGTAACCTACACTCAGATAAGTCCCAACCGTTAAATCCATACAACAAATAGAATCAATAAAAACAAGTAAATAATATGAAATACAATGTCATGCAATGAACAATGATCATATCAATTTGTACCTCATCTAGAGTCGCTCTACTGTGAGTTAGAACCTATGGGTGGCGAGGTCAATATACTCTATACGAAACTTTTTCCTGCTAGCGAACATCAACATGTTTCTTAGTATACCCACTCAGATTTGAACCAGGGTAAAAATCAATATTTTCTTTCAAGAAAAAATATTTTTCCATTGTACCATTTTCGTGATCCGTGAGAATGAATGACTATGAATAATCACAATAATAAAATAAGTTTCGAATGCAATAAGTATATAAAAATTCCTTATTCAATGCATAAACATAGGCTACACGCCTCGCCAATAAATAACTTTACCCTCAAACTTGTGCCTGTAGGCCACACTTCCTTAGTCAATCAAAATACCTTCCATACGATGGAAATCATGGAAAAATAACCACTTATATACAATAGAATGTATGAAACTATGTACAAAAAAATAACACTACAATTTCTAAATCACAAGTCATTTAGCTAAAACCTCATTTTGTGTATCACAATATCAAATCTTCTTAATAAAATACTTCAACCCAATATTTTTCCCTACCTATAATATGCTTTACACAATAAGTTACCACTCAAACTAAGTTGAGAAAAGTAAGTCATAACTTACCTCAAAGTTCAATTGCAGCCACGAACTATCTCAGACTTCCCCTTTTGTATGTCCTCAAAATATTCCTAATCTATCAAAAACATGATCTACACATAAATATGAGTCCATTGAAAATCATATGGCAACATAAATGTCTAGGATAAAATTGAATTAAAAAGTCAACCTTCGAGACCCGAGGATGAAACTGAAATTTTCTTTTGAAATCATTTTACCCATTTGACAAGGAACTAAAATTTAAAATTTCATTGAAAATAGAGTTTGAAAAGGATCTCAAATCGCTAAAATAAACTTTCTTAACAATGTGAGAAACCCTCCCAAATTCCAATTCTAATACGCGGTAATTCAATGAAATAAATAACGGATCAATGGGGGATTACCAAAAGGGAGGTTAGAAACTTACCTCCGCTGCAAAATTTAAAAAATGCTTGAAAATCTTCTTTATCTGAGATCAAAATCTTCTAAAATTCAATTATGGATATTAAGTTCAAAAACTGAAATTTTAATCCGTCCAGGTGAAAAATTTCTTCACGACCACACTGGGTCTCTTGTGATTGGGAAACTGACCCACCCTGACCCATCGTGATCACAACCCATCTCTCACGAAGGTAGAGAATATTTGTCCTGATCCCAACCCTACTCCTCTTCACCAATGCAATGAAGATCCCATGATCGCGAGGGACCATAAGATCCTTCTTCTGAATGCGATCAACCCCTTCACGATCATGAACAGAGGTGCATTAGGCACCAAATGATAACAAATAACTATGAAGTCAATTTCCTAATATCTTCTGAATGAACTCTTAGAATTTTTTCAGAATCCCCCAAACACAATCTAATAGTAAAAATTAAACATAAAATATATTTAGGACCTATTTGAACTTTCAAATCACCATTTCAAGGTCGTCTTTATTGAATATTGACCGTGGTTAACTTCAAACTTAAGAAAACCTAAAAAACTAACCAAAAAAAGAAAACCTAAAAATCTAACCAAAAACCCAAAATACCCCCTAAAGCCTCAGATATCATGTCAAACATCCAACTATACCTTAAATCATCCTCCAGACCTAGTGGAATTTTCACGACCTAATTTCTCGGTCATAATGGCACCTACAACCCTCGATAGGCAAAATAATCTCCATAGTCCGGAATGGTTAGTAAGGGGATACTATCTAATAGGCAAGAAGAAGAACGATATAAATAGTGGAAGCAAACGAAATAAATGAAGAAATAGACAACAAGAATATATATAAGCAGAAGCTAAACTAAAACCCCAAAACCCGATATCATAGTATAAGAGCCGGTACTAAATATACAGAGTACAAGGGATCCAAAAGAAAATATACACACATCTGTCTCTGAATAGAAAAAGGAGTACAAGATACAAAAGATGAGTTAAAAGCTAAGCCCTGTCATCAAGAGCTCACCTTTAGCCTCGGATAGTCCAAAAGTCAGCCCGCACGAGTCTCCATGAATCAACAGCGATGGCCCATCCTAAATCTTCACCAGGAAGATGCATAGTATAGTATGAGAACTAATTTCTAAGCAATGGGTACCCAGTAGGCATCATAGGCTGCCTGAGCACATATAAGATATAAGGGCAGTAATATAGTAGAAAAGAAACATTTATTTATAGAAAAAATGAGTAGGTACATGGAAGCTAGCACACAGGGAATACAAGGAAAAAACAATCGTGCTCGTCTAGCTACTGAAAATATATACCATAGAATACAGGTGAAAGAAAGAATAACGCACCTGGGGTCCTTACAACAACAATATATAAGAGAGTTTAGGAAAACAGGCAGTATACCGGTAACCTCAAGAAAAGGGAAGGAAGGAAGGTAACTAAACATAAATAGGCTATCAGTGAACCACACAAGGTAAGGATGATCGTATAAAAATTCACCAGATTTATAGCATGAAATAGTACTACAATAGGATATAATAAGAACAAATCTACCTACAGTTCCAACTGGCGCTCATACATCCGAGGAATGCATACAAGTGAAAACAAACCCTCTGGCGTCCCATACTACCAGAGCATACAATCAGCAAACAACAAACAAGGGTAGAATTGAACACAAATGGATGATATATGATGTAAAAGTGAAAATCAGGTGGAATAGTAACCCTGTATGTACCTCCTCCGATGCATTATAGGCCCAACAAATAGGATCCATGGAAGGACACAACCCGTATACCTCAACTGCACTGTAAATCCCTCCTCCGGCACACATACCCCATAGCCCCTGGTCTGAATTGGCAAGGTCTATGGAGGTCCTCGACCATATACTAAATGTCATAACCTCAATATAATCGTCTGGAGTGTATCCGGATCCAAATCAGTGACCAAATTACGAAAATGCATGCCCGGAGTCTATCTAGGTGTAAATAGGTGAATCAAGCCTCAAAAACCCCCAACAAGGGTGCCCAGGCATAACAGGGTCTAAAATAGTAGTAAAAAAGTATGATGCTTAGCTCGACCGAGTCTAGTATCATTTCAAAACAAATAGGAAAACATGTCTAGCACTCTGGCTCTGCCGAGTCTAGTAATAGTACAAAAAAACTAGTGATAAACCAGCCTTTTAACTCTTTTACCCCAAGAAGATCCACGAAAGTCAGTCCAAACCTTTATAACTATTTTTACTGACAACAGTCCCTTGGAGCCATGCAAGGTTTAGAAATCCATTTATAGTAGTCCGTAGCCAAAACCGTAGTAAAATATGTAAAAAATCCCTTTATATGCATGGTAATGGCATGCTCAAACACAAATAATATTCCAACAACCCATAATCAAACTATCGGCCCTGCACAGGCTCCAATGGCTCTACAACACAGATAACCATCTCATTAGTCGAATATCGATGTTCGGGAGTCACGAAAATTCCCAAATAATCCACTATCTATGGTCTAGAGTCAAAAACAAGGTGTAACAACTGGGTTCGTTTTTGCGGGTAAACATTTCATGCCAAGTTTTGGGTTAGAAAACTTCTAGGTTTGGGAGTTGAAAATTCTGGGCTAGGCTAGTCTCGGCTGGTTTAGGAGCGAGGTATGGTCTAGGGCAATCCGGGTAAGTATTGGGAAGGGAGTCTTTAATTGAACAAGTTTTTTGTTTATCTAAGATATAAAGGAGTCCAAGGGACTTTTCAGAATTGAATTTGGATAAGCAGAACTCCCGCTATTAAGGTTGATGCGAAAAGGTTATTCCGGGATGTTGGCAAAATAAGTGTGTTGTAAAATGGACCAATTTTTGGGACTTTACGACGTTTTGTTCCATGTCAAATGCCACAGCAGTTGACACTCCACCATAGCGACCTCCATTGTAGCAGAGAAAATACCACTACAGCGAAAGTCAATGATGGTCAGCCTCCACCATAACGGATGACATCGCTATGGCGGTATCGCTATAGTGGAGTGGAATGCTGTAGTGGGCTTGATGGGATTTAATGCAAAAATATTCCCCAAAACATTCAATTTTCACAAACATGTTTGGGAGAAGGGCTAGGGCGATTCCAGGTAATTTTCCTCCATTTTGCATTGTTTTTCTTCCCTAAGGTAAGGTTTCTACTCCCCAAGCTCCATACTACTTTCCCTATGCTATAAAATTGTTAGGGGTAGCCTTGGGGAAAGATTGGGAATGAGTTAGGGATTGTAGAATCTCGGGTAGGAGAGGGATTCTAGGTGTGGAAGTCCTTGGGTATGGTTAAAAGTACTGTATTATGATCATGTTACTTTAATTCTCTAATTATATCCATGAAAAATGGTAGAACTAGGAGAATTAATGGTGGAAAAGCCTGGGAAAAAGGGTGGGATGATCATGGTTGGCCTGGGGTTTGAGATTTGGTGTAATCTGGGTAATGTATAGTCCATGTTTATTAATTTAGTACTTGTACATTGTTTTAGACCAAGAACAAGCAAGATTTCAGAGAACGGGAAAGCTCGGGGTGAGCAGAGCTTTGTATTATTTTGAGGTAGGTGATGGTTATTTATTCCTGTATACTTTGTATGTTTGTGTACTCTTATCTAAGTAATTATATGATGTTTTCATTTCTCGGGGAATGATTTAATAATGTCTAATGGTCCTGTTTAACAGTCTGGTGAATTGAACTGTGTATTTTACTTTATTGGTTTACAAGTTGATTGTTCATTATTTGTGACTGTGGATTGGTTGACATTCAGTTGGCTCGGGTACCATGCCTTGTATGGGTATACTAACAGTTGGCTCGGGTACCATGCTTGGTATGGGATATACTAATAGTTGGCTCGGGTACCATGCATGGAACTGGAAATAATAACAGTTGGCTCGGGTACCATGCCTGGTACGGGTTTACTTTATTGCATTGTGCATTGAATTCTGGGTCCCCTGAGTGGACTGAGTTGTGTTATTGAAATGTGATAATTGTTTATGGTCCTTGCGAGGCTGTGTTATTTTTATATCTGATTTTGAGTTGGTCTTGGTGTAGATCGGGTTTCATGTTTAACACTTAGGTGTTGTTTAGAGGGGATCCCAGGGTGTGTCCGGGCTATATAAAAAGGGTCGTTTAAGTGTTATACTTGATTGTTGATCATGGTGATAAAAGTGGATTACATGTGGGAACAAGCTAGGGAGAGACTTATAGTCTAGGGATGCCTGTTGACTTGTTACATGTCTTCTTGTATGCTTACTTGATTCGTTGTATTGCTCATACACTGTTTATTTGGAACTGACTGATGATCCTACAAGTACACGGTGGTTGTGTACTGATACTGCACTTGTTTTTCTTTTGTGAGTACAAGCGATCTTCCATTGGTTGACACGCAACCTCACTTATAGTCCCAGCGCTTTCAGACGTCAAGGGTGAGTTGCTTCGGTTGGGCTGCCTTGATTTCTATCTTTTTGAAGTTGTAGCCCGCTTGTTTCAGGCTTAGACCATTTCTTTTGTTAGGGTTGAATCCCCGTACTCTAGTTTTTTTAGTATTTTGGTATGTTGACTTTCAGATTCTAGGGGGGATTTTCTGCAGGGTTGTTATAATAGAGTTGTTTTATTGATATTGATTGCTAGTTTACTTTTTGCACATTGGTTTTGAGCTGTTAGAACAGTCAAGTTTGGGGAAGTAATGGTTCGCTCACCCGGGGGTTTGGTGAGTGCCACTCACGGTGGTCTGGGTCGTGACAAAGATGGTATCAAAGCCCTAGGTTCGTTGATCTCATCGTATAAAAATGGGTCTACTAGAGTCTTGCGAAATGGTACAGAGACGTCTGTTCTTGTCCTCGAGAGGCCATAGGACTTTACGAAAAACTCTCTTCTTTCTTCCTTCGTGTTATAACTTGATTCCAATTGGTATCTGGTGATACAAATTGGCACTGACTCTTTCACTCTTTTGTCCGCAGATAGTTAATACTAGGAGCAACAGAGGTAGAGAAACGGTTCCAGCAGCAGGCCCGGCTGTCCGTGGTAGAGGCAGGGGAAGGGGCAGAGGATGAGATAGAGCCACACCCGCCAGGGGTGGAGCTCAAGATGCTACAGGAGTATGAGAAAAAATCCCTCCCCCACCTCAAGAACAGGTTGTCAAAGAAGTGGAGGTTGTTGCTGAGGATGGTGAGGCGCAGGGGGAGGTAGCACCGGCTGGAGGTGCAGGCCTTCCCCCTTTGACGCCCGAGGCATTTCAGCAGGCTTGGAACTTCTTGAGTGGTTTGGTTTGTGAGAGATCCACCTCCCCGGGTGTTGCAAATCAGGTTCTGGGCACTCAGCCAGCGGTCACTACAACTCTTAGGATGGATGCAGCTTCAGGCACCGATGATTTTTTCAAGCCAATGCTTGGTCCAGCAATGACAGGAAATGAACATGAGATGCTGACCAAATTTCTCAAGCTGAAACCTCCTACGTTTCTGTCATGACCCAACTACCGTGCCATGCGGGCACCTACTCTAATCTATAGGAGAACCCTTACCACCCGAACCAATAGGCAATGCGGAAAAGAAAATAACCATTAAGTAAGTCCCTTTTATACATGAAAAATCCTTTTACAAATATTTGGAAAATCTTTATACAACAACTATTGAAAAATAACAACCTTTAGAACTTGCGGAAATTTACTAACAATATAACATAACCTCCGTAGAATCTAGTCTAAGCCGGTACAAAGCTTCTACAAGATGATCTTATAACATAAGATGGACACAACTCCCACCATAGAAGGAAGTAGGAGCTGCTGGAAGATCACCGCACCCTGAACCTGTAAAACATCACCAACCCTGCAACCAGACTATACCCAAAAAGGAATAGAAAGAGTAGAATTAGTATAAACACACGTATTGGTAGGCATCATCAGCTGACCCGAATTCACTCCTACCATCATATAAAAATCAAGATAAAATGCACAAGGAAAATTCTTCACCCATTTCAACATCACTTTTATCAATCCCCTCTTTCGGAACTGACCTTCCTAACCTTTCGCTGCCAACTCCACCACCCTAGCCTTGACCCTGACATCTAGGACTTTCCAAGTGTCACTCATAACTAGACTTCTCAGAGTCGCCTTGTTATCCAGACTTCCCAAGTTGCCTTGTCACCTAGACTTCCCAAGTCACCTTTAACCTTTACCCCAGTCAACTACCTTGACTGAATATCCAGACTAAATCCGGATAACTGCCAAACCAAACCACTTATACCCAAAGTATTACCTACCATTGTCCGTACTTTCCAGGACCTCAAGGACAGCTTTACCACCTGGTTATATTAAACAATAACCACACCCAGACTCTCAGTCTTCCTCAATATTTACCAACCGCATGCAATTCACCTAATAACCATTGACACCTTCAATGACAACCATAAATATACACCTGAATCCCTTCTTAGATCACATAACCAGGACCCTCCAAGGATCCTCCATCCGCACCTAAGTGTTCAACATACTACCCCGGTCTACACCAAGACCCACCCTTAGCTCATTAACCACGATAATTCATAACCGCCATTAGTACACTTAATGACATCAATTTATGAGCACATAACAATCTTTTAAATAGTCTGGACCCACCCGGATCCCCCTAACACGTCTAGGTGTTAACATGACAAACCCGGTATACACCAAGACCAACAAATAATCAACATAATAACCTGGCCTATACCCAGACCAACTAATAATTAATATAATAACCTGGTTTACACCAAGACCAAACTAATAACCAATATAATAACCCGATCTACACCAAGGCCCAACTAATAACCAACATCATAACTCGGTCTACACCAAGACAAACTAATAACATAATATAACAACCCGGCCTACACCAAGACCAAACTCAGAATATAATATAACAACTCGGTCTACACCAAGACCAAACTCACAATATAATAACCCGGCCTATACCAAGACAAAAATAAAATATCATAATTTATAAACACAGCCCGATCCACTCATGGAACCAAATCAATTACACAATGCAATGTAATAAGTAAACCCATACCAGGCATGGTACCCAAGCCAACTAGTTAGTATCCTATACCAGGCGTGGTACCTGAGCCAATCGTTAGTATATTTCATACCAGGTGTGATACCCGAGCCAACCGTTAGTATTCTCATTCCAGGCGTGGTACCGGAGCCAATTATTTGTTATACCTGTACCAAGCATGGTACCTGAGCCAACCATTAGTAATTCCCATACCAGGCGTGGTACCCGAACCAACCAAATGTCACACAGAAAATCCAACAATCACAACAATAAACTATCAACTTGTAAACCAATAAGCAAAATACACAGTTCAATTTACCAAACTGTTAAACAAGACTATCATACACTCCTAATCATCCCCTAAGCAATGTACCTCATACAAATACTTAGATAGGAGTACACAAACACACAAGCATACAGGAATTAAACCATCACCTACCCCATTTTGGGTACACTATAAACCGTCAAATCCCGTCCGAAAACTAACCCCGGTTTGCCCCTTTAAACATGCAGTTAATTACATTTATTCCTGACCCTCTTTCTAGGACCAAATACAACCTGGGAAAACATTTCCCACCCTTAGAACACAGCCAACGAATATCCTAATTATACCAATTAGTTTTAAAAACTTCCGTTCCTTGCACATTAGTTAATTACTAACCCTTTTTTTATTCCCCGAACCTTCTGATATTCTAGTTCCTGTATTTATTAGGAAAATCACAAATTAAGCAATTCCTAGAATATCACAACACACTATCCCAGTTCTACCGTTTCCAACTAATCCAATAAATAAACAATTTCCTCCAGACTCCGTACCCGAAGGCGTACCATGGATTCTCCATTTCATTCTATACAATAATAAGAAAATGAAAGTGGTCAATCTACTCTTTGGAAGAAACCTAGCCTACCTGGATGACGAGCAGTTGTTCCATGCCCTTTCTAGCTCCGTGAAAGAGTTCCCTGACGATTCTCCAGGCCCGAATTCATGGTTTCTCATCCCTTTAGCTGGAATCCCTCCTCCTCATGGCTCCCAAGCTTTGGAGCAGCCTAGGAGGGTTTTTGGAGTAATCCTCGTCTGTTTTTAGGGTTGAATGAATATAATACTCATTTTTGAGTTTTCAGATCCCGTCACTCTGCTATAGAGGTCCACGCTTTGATATAGCAATACCATCGTAGTGGAACCTACCACTATAGCGGTGCTGACCAACGTTGACTTTCTCTATAATGGTAATTTCTCTGCTATAACGGAGGTTGCTATGGATATGTGTCAACTGCTACGATGGTTGATATGGGATAGAAAGTTATAAATCCTCTCAAAAGGGTCTATTTTACAACACACTTAATTTCCTGACGTTCCGGAATTACCCCTTCACGTCAACCTCGATCGCGGGAGTTCTACTTACCCAAATTCGATTCCGAAAAGTCCCCCAGACTCCTTTATGTCTTAGCTAAACGGAAAACTAGCTCAAATCAAGATACTTTACCCAAACTTTATCCGGATTGCCCTAGACCATACCTCGCTCCAAAACTGGCCGAGACTAGCCTAGTCCAGAATTTTCAACTCCCAAACCCAAAAGTTTTTTGACTCAAAAATTGGCAAGAAACGTTTACCCGTAATGATGAACCCGATCGTTACAACATATACCAATTTACCCATAGTTCATCCCCAAACAATCTCTAAGGCAGAACCCCTCCCCTGAACCTTAACGCTCTAGCATGACAGCATAGATATAACCTTACGCAAACCACCAAAACTCCCTAGTCCCTTGGTGTACCCATATCAATAAAAATTCAACTCGCTCCCGCTCTATCAAAGGAATTTCTTCCTTCGAGCTGCACAAGGCAAACTAGATTACCCCTCCCCGAGTGCCCAAGAAATCCGGGGCCTCACCAAATCACCGGAGCAAAAGAAACTCAACTAACGAACAAAACAGTTTTCCCATGCCAAGTGGACTAGATCCCACCATGGCATCCCTTTTTCTGCTATACCCGGAGTTCTACTAATTCAAAATCCATTTCAGAAGCTTCCATGGGTTACTATGCCCCTCACACATCATAGTTTACCTTAATCCTATCAACACTATGCCCCGAGACACCACATATCTCTAAACTACACAACCGTGAAAACAAAAAAAAACTTATTAATGAGCAGTAATACCAGTATTATCATAATCGACCAGAGGGATAACAATGTTTCAAGACTCCATTAAATAAACCTACTCTCTCAACTGATCCCACCACTAAGGATCATCAATAATAAACCAGCCAAATCACCCTCATGACATAAGCCTATAAGCAATATCCAATATTACTCAGTCAAATATAGGTCATTTCGCCAAATCCTGCATAGGTGACTATTCCCACCAGTGGTAAATCAAAATTTCACCAATACCTTGGGCTATCATATCTACCCCTTCCTCTTATTGCGCATGGATGCTAAATAATTCCTGCAATAGCTCGCAGCTCAAATAGTGATTTAAAATGACCGAGAATGAAAGATAGAACAGGGGAAAAGCAGGACATGGATTATGCCCTGCCCATCCCGCTATAGCGACTTGCACACTGCTATGGTAACCCCCAAAGTTAGTAGCCCAGAAAATTTACCATTCTCTGGAAAAAACTTCTCTCACTCCCCTTCCCTGTTAACTTTGTTTAATCCCGTTAATCCCACCTTGGTCTTAAACAGCCCTCAAGACCATTCCCGGCACTACACAAACTGAAACTTAGCATCAATTATCACAAATCAACAAGAGGATTATGCAAGCAATTTTTCTTAAAAATATACTTCCGCTATCAAGCACGAATAACCCCCTAGTACCCTTGGTTCCCAACTAAGTCCCGACTGTCCTGAAACTGAAGTTTTCCTATAGTCCTAAATCATTTTTCCCTTACCATCTTAACCAATGATGAGCCCTTTCCTTGAAAACTTTACATGCAATTCTAACTCCAAGCACACTCAACACTTAATCATTCTCAATTATACAAAGAATCAATTTATGACGACCTTTAGACCCATAATTTCATAGTAAGGCAACCAATCATATACCAATCAAGTAGTCATACAAGCACTGTAACACACAGACAATCCAGCTTCAGGCTATAATGAAT
The DNA here is from genome assembly GCA_003996215.1 of Jaltomata sinuosa. Lineage (NCBI taxonomy): Eukaryota > Viridiplantae > Streptophyta > Magnoliopsida > Solanales > Solanaceae > Jaltomata > Jaltomata sinuosa. The sequence continues at coordinate 159,036 of QJPP01001088.1, forward strand.
TCAGGTCACATAATTCACTCTCTATTCATCCCAGGGATGACCATTAGTCGATCATCCATGTCTTACCATATTTCCCACTATTAAACAATAATAGCCCTTGTCCTTGGTACTTATTCACATACCAACAACTTGAATACTAAGTTCCCACAAATATATATATCATTTCCCCTTATCATTTTTACCAATGATAAGACCTTGCCCTGCATTTAGCATACTATTTTCCACTTGAAACCACAAAACAAGTATTCCTTCAATCATTAACACACAACTAGGTTAAGACTCTTCACTAATCACAAATTTCAAAGTAACTCAAGCAATTACATGCCACACAATCGCAGCCATTCAAATAATGCAATGCATTAAATCTTAAGTTTCAAGCTCCAACACTAAATCAAATTAGTTTCATTACCTTTTATTCGCTTCATGGAAGAAGGTTAGCCGATTCATCAATCTTTTACATAGCCTCCCAGGCCAGATACCAATTGGAATCTTCCCAGTTTCAATTTCCCTTGCTTGTCTTATCGCAATCGGAGTCAAACAAAATCCTTTTTCCTTGTCGAGATACCAATTGGAATCAAGAGATACCAATTGGACTCAACCTATACAAGCAAATGACAAATCATACGAAAGGAATGAAAGAAGAGAGATATTTCTTAGAATGATTTGTAGCTTTCCAAGGATTAGATGTGGACGTCAACACACCAATCCGCAAGACTCTATTCGACATTTTGATCTTGTACTGGGAGACCGGTAACCTGGGCTCTTATACCTTTTGTCATGACCCAACTACCAGGCCGTGCGGGCACCTACTCTAATCCACCTAGATAGGAGAACCCTTACCACCCAAACGGACAGGCAATGAGGAAAAGAAAATAACCATTAAGTAAGTCTCTTTTATACATGAGAAATCCTTTTACAAATATTTGGAAAATCTTTATACAACAACTTTCAAAAAATAACAACCTATAGAAATTGCGGAAATTTACTAACAATTTAGCACAACCTCCCCAGAACCTAGTCTAAGACGGTACAAGAGCTTCTACAAGATGAGCTTATAACATAAGATGGACACAACTCCCACCATAGAAGGAAGTAGGAGCTGCTGAAAGATCACCGCAACCCTGAACCTGTGAAACATCACCAACCCTGCAACCAGACTATACCCAAAAAGGTATAGCAAGAGTAGAATCAGTACAAACACACGTACTAGTATGCATCATCGACTGACCCGAATTCACTCCTACCATCATATAAAAATCAAGATAAAATGCACAAGGTAAATGCTTCACCCATTTCAACATCACTTTTATCAATCCCCTCTTTCGGAACCGACCTTCCTAACCTTTCGCTGCCAACTCCACCACCCTAGCCTTGACCCTGACATCTAGGACTTCCCAAGTCTAAATCATAACTAGACTTCTCAGAGTCACCTTATTACCCAGACTTCCCAAATATCCTTGTCACCTAGACTTCCCAAGTCACCTTTAACCGTTACCCCGATCAACTACCTTGACTAAATACCAAACTAAATCCGGCCAACTGCCCAACCAAACCACTTATACCCAAAGTATTACCTACCATTGTACGGACTTTCCAGGACCTCTAGGACAACTTTACCACCTGGTTATATTAACTAATAACCACACCCAGACTCTCAGTCTTCCTCTATATTTACCAACCACATGCAATTCACCTAACAACCATTGACACCTTCAATGACAACCATAAAGATACACCTGAATCCCTTCTTAGATCACATAACCCGGACCCTCCAAGGATCCTCCATCCACACCTTAGTGTTCAACAGGCTACTCCGGTCTACACCAAGACCCACCATTTGCTCAATAACCACGATAATTCATGAACGCCAATAGTACACTTAATGACATCAATTTATGAACATATAACCTTTTTTAAATAGTCCAGACCCACCCAGATCTCCCTAACACATCTAGGTGTTAACATGACAAACCCAGTCTACACCAAGATCAACAAATAATCAACATAATAACCCGGCCTATACCCAGACCAACTAATAATTAAAATAATAACCTTGTCTACACCATGACCAAACTAATAACCAACATAATAACCCGGTCTACACCAAGACCCAACTAATAACTAATGTCATAACCCGGTCTATACCTAGACCAACTAATAATATAATATAACAACTCGGCCTACACCAAGACCAAACTCACAATATAATATAACAACCCAGCCTACACCAAGACCAAACTCACAATATAATAACCCGGCCTACACTAAGACCAAAATGCAATATCATAATTTATAAACACAGCCCAGTCCATTCATGGAACCAAATCAATTACACAATGCAATGTAATAAGTAAACCTGTACCAGGCGTGGTACCCGAGCCAACCAGTTAGTATCCCATACCAGGCATGGTACCCGAGCCACGGTTAGTATATTTTGTACCAGGCATGGTACTCGAGCCAACCGTTAGTATTCTCGTACCAGGCATGGTACCCGAGCCAACTATTCGTTATACCTGTACCAGGTGTGGTACCTGAGCCAACCATTAGTAATTTCCGTACCAAACGTGGTACTCGAGCCAACCAAATATCACACAGAAAATCCAACAGTCATAACAATAAATAATCAACTTGTAAATGAACAAGCAAAATACACAGTTCAATTTACCAGAGTGTTAAACAGGACTGTCAGACACTCCTAATCTTCCCCTAAGAAATGCACCTCATACAAATACATAGATAGGAGTACACAAACACACAAGCATACAGGAATCTAACCATCACCTACCCCATTCTGGGTACACTATGAACCGTCAAATCCTGTCCGAAGACTAACCCCAGTTCGCCTCTTTAAACATGCAGTTAATTACATTTATTCCTAACCCTTTTTCTAAAACCAAATACAACCTGGGAAAACCTTTCCCAACCTTAGAACACAGCCAACGAATATCCTAATTATACCAATTAGTTTCCAAAACTTTCATTTCTTGCATATTAGTTAATTACTAACCCTTTTTTGATGCCCTTTCTAACTCTGTGAAGGCATTCCCTGACGATTCTGCAGGCCTAAATCCGTGGTTTCACATCCCTTTAGCTGAAATCCCTCCTCCCCATGACTCCCAAGCTTTGGAGAAGCCTAAGAGGGTTTTTGGAGTAACCCTCATCTATTTTTGGGGTTGAATAGGAGAGAATGAAAATATAAAACCGATTTTTGAGTTTTCAGATCCTGTCGCTCCGCTATAAAGATCCACGCTCTGCTATAGCGGTACTGCCTTAGCAGAACCTACTGCTATAGTGGTGTTGACCGGCATTAACTTCTGCTATAACGGTAATTTCTCCGCTATAGTGGAGGTCACTATGGCGGACGACGGTTGACACAGAATAGAAAGTCGTAAATCCTATCAAAATGGTTGATTTTACAACACACTTAATTTCCTAACGTTCTGAAATAACCCCTTCACATTAACCTCGATTTTGGGAGTTCTACTCACCTGAATTTGATTCTGAAAAGTCCCCCAGACTCCTTTATGTCTTAGCTAAATGAAAAATTAGCTCAAATCAAGATACTTTACCCAAACTTTACCCAGATTACCCTAGACCATACCTCACTCCAAAACTGGCCGAGATTAGCCTAGCCAAGAATTTTAAACTCCCAAACCCAGAAGTTTTCTGACTTGAAAATTGATGCAAAAAGTTTACCCATAATGACGAACTCGGTCGTTACAGTTTTAGGGTAATGATAGGAAAGATGCTTATGAGTTCATCTTAGATTTGTATGAAAGGTTGCACAAGTTGGGTATTGTACGCCAGCATGGGGTTGAGTTCATCACATTTCAGCTACAGGGTGATGCTAAGCAATGGTGGAGGTCTCAGGTAGAGTGCAGACCATTGACATTACCTGACTTGACTTGGGAGGAGTTCCATGCTCTCTTCTTAGAGAAATATGTACCTCGTACTTTGAGAGACAAGAAGAAGGATGAGTTCTTGCATCTGGAACAGGAAGGCATGTCAGTCTCTGCTTATGAGACTAAGTTCCATGCTTTTTCTCGTTACGCTACTCAGTTGTTGGGTTCAGAGGAGGAGAGGGTCCGATTGTTTGTGAAAGGGTTGACCACTTAACTACATGTACTATTCGTGCACATGACTTCTTTAGGTAAGGGCTTTAATGCAGTGATGGATTATGTTAAGAAATTAGAAGGGGTCAAGCAAGCGGAGCAGGATAACGCATTAGCCAAGAAGCCTCAGAATGAAGGAAATTATGGCGGTTCATACTGCAGGGGAAAGAATCAGTAGGTATACTCAGCCCGTCCTATTTAGTTAGCTCTGCCAGCTGCTAGGGTAGTTTTCAGGGAGATAATCAGTAGTTTCTAGCCCCTAGAGGCCAGGGATCTTCTTACACATCTGCCAGTAGGCCTACACTTGACTGTGGTTGCTTCTATTGTGGTGATCTGGGCCACTTTAAGAGGGAGTGCCCACTCAGGCAAACAAATAATCAGGTTCAGCAACAGTCTAGAGTTGTGGTCCTGGTAGGTAGAGGTGTTAATGCTAGGGGTCATCCACAGGGTGGGCAAGGTAACTTTCAGGGAGGACAGAGAGACAGGAGAACGACAGCGCAGGCAGGGGTGGGGCTCAACCAGCAAGGGAAATAGCTCGGATTGATGACTGGGATTAGTGTTACGTGTTCCAAGGGAGGTCAGAGACTGAGGCATCAAATGGTGATCACATGTACAATTCTAGTCTGTGATAGGATGGCCTCTGTGCTTTTTGACGCAGGTTCTACTTATTCTTATATGTCTGTGAAATTTGCTTTGGTTCTGGACTTAATATGTGATAACCTTGATTCCCCTGTCTATGTTTCTACCCCAGTTGGAGAGTCTGTCATTGTAACTCACGTGTATCATGATTTCTCTGTTGTGTTTGTGGGGTTGCATACTTGGGTAAATTTGGTAATTCTAGACATGGTTGACTTCGATGTAATTTTGGGCATGACTTGGTTATCCCCTTATCATGATGTGTTAAATTGTAACACCAAGATTGTGGCGCTAGAGATTCCAGGTAAGGATAGGCTACAGTGGAAGGGTGTTTACAGGCCTAAGCCGGTCAAGATTATATCATTTTTCAGGCTAAGAAGCTAGTGGGAAGAGGGTGTTTAGCCTTTTTGGCTCATCTCTGGGATGATAGTGTGGAGTCCCAATCTATTGAGTCAGTTCCACTTGTTTCAGAGTTTTGAGAGGTGTTCCCAATGGATTTTCCTGGTATGCCTCCAGATAGGGATATCGACTTTTGTATTAACTTGGAGCCGGGCACTCGCCCAATTTCCATTCCTCCATATCGAATGGCTCCGGCACAGTTAAGGGAAATTAAGACTCAGCTCCAGGAACTCTTACATAACAGATTTATCCATCCCAGTTCTTCACCTTGGGGTGCTCCAGTATTGTTTGTAAAGAAGAAAGATGGGAGTATGCAGATGTGCATAGACTACAAGCAGTTGAACAAGGTTACCATCTAGAATAAGTACCCTGTACCCTGTATCAGTGATCTGTTTGACCAGTTACAAGGTGCGTCGGTGTTTTCAAAAATTGACTTGAGGTCAAGGTATCATCAGTTGAAAATTAGGCTTGAGGATATTCCTAAGACTGGTTTTCAGACTCAGTATGGGCATAACGAGTTTGTAGTGATGTCATTTGGGTTGACTAATGCACTGGCAGAATTCATGAGTTTAATAAATGGGGTATTTAAGTCATATTTGGATTCTTTCATCATTGTTTTTATTGATGATATTTTGTTCTACTCCAGGAGTAGGGAGAAGCATGAAAAATATCTCCGGGTTGTGTTAGAGATATTGAGACATCAAAAGCTTTATGCAATGTTCTCCCAGTGTGAATTTTGGTTGACTTCAGTTGCATTCTTGGGACATGTAGTGTCAGAAAAGGGGGTGATGGTAGATCCCTAGAAAATTGAGGCAGTCAAGAGTTGGGTCCGGCTTAGCTCTGTGACTGAGGAGAGGAGTTTTGTTGGGCTCGCAGGTTACTACCGGAGGTTCGTCAAGGATTTTATATCTATTGCTACTCAGTTTAAAAGGCTAACTTAGAAAGAGGTACCGTTTGTGTGGTCCGACAATTGTGAGGAGTGTTTTCAAAGGCTCAAGACACTTCTGACCACATCTCCTATTTTGTCCTTGCCGGTTGAAGGTAAAGACTTTATTTTTTACTGTGATGCTTCACATTCAGGTTTGGGTGTTGTGTTGATGTAGGATAGGAATGTGATAGCATACGGTTCTAGGCAGTTGAAAATTCACAAGAGGAACTATCCAACTCATGATTTAGAGTTGGAAGCGGTGGTGTTTGCACTCAAGATTTGGAGACACTATTTATATGGTGTCAAGTGTGAGGTGTTCACTGATCATCGTAGTTTGCAACATATTTTCACTCAGAAGGACTTGAATATAGGGTAGAGAAGGTGGATGGAGATGTTAAAGGACTATTATGTGGCTATTTAGTACCATCCTTGTTAGGCTAATGTGGTGGCAGACGCATTGAGTCGTAAGACAGTTAGCATGGGCAGTTTGGCTTGTTTGGGGGTGTCTAAACGACCACTAGCAAGGAAAATTGAGGCATTGGAGTCCAATTTCATGCACTTGGGTATTTCAGAACAAGGTGTGGTATTTGACAGTGTTGAGGTTAAAGCTACTTTCATAGACGATATAAAGGCCAAGCAGTTTCAGGATGCACAACTGAATAAGCTACGAGGTAAGGTAATATTTGGGGGTTCAGGGACGCCATGTTTGACGCTGGTGGGTTACTAAATTTCAGGGGGAGGATTTGTGTTCCTCGAGTTGATGATATAATACCAAATATTTTGGCAGAGGCTAATGGTTCGTGATACGCAATTTATCCAGGTGTGACTAAAATGTACAAAAATTTAAGACAGCTTTACTGGTGGCCCGGGATAAAGAGGGACATAGTTGATTTTGTGTCCAAGTGTCAGAATTGCCAGCAGGTAAAGTATGAGCACCAGAGACCTGCAGGACTACTTAAGAGAATGCCCATTCCAGAGTGGAAGTGGGAGAGAATAGCCATGGATTTTATGGTGGGTCTTCCTAAGACCTTGGGGAAGTATGACTCAATTTGGGTCATTGTTGATAGGCTGACCAAGTGAGCTCATTTTATTCTGGTCAGGGTAGACTACAATTTGCAGTAACTGCCTAAGATCTACGTGAAAAAGATTGTGATATCGCATGGAGTACCACTTTCCATTATTTCAGATAGGGGTACATAGTTTACCTCTAAGTTCTGGGGTAAGTTGCATGAAGAGTTGGGTACACAACTCACTTTTAGTATAGCCTTCCATCCTCAGACTGATGTTCAGTCAGAGAGGATGATCCAGGTATTGGAGGACATGCTGAGAGAATGTGTGATTGACTTCGAGGGTCATTGGGACCAGTTCGTACCGTTGTGTGAATTCTCGTACAACAACAGCTACTACTCCAGTATTGACATGGCACCATTCGAGGCATTGTATGGGAGAGGTTATAGATCACTAATTGGGTGGTTTGAGGAAGGCGAGGTAAGGCCACTGGGTGTAGACTTGGTTAGGGAGGCACAAGAAAAGGTAAGAGGCATTCAGACCAAGTTACTAGCTGCCCAAAGCAGACAGAAGGAATATGTAGATTGCAAGGTCCGGGACATGGAATTTCAGGTTGGTAAACAAGTATTGTTGAAAGTGTCACCAATGAAGGGAGTTATGCAGTTCGGTAAAAAGGCCAAGCTCAGCCCCCGATTCATCGGTCCGTTTAAAGTTTTTGAGATCGTAGGGCCAGTGGCTTACAAGTTAGCACTGCTACCTAGTTTGTCAGGAGTCCATCCGGTATTCTATATATCCAAGCTAAAGCGATACTATGGGGATGGGGACTACATCATCAAGTGGGATGAGGTGCTTTTTGATAAGGATCTTCGCTATAAAGAGAAACTGGTTTTAATTCTTTATCAGGATGTCCAAAATTTGAGGACAAAGGTGATCAGTATGGTAAAGGTTTAATGGAAGCATCATCTGGTTAAGGAAGCCACTTGGGAAACCGAAAAGTACATGCGAGACAAGTACCCTCACCTGTTTGAGGATACATGTACTACTCTTTTTACTCTTTACTTTTCGTATGTTTGGGTTTGATTATTCGGGGATGAACGATAGGTAAATTGGTATCTGTTGTAATGACTGGGATCGTCATTGTGGGTAAACATTTCATCCCATGTTTTGGGTTAGAAAACTTCCGGGTTTGGGAGTTGAAAATTCTAGGCAAGGCTAGTCCTAATCTATTTAGGAGCGAGGTATGGTCTAGGGAAATCCGAGTAAGGATATGGAAGGGAGTCTTGACTTGAAATAGTTTTCCATTTAGCTAAGACATAAAGGAGTCCGGGGGACTTTTTGGAATTGAATTTTGATAAGTAGAACTCCCGGTATTAAGGTTGACGCGAAGGGGTTATTCTGGGATGGTAGAAAAATAAGTGTGTTATAAAATGGACCAATTTTGGGGACTTTACGACATTCTGTTCCATGTCAACCAGCATAGTGGTTGACACTCCGCTATAGCAACCTCCACTATAGTGGAGAAAATACATCTACAACGAAATTCAATGATGGTCAGCCTCCGCCATAGCGGATGACTCCGCTACAAAAGTACCGCTATAGTGGAGTGGACCGCTCTAGCGGGATCGATGGGATTTAATGCATAAACATTCTCTAAAATATTCAGTTTTCAGAAACACGTTTGGGAGAAGGGCTAGGGCTATTCCAGGCGATTTTTCTCCGTTTTGCATTGTTTTTCTTCCCTAAGGTAAGGTTTCTACTCCCCAAGATCCGTACTACTTTCCCTATGCTATAGAATTATTAGGGGTAGACTTAAGGAAAGATTGGGAATGACTTAGGGATGGTAGAATCCGGGGAAGGAGAGGGATTCTAGGTGTGGAAGTCCTTGGGTATGGTTAACAATATTGTATTTTGATCATGTGACTTTAATTCTCTAATTATATCCATGAAAAATGGTAGAACTAGGAGAATTAATGGTGGAAAAACCCAGAAAAAATGGTGAGATGATCATGGTTGGCCTAGGGTTTGGGATTTGGCGTAATTCGGGTAATGTATAGGCCATGTTTATTCATTTAGTAATTGTATATTGTTTTAGACCAAGAACAAGCAAGAATTTTAGAGAATGGGAAATCTCGGATTGAGTAGAGCTTTGGATCATTTTGAGGTAGGTGATGGTTATTGGTTCATGTATACTTTGTATGTTTGTGTACTCTTATCTAAGTAATTGTGTGATGTTTGCATTGCTCGAGGAATGATTTAATAATGTATAATAGTCCTGTTTAAAAGACTGGTGAATTGAACTGTGTATTTTACTTGATTGGTTTACAAGTTGATTGGTCATTGTTTGTGACTGTGGATTGGTTGACATTCGGTTGGCTTGGGTACCACGCCTGGTACGGGTATACTAACGATTGGCTCAGGTACCACGCCTGGTATGGGATATACTAACGGTTGGCTCGGGTACCACGCCTGGTATGGGAAATACTAATGGTTGGCTCGGGTACCATGCCTGGTACTGGTTTACTTTATTGCATTGTGCATTGAATTGTGGGTCCCCTGAGTGGACCAGGTTGTGTTATTGAAATGTGATAATTGTTTATGGTCCTTGAGAGGTCGGGTTATTGTTATATCAGATTTTGAGTTGGTTTTGGTGTAGACCGGGTTGCATGTTTAACACTTAGGTGTTGTTTAGAAGGGATCCCAGGGTGTGTCCGGGCTATATAAAAAGGGTCGTTTAAGTTTTATACTTGATTGTTGATCATGGTGATAAAAGTTGATTACATGTGGGAACAAGCTAGGGAGAGACTTTTAGTTTAGGGATGCCTGTTGACTTGTTACATGTGTTCATGTACTCTTACTTGATTCGTTGTACTGCTCATACACTGTTTATTTAGAACTGGTCGATGATACTACCAGTACAAAGTGGTTGTGTACTGATACTGCACTTGTTTTTATTTTGTGAGTACAGGAGATCTTCCAGCGGTTGACACGCGACCTCACTTGCAGTCCCAGTGCTTTCATACGTCAAGGGTGAGCTGCTTCGGCCGAGCTGCCTTAATTTCTATCTTTTTGAAGTTGTAGCCCACTTGGTTCGAGCTTAGACTATTTCTTTTGTTGGGGTTGTATCCCCGTACTCTAGTTTTGGTAGTGTCTTGTTACGTTGACTTTCAGGTTCTAGGGGGGATTTTCCATAGGGTTGTTATAATAGAGTTGTTTTATTTATATTAATTGCTAGTTTACTTTTTGCACATTAGTTTTGAGCTATTAGAATGGTTAAGTTCGGGGAAGTGATTGTTCGCTCACCCGGGGGTTGGGTGAGTGTCGTCTGGGTCATGACACACGGCCACACAGGACCATAAGGGTGATATAAACGACTACAACGAATACTACAATCATCAGAGCAAAAATAAGACGGAAATCAAGAAGCAGATAAGGTCTGGGGTTCCGTGCTAATAAACCTAACCCAAGAATGCTAATTAGCACAATTATAACCTATATACGCAAAGTCTAGAATAGTTAAACCGTGACCTACCTGTCGTCCGACGATAAGATTCTAGAACGACGACGTCCAAGCCCGAAATGCTCCGACAAGCTCCAAAACAAAATCAAACTATCAAAAACATAAACTACACATCAAAATGAAGCTAAGGATACCCATATTGCTATAATTATAGCCAGGTCAAAATTCGGGTCACTGGCGAGCTCATGGGCCCCATAACTCAAAGCCAAAAATGGAAGAGCGTATAATTATCACCACACTCTCGTGAGTTCATGCTCATATTATTAGGAGAAATTGGTCAAGAAACGGCTCAAAACAGCCAACCAATGATAAGAACATTCTAAGGAAATCAAAGAGGAGAATTTAGGAATTTAACAAGGAACTTACCAAATTGGAGACGAGAAAATGATCACGGGACCAAGAATCCCCACCCAAATGCCAAAACTTGAAGTTACACAAAGAGATTAGGAGCTTGAGCTGAATAACAATGGAGGTTTTTGATTTTGGGGAGTTAAACATGAAGGAGGGAGTTTATATACTGCCCAGGGGTCTTTCTTCGCGATCGCGAAGGGACCCCATGCGGTAGCAAGGACCATGTTGGATGGACCATTACAATTGCGAGGAATAGCCACGCAATCACAAAAAACAAGATGGGAAAGGCTTCATCGTGGTCGCGAGGAAGGATCTCGCGATCCCATATAGCAAAGGAAGGCTGGTCCACATGCCCTTCATTGCGATCGTGTGAAGAGACCCTCGCGGTCGCAATGACCAACGAGGCAGACCATCACGATCATGATGGCTTTCTTCACGTTCATTATTAAGTCTATAGGCCTGCACCTGCAACAGGAACCAACTAAAAACCAAGGGGAAAAAGTCTCCGAATGGGTCCACAGGACTCATCTGGGATCCCACGCGCGCAAACAAACTATGCTAACGTACTATAAATAGCATTTCATACTCAACAAAACTAACGGAACTCCCAACAGAGGTCGATTTAACAAAAAGTGGTCCCAACACCTAGAAACCAACCTTAAGCCAAAATGGAACTCAACACCCAAAAATGAATTTGAAAGCCTCGGGACCCGAACCAAAGGTCCCTCTATCACAAAGTCAACATTCTGGAACTAACAGCGCTGACAGAATTTCCATCCGAGGTCGTCTTCTCTGAATGTTGACCAAGGTCAAACCTCCAAGTTCAACTGGCTAAAAACCACAAAAACCAATACAAAACCAAACTGAAAGCTCCCAGACCCAGGCCAAGGATCTATCTAGACCAAAATCCATGCTGCAAAGCTAACGACTCTGTCAAAATTCGATTCTGAGCATGTTTACTAAGATTGTTGACCGAAGTCAATGATATTCTAAGTTTAGTCTTTCAAATAAGGAAATGGCCATAAAGACCACACGAACGGCCAGGGCACCAAACCACCGGTCCCAGCAAGCCATAAATGACTTAGGGCCTCTACATGCAAGCACCAGGTTTCATGTGCTCAAACTTAACCTACTAACAGTACAAGCACCAAGATACAAACTCCGCTACGTCCCACGTCATACCACTCCACCAGTAAAGCTATCTCAAATCTCTGTACATCTTGGCTATGCCAAGATGGATGGAATATCTAGAATAATGTGCCTCACGGAGAATAAAGTGAATCAAATCACCAACTCTCAAAACACAATGACGACTATTAAACCTCAAAATACCATCCGAATCTAGAGTATCCCAGCTGGCCTCACCCCGAACAACCTGATCACGAAGGTCACACAACCGCTGATCCTCAAACTGATGGCTTCGAATCGGATCAACCAAGGTAGAACGAACCTCAATACTGAAGAGGACTCTGCTAGGATTCAACAAGTCATGCCTAACCAAATGATTATCCAAGGACTGGATATCCAAACCTAACGGCTACTCTGAAACTAAAAGTAAAGTTAAGCTGCCCATGCTCACTATCTTCTGAATCAAGGCATCCGCTACCACGTTTACCTTGACCGGATGATACAAAATAGTAAAGTCATAGTCCTTCAGTAACTCAATCCATATCCTCTGCTTAGAGTTCACCTCTCGCTGAATCGTTATGTATTTAAGACTGGTGATTGGTGAATATCTCACAGTGAACCCCATATAAGTAGTGCCTCTAAATCTTGAGCGCGAAGACTATCACCACCAATTCCAAGACATGAGTGGGGTAGTTGCGCTCATAAACCTTCAGTTGTCTCGACGCATAAGCTATTACTCAACCCTACTTCATCAATACATAACCAAGACCAACCCCTGAAGCATCACAATATACTGAGAAACTCTGACCCTCAACTGGCAAAGTCAACACTGGAGCTGAAGTTAACAAGGCCTTAAGCCTCTGAAAGTTATCCTCACACTAATCTGACCACTGAAATGGGACATCCTTCTTAGTCAGCATTATCAAAGGTGTTGCTATGGAAGAGAACCCCTCGATGAACCTTCTGTAGTACCCTGCTAACCCAATAAAGCTGTGAACCTCAATAGGAGTAGTCGGTCTCGACCAATCACTAACTACTGATATCTTACCTGGGTCTAGTCTAATCCCATCCTTAGACACCACGTGCCCTAGTAATGCAACTAAATCAACCCAAAACTCGCACTTTGAGAACTTAGCATAACGCCAATGATCTCTTAAAGTCTAGAGTACAACACTCAAGTGTTTCTCATGCTCATCTCTACTCCTCGAGTATATCAGGATGTCGTGTATGAAAACTGTCACAAATTAGTCAAAGTACGAGCTAAGCACCTTGGGCATCAAGTCCATGGAAGCTGCGAGGCATTTGTCAACCCAAAAGATATCACCAGGAACTCATAATGGACATAACGTGTCCTGAATACTGTCTTAGGGATGTCTTCCTCCCTAATCCTCAACTGATGGTAGCTAGACCATAAATCTATCTTTGAAAACACGGCTGAACCCTGAAGCTGATCAAACAAGTCATTGATGCACTACATCGGATACTAATTCTTCACAGTCACCTAATTCAGCTGCCGATAATCAATAGACATCCACATCGACCTATATTTCTTCTTCATAAGCACAATAGAAGCACCCCAAGGTGACATACTCGACTTAATGAAACCCTTAGCTAAAAAATGCAGGAGTTGCTCCTTAAGCTCTCTAAATTCAGCTGGAGCCATACGGTAAGGTAAAATAGAAATGGGCCTGGTGCCCGACTCTAACTCGATAGCAAAGTCAGTATCTCTCTCAGGTGGAAGGCCTGGCAGGTTGGTAGGGAACACATCTAGGAAATCTCTAACCATAGGAACCTACTCAGGGGAAAAAGGGTCGGCACTAGCATCTCAGATATATGCTAGATAAGCCAAACACCTGTGAGAAATCAACTTCCTAGCTCGAAGACAAGAGATGATCCCAGACGGCGAGCGATTGACAGAACACTACTACACAACCGGGGATATTCCAAGCACATCTATGATAACGGTCTTGGAATAGTAATCCAAAATCGCATGGTGAGGAGATAACCAGTCTATGCCCAGAATCACATCAAAGTCTAACATATCAATAATCATTAAATCATCCCAAGTATCCAAATCACCAACAGAAATCGTACAGGATCTCACAATTCGATCCACTACTAAAGAATCTACTACTGGGGTCAAAACAGATACAGGTACAGATAGTGGCTCACTAGCCAACCCCAAACAATGCATAAAGTAGGCAGAAACATATGAACAATTAGATCTACGATCAAATAAAGCCAAAGCTGACTGAAAACATACATAAATCGTAGTTGTGATCACAACATCGGAGGCCTCTGCCTTCGATCTCCCAGGGACCGCATAAAACTGAGGACACCTCTACCTGACCGATCGCTATCCCTACCACATGTCTTTCCATCCTGGGCACCACCTCTAGCCTAACCACCACCTCCTCTAGCCAATTGTTGAATTGCACGGATAGGCTGAGCTGGCTAAACTGTATCCCATTGGGGGCAATCTCTAGCATAGTGCCTAAAGACTCCACACTCATAACAGGGCCTTGACGGCCCACCCTATCGGGATGAACTAGTTGCATCGGTATGGCCACCATGGCCTGATGCCACAGAATACGTAACCCTCGGAGTCTGACCACCATAACCCTACAAGCTACTCTGACCCTGCTCAAACTTAGAACTACCAGAAGCCTAAAGTGATGCCTGAACTGGTCGACTAGACTGACCCTGGTGTTGTTGTGGCTGATAACCTCGACCTCACTAGCCTGACCCTCTACCACTGTGACAGGAACCACTGTAGCTTCCCCAGTGTCGAGGCCTCTTATCTCTGGCCCCCTGATCATAAAGATATAAATCCTCCATGGTAAGGACATAGTCTGTGATAGCCTGAAATAATCGACCACTAGCAACTAATATCTCAGCTGGCTGCCTACGCTCTGTCTGTAATCCCTAAACAAATCTACTAACTCTGTTAGGATTGATAGGCATGATCACAGCCCAAAATGGAGCAAGCTGGTGGAAGCGAGTCTCGTACTCAGATGCGGTCATAGATCCCTGCATAAGTCTAGTGAACTGCTCTCTATGATGCTCTTTGTCGCTCTATGGCAAGAACATGGCCATAAAGGCCTCATAGAACTTTGACCAAGGTAACGGAGGAGATGAAGATGGTATGCAAGCAACCTGGGCCCTCCACAATAACTTACCTGGGCCCTCTAGCTGATAAGTAGTATACAAAACTCCGTGAGTCTCCAGTAAACCCAAATGATAAAGCATCTCCTTACAAGTAGTGATAAAGTGATGCAAATCCTGACCAGGTGTACCAGCAAACCTCGGCAGTGCCAATCTCAGGAATCTACCCAATGCCTTCTGCTCTGTCTCTGTCATTACTAGGAGAGGAGCAAGAGGATGTGCAACAGATGGTATCGGAAGAACCTCAGCATGGGGAGCCACTGTAGCAGGCTGCCCTCCTGAACTCTAAACACCTAGGGCTGCCCCCTGAGCAGATGTCTATGCTACCTCAGCAGGCTGACCCTCGCTAATACCCAACAATGGTAGAAGTAAACCCCGAATATCTGATGAAGGAGTTGGGGCTGAAAATGGAACAAAAGTTGGTGATGACATTGGTGGTACCTGTGTTGTCCCTTGGTCCACAGTCTACTGCTCTAGAATAATCTCGGGCTCATACTCAATCTTAACCCTGACCCTAAGAGCTCTAACTGGTGTCGCTTCTCGGGCACATCCCCTAGATCTCCCTCTGCGATGTCCTTGGCCCCTAGCTAGAGTCGAGGTGCTGGAGTCAATGGCTCACCCCTGCCTGATATTGACAATCTCGTATGAGCCATCTGTGGGAGAATGAACTAGAACAAGTGAGATTTCACCATCAAGGATATGATGCACGATATAGAAGAAAGGAAGAGTCATATTTCCTAAGATGCCATTATATCCTCCCGAAGATTGAGTATGGACGTCTCCGCCTTAATCTGCAGGACTCTACTAGACATTGGCTCCTATACCAATAACACC
Organism: Jaltomata sinuosa; assembly: GCA_003996215.1. NCBI lineage: Eukaryota > Viridiplantae > Streptophyta > Magnoliopsida > Solanales > Solanaceae > Jaltomata > Jaltomata sinuosa. Next base: position 175,114 of record QJPP01001088.1, read on the forward strand.
GGTGAACCTAGGCTCTGATACCAAGCTTTCACGGCCCGATTTCTCAGTCATGATGGCACGTACAACCCCCAGGTTGGCGAACCAATCCCCGTAGCTCGGAATGGTTAGTAATGGGCTACTATCTACCAAGCAAGTGGAAGAATGATATAAATAGCAGAAGCAAAGGAAATTAATGAAGAAATAGACAATAGGAATATATATATATAAGCGGAAGCTAAACAAAAACCCCAAAACCTGGTATCATAGTATAAGAGTCGGTACTAAATATACAAAGTACAAGAGATCCAAAAGAAAATATACATACATCTGTCTCTGAATAGCAAAAACAGTACAAGATACAAAAGATGAGCTAAAAAGCTAAACCCTGGTCGTCAAAAGCTCACCCTCAGCCTCGGATAGTCCAAAAGTCAACCCACACGAGTCTCCACAAATCAGCAGTGATGGCCACACTAGGATCTGCGCCAGGAAGATACAGAGTGTAGTATAACCACTAATTGCTAAGCAACGGGTACCTAGTAGGCATCATAGGCCGACTGAGCGCATATAAGATATAATGGCAGTAATATAAAAAAAAAGAAACAAGTAGTCACAGAAAACAACAAATAGATACACGGAATCTAGCACAGAGGGAATATAAGGAGAAAAATATCATGCTCGGCTAGCTACTAGACATATATATACCACAGAACATAGGTGAGAGAGAAAAATAATACACCTGGGGTCCTTGCAATAAAATATATAAGAGAGTTTAGGAAAATAGGTGGTATACCAGTAACCTCAAGAAAAGGGAAGGAAGTAGGTAACTGAACATAAATAAGCTAGCAGTGAACCATACAAGGTAAGGATGATCCCATAAAAATTCACTAGATTTATAGCATGAAATAGTACTACTACAATAGGATATAATAAGAACAAATATACCTACAGTCCCAATGGGCGCGCATACACCCGAGGAACGCATACAAGTGAAAACAAACCCTCTGGCATCCCATACTATCAGAGTATACACTCTGCAAATGGCAAACAAGGGTGGAATCGAACACAAATGGATGATATAATGCAAAAGTGAAAACCAGGTGTAACAGTAACCCTGTATGTACCTCTTCCGACACCTATAGGCCCAACCTGTAGGATCCATGGAAGGACACAACCCGTATACCTCAACTGCACCGTATACCCCTCCTCCGGCACACTCGGCCCCGTAGCCCCTAGTTCGGATCGGCAAGTTACATGGAGGTCCTCGACCATATACTAAATCTCATAACCTCAATATAATGATCTAGAGTGTATTTGAATCCAAATTAGTGATCAAATCTTGAAAATGCATGCCTAGAGTCTATACAGGTCCAAATCAGTGAATCAAGCCTCAAAAAACCCCTAACGAGGGTTCCCGGGCATAATCGGATCTAAAATAATAGTAAAACAAGTCTAACGCTCAGCTCGACCGAGTCTAGTACCATTTCAAAACTAACAAGAAAACATGTCTAGCACTCCGGCTCTGCCGAGTCTAGTAATAGTACAAAAAAAAACAATGATAAACTAGCCTTTAACTCTTTTACCCCAAGAAGATCCACGAAAGTTAGTCCAAACCTTTATAATCATTTTTACCAAAAATGGGCACTCGAGGTCATGCAAGGTTTAGAAATCCATTTATAGTAGACCCAAAGGCAAACATGTAGTAAAACATGTAGAAAATCCCTTTATATGCATGGTAATGGCATGCTCAAACACAAACAACAGCCCAACGGCCCACAATCAACCTATCAGCCCTACACAGGCTCCAATCACTCTACAACGCAGAGAACTAGCTCATTAGTCAAATATTGATATTCGAGACTCACGAACATTCCCAAATAACCCACTATTTATGGTCCAAAGTCAAAAACAAGGCCACACAGGACCATAAGGGTGATATAAACAACTATAATGAATACTACAATCATCGGAGCAAAAATAAGATGGACATGAAGAAGCGGACAAGGTCTAGGGGGCCATGCTAATAAACCCAACCCAAGGATGCTAATTAGTACAATTATAGCCTATATACGCAAAGTCTAGAAGAGTTAAACTGTAACTTATCAGTCATACGACGATAAGCTGCTAGAATGATGATGTCCAAGCCCGAACCACTTCGAAAAGCTCCAAAACAAAATCAAACTATCAAAAGCATAAACTACGCATCAAAACAAAGCTAAAGATACCCATGTTGCTATAATTATAGCCGGATCAAAATTTAGGTCACCGGTGGGCTTGTGGGACTCATAACCCAAAGCTAGAAATGGAAGAGCGCATAATGATCACCACACTCCCGTGAGTGCATGTACCCGATTTCTCGGTCATGATGGCACCTACAACCCCCGGTAGGTGAACCAATTTCCGTAGCCCAGGACAGTTAGTAATGGGCTACTATCCAATAAATAGAGGAACAAGACGAAGAAAATAGATAACAGGGATATATATATATATACATATGCGGAAACTAAACCAAACCCCAAGACCTGGTATCATAGTATAGAGCCAAAACTACATACATGGAGTGCAACGATCCAAAACAATATATACAGATGTCTCTGAATGGTAATAGAGTACATAAAGCAAAAGATAAAACTAAAGCTAAGCTCTGATCGCCAAGAGCTCACCCTCAGTCTGAAGTAGTCCCCAACAGATCTCCAAGCACGAATCACAACGATCTAACGGCGATGGCCCACGCCAAGATTTGCACCCAAAGATGCAGGGGGGTAGGGTGAGCACCAAATGCGAAGCATAAGGTACCCAGTAGGTATCATAGGCCGACTGGGCACATATAAGATAAAAGCATAGTAATAGACAGAATAGAAGCAAGTAGTCACAGAAATCAACGAAAGGTACACATGAACTTACCCAGAGGGAAATCAACAGAACCACATGTGAGGCCAGTAAGCAGAATATACACATCATAGGCACAGGTGAAAGTAAGAAATAAAGCACCTAGGGTCCTTGCAATAACAGTGTATACATAATAAGTTTACGAAATGGATGGTATACCGGTAACCTCAAGTGTAAGAAGAGGGAAAGAGTGATGATAGGCATGCTCAGGGACATGAATCAAACTCAACTAATCATATCAATCTCAATCCAGAAACTAACAGTCTAGCAGTAACCAAATTCATAATTAACCGTAACAGGGAACAATTCTATAAGTAAATAGCAAGAGTCTACCTACAGTCCCCAGGCCACCCATACAACCGAGGAACACAAACAAGTGAAAACAAACCCTCCGGCATCCCATACTACCGGAGCGTACAATCAACAAACAACAAACAAGGGTGGAGCCTCAAACAATGAATGATATGATGCATGAAGGTCTCAAGTGAAATGGTATCTCTGTATGTACCCCCTCCGGTGCCGATCCGGCCCAGCAGGTAGGTTCCATGGAAGGACACTGCCCGTATACCTCTACTCCACCGTATACCCTTCCTCCGGCACACGCAGCCCGCAACCCATGTTCCGGATGGCAAGGTCCATGGAGGTCACTGACCCCATACTAAAACTCAGTATCAAAACATGTCATCCGGAAGCAAGTCCGGGTTCAAGATAGAGACCCAGTCTCTAATATGCATGCCCAGACCCTGTCCAGGACTAAAGTAGTAGGAAAATATCTCAAAAACCCCTTCAAGGGTGCCCGGGCATAACCGGGTCTAAACAGTAGAAAGTCATATCAGGTGCTCGGTCCGACCGAGGCTAAAATCATCTCAAGTAGCAAGAAAACTCAACTAGCACCCCGGCCCTGCCGAGTCTAGCGTTAATCGTAAAACTAGTTATTTAAAACCGTAATTTTACTTTCTTTTACCCATGAATATTCACAAGTTAAAACAAACCATTTCCAAATCATTTCTATCAAAAACAGGCCCCCGGGGCCATACAAGGTTTAGAAAATAGTGCCAGTAGGCCCGAAGCCAAACCGTAGTAAAACATGGATAAAACCTTTTAAAATGCATGAAAATGGTATGATCAAACACAATAGCTGTCCAGCAGCTCACAATCAACCTATCGACCCTGCACAGGCCCACAACTACTCAGCAAGCATAACCAGCCTAGAAGGATAATTCTATGCCCGGGACTCGCGGACATTCCCAAAATCCCACCTTCTATGTTCCAGAGTCAACAAGGCCTCACAGGACCACAAGGGTAAATAAAATATATCGGCAAGTACTACAAGCAATGGAGGAACAAAAGAAGGCGGACATGAATAAAGCGGTCAAGGTCTGTGGTACCAACCTAATAAACCAACCCAAGGATGCCCATTAATACAATTTTATCCTATATATGCGGAGTCTAGGGAAAATAAACCGTAACCTACTTGTCGTCCGACAACAAGCTATTAGGACAACGATTTCTGAGCTCGAACCGCTCCGAAAAGTTCCAAAATAAAATCAACTTGAATGAAAATCAATCACAACAATAACGTGAGGGATTGAATTTTGGTAAGGAGCTTTTATGCTAGAAATATATATAGAGTTGGCAGATGTGTAACATATTGCAGCCCCTATAATGCTATATATATACATACCACATACTGCCAACCTTATTGTACAATGCCTCCACTTCCACGTGGAAGTGGAGGTGGCAACCAATTCGTCCCGTTAAGTATATACTCGGGTATTGCATAAATTCATGGTAAATATATATAACTTTTTGAATATACCATAATTAATAAAAAATCATTTCGAATAAAACCTACTATATTATAATAATAAATTTCAACATAACTAAATTTACTATCTCCGTTAAAATATTACAATGTATAAAAACCTTATAAAATAAATACATATACAATTATATCGTAACAAAAATATTTTTCATAAACCTTTAAAATATTTTAAAAAAGGTAATAATAATGTAACTTTTTACCAAATTCAACTTTCAAATAAAATATTTTCAAATACACGCGATGTTAATAAATTCTCAAACTTAGGCTCGCAATTCACCAACGCACGATTTTGATACTCAAGAACTCTCTTGGAATACTACCTTATGTTTTCTCACTGTTTCAGAACTGAAATGGCGTTTTAAAACGTGAAGTTGAGGCTTAAAATCGATTTTGACCCGACCCGATTCGCAACCCGGTTCGTAACCCGGTTCCTGCCAGACAGTCCGCGGTAAAACAGTCATAACTTTTTACTCCGAGATCAGTTGGACGTGAGGTTTTGTGCGTTGGAAACTAGACTCGTAGACCTTCGATGTGGTATTTCAGGGGACTTCTAACTCTTTATATATTGAGAGAAAAGCTCTGAGACATTTTACCCAAAGTTCAGAAAATTTATTAAAGAAACTTACGATAAATTTTGCCGACTTGCTTGACTTCAAAACTTATCATACGACCAAACAAATGGACCCGGCACCGAACTACCGGTCCCGACAAGCCTTAAATGACTTGGGGCCACTACAAACAAGCTCTAACGGTTCAAGAAAAACGTATACGTGGAAATGACCGGAAGGGTCATTACAGTGCATGCTCAGATTATTAGGAGAAATTGGTCAAAGAAATGGTTAAAAACAACCAACCAATGATAAGAACATTCTAAAGAAATCAAAGAGGAGAATTTAGGAATTTAACAAGGAACTTACCAAATTGGAGATGAGAAAATGATCATGAGACCAAGAATTCCCATCCAAATGCCAAGAATTGAAATTACATAAAGGGGTCAGGAGCTTGAGCTGAATAACAATGGAGGTTTTCGGTTTTGGGAAGTTAAAAATGAAGGAGGGGAGTTTATATACTACCCAGGGGTCCTTTTTCCCAATCGCAAAAGGGCCCCACTAAGGCGTGAGGACCACGTTGGCTAGACTATCATGATCGTGAGGACTATCCACACGGTTGCAAAGAACAAGAGGAGAAAGGCTTCATCGCTGTCGTGAGGGAGTAGAGCAAAGGGAGGTTGGTCCACAAGCCCTTCATCGGGATCGCATGAAGGGACTCTCGCGGTCGCAATGACCAATGAGGCAGACTATCACATCGTGATGGTTTCCTTTGCGGTCCCGATTAAGGCCATAGACCTGCACCTACAACAGCAACCAGCAGAAAACCAAGGGGAAAAAGTCTCTGGATGGGCCTGCAGGACTCATCCGGGTCCCCACGCGCACAAATGAACTATCTAACGTACCAGAAATAGAATTCTGGACTCAACGAAACTGACATAACTCCCAACGGAGGTTAATTTAATGAAAAGTAGGACCAATGCCCAGAAACCAACCTTATGCCAAAACGGAACTCAACACCCAAAAATGAGTCTGGAAGCCTCGGGACCCAAACCAAAGGTCCCCCTAGCCCAAAGTCGACATTTTAGAACTAACATCGCTAATGAAATTTCCATCTGAGGCCTTCTTATTCGAATGTTGTCCAACGTCAAACTTTCAAGTTCAACTAGATAGAAAACACAAAACCAAATCGAAAGCTCCCAGACCCAGGCCAAGGGTCTATCTAGACCAAAATCAAAGCTCCGGAGCTAATGGAACTGTCTGAATTTAATTCGAGCATGTTTATCAAGAATATTGATCGAAGTCAACGATATTCTAAGTTTAGACTCTAAAATAGGAAAACGGCCATAAAGACTACATGAACGGCCAGGGCACCAAACTACCAGTCCCAGCAAGCCATAAATGACTTGGGGACTCTACAGGCAAGCTCTAACACTACAAAGAAAATGTAAATGCGGGAATGACCATAAGGGTCATTACAGGAATCATCAAAACTCAGATTCAACCTCGCCAACTCCAAATGTTGACTTTGGTCAAACTTTCCAAGTTTCCAATTTCCAAAACTGAAATACATCCCCAAAAAACATCCGACCACCTCAGAAATCGTGTCACCCATCCCCTCAAGTCATAAAAAGTTAATCACAGTTATGGGGAGGGTTAAGCAGGTGAAAATCACAAAACAACGTTGAGCGTCGTTACACCAATGGAGAAGAGATTCTCAATGGGTTAGCAAGTATCATCCTTCTAAATGGAATTCATAAGTTTACAAAATAATTTATTTTTTTAAAGTCTAAAATATTCTATGAAAACATAAAATAGACTCAAAATTAAATTTTCACATAAATTATGATAAATGCTCTTGAAAAAACCTCTATAAAAAATAACTCACACACAATAGTTGTGCTCATATTTATCGTAGTGTAATTTTACAGCCCGACAAATAAATCTCATCAAAATCAAAAGTTTTTTGTTGGTTACCTCTTTTTGAAATGTTAATGGTCTTATTTTTATTTCTCTTTCCAAATATGAACCTTATAAACTGTAGTCGAAAAATTATTTTTCTACAATTTAAAAATATTATTAGAAAATTTTAGACCTGGTCAATTTAAAATTTTTAGACGTTAGACAGTTGTCCAATGTTTTATCAGTTTTTACATCTATATTTGTACAACTTTTAAAAATGGCAGGGACAAAATCTAAATGATGGCCTAAAAAATGACATTTATTTCAATCATCCTCTATAAACAATCACAAATTGTAAAAGTAATAACTAATTTAAATTCTAATTAAGCTCTTGAAAAAAAATTCAAATTTGAAAATAATTATACATTGGTAAATTGAATCATAGGCCTATTAGCAATGGGTTATACGATCTAAGCTTTGATGTCAAGGGTCTACCAGTGGATCCTCTCTTGCATGCGTTGAAAAAGAATTCAAGCTTTGTTAAGTTATATCTTTTCTCCTTTTTTCCTATTTGATTCTTGAAATTCAGAAAAAATATTACTAGTATCATTTGTCATTTTAATATTTATGTTATCTGCATTCTTTCATTTGTTGGTATTACCCGAAGAGTAAGTGATGCAAAAGTTTTAATAGCTAGCAAGAAGGATCATTTGCGGAACATTCTCCTTCTCTTTTCTTTTGGATCTTTTGTATGACATTAAGCTTTTATGGAATATTTCCTATATAAAATTATTATGTATTCACCATGATTCTTTTTTCAACTTAACAATACTACTAAAAACAGGGTTGAAATTGCAAGGCCATAACCAGTTTCCTACCCTCGTCCCTTTCATATCTGCACCAGGTTATACTACCCCACATGTCTATACCTCGATTATCCCCTCTATCTCACGCATGTCATCTAGTACTCCACTTTAATCTAATTCAACTGGATCACAACCTTCTTCATCAGCTACTGCACTATTTTGCCTTTTAGATCTTCGCACACGAGCCAATAGCTCTGAGGTTGACACCCCTACTACGTATCACTCTGTACCCTTAGGTTCGATGTTGAGCCTCAAGGTTGTGGAGAATCCTGGCCCTATGAAGTAGAGTGATACGCAGTAGGGATATCAACCTCAGAGCTATTGCCTCGTGTGCGAAGATCCAAAAGACAAAATAGTGCAGTAGCTGATAAAGAAGGTTGTGATCCAGTTGAATTAGATTAAAGTGGAGTACTAGATGACATGTGTGAGATAGAGGGGATAATCGAGGTATAGACATGCGAGGTAGTATAACCTGGTACGGGTATGAAAGGGACGAGCGGAGGAACCTGATTATGGCCTTGCAATTTCAACCATGTTTTTAGTAGCGTTGTTAAGTTGAAAAATGAATCACGGTGAATACATAATAATTCGATATACGCAATGTTCCATAAAAGTTTAATGTCATTCAAAAGATCCAAAAGAAAAGAGAGAGAATATTCCACAAATGATCCTTCTTGCTAGCTATTAAGACTTTTGCATCACTTATGCTTCGGGTAATACCAACAAACGAAAAGGTGCAGATAACATAAATATTAAAATTACCAATGATACTAGTATTTTTTTTTTTTTTTGAATTTCAAGAATCAAATAGTAGTAAAGGAGAAAAGATATAACTTACCAAAGCTTGAATTCTTTTTCAACGCATGCAAGAGAGGATCCACCGGTAAACCCTTGACATCAAAGCTTGGATCGTATAACCCATTGCTAATAGGACTATGATTCAACTTACCAATGTATAATTATTTTCATATTCAAATTTTTTTTCATGAGCTTAATTAGAATTTAAATTAGTTATTGCTTTTTACAATTTGTGATTGTTTATAGAGGATGATTTAATTAAATGTCACTTTTTAGGCCATCATTTAGATTTTGTCCCTACCATTCTTAAAAGTTGTACAAATACAGATGTTAAAACTGATAAAATATTGGACTATTGTCTAACATTTAAATTTTTTGGATTGATCAGGTCTAAAATTTTCTAATAATATTTTTAAATTGTAGAAAAATAATTTTTCGCCTACAGTTTATAAGGTTCATAGTTGGAAAGTGAAATAAAAATAAAACCATTAACATCTCAAAAACAGGTGACCAGCAAAAACTTTTGATTTTATGAGATTTATTTGTCGGGCTGTAAAATTGCACTACGACAAATATGACCAGTTATCTTTTAAAGAGGTTTTTCCGAGAGAATTTATTTTAATTTATGTGAAAATTTACTTTTGAGGATATTTTTTGTTTTTTAGAAAATATTTGAGACTTTAAAAAAATGAATGATTTTTTAAACCCGTCAATTTCATTTAGAAGGATGTTACCTGCTAACCCAATGATAATCTCTTTTCCATTGGGTATCATGGTTTGTATCTCCCTCAACAATTTCTTTCTACATTAGTCATCCCATAAATAAATAAAATATATTACTAATAGGGAAAAGTTAACGACTTCTAGTAGCAATCAATTCTTCTTTCGAGGAGAGGAGGACATGTTATTCACATTTTAATTAATGGCTAGAGGTGAATTAAAAGTTAAGGAGTGAAAATTCTAAAGATTTTTCGGGGAATTAAAATAAAATAGTTTTGGAAAACTGATCCATAATTTCAGGATGTTTTATAGTCAAAATAAACTCTCGATTAACCAAAAAGGCATCTCTCAAGTCAACAAGTCAAAATTTGAAATAAATGACATGAGCGTGCTACCTCCATCAATTTTTTAGTCCTTCACAATCAAAAGACAGATATATATTTATTATAAAAATAATTTAGAATGACGACGGGATCTGCCAAATAGGACAAAAGTAGAGACTATGTATCTTGGCATGGCAATCCGATTAGCTACCAGATTTGCAGCCCTGGCGAGTCTAAACTTCTCCCTATAAATTTGATTATAGATTTGAGGCCACTTTATATTAAAAATCATATCTATATTTTTTCTATGTAAGAAAATCGTTTTGTATCTAAGAAAAAAATAAAGTTTAAAAGACTTAATATCAATCAAATTTCTATTAGATCTGATATAATAACTACATTGAAATGTTCTTTTGTGTGAATATTTAAAAGAAAATGAATTACTTCCAAGAGATAGTTTATTTATTAACTAAGACATAAACAAGTGGTACATTATCAAATAAAGAAAAGAAAATGAAACGAAAGAACTTACAACTTGGTGACTCATTGATTCAGTAATGAAGAATCCATGAAGAGGATTCATGTTGAAATTGAATTTCATCATCGGTATCAACATCAACGTCCTCTTCATTGTTGTGAATGTCCTTCTTTTCAGCCGCAGTAGGTTGAGTTGCGTTGAGAATGATTGAAAGAGAGGGACTGCTACAACATCATTTATATTAGAGGGGCAAGGGACTAGGGTTTTCTAAAAGTTGTTACAAACTTTGTTAAAATCGAATTTGCTCCCAACTGTAATACAAACTAGTATAAGTACCCCCGGATACACGGTGAATATTCACTATTTTAATCCTGAAATTTTTTGTATATAATAAAGTCTTTGATCCTCTGTATTTCAACACTAATATTTATTATCTTTTTTTGTCATTCCTTGTTTATCATTAATTATCATATATATTTATTATTTGGAAAAGTGCCTAAATTACCTTTCAAGTATTAAAAATGTTAAAAATATACCCTCCTTTCACTTTTGAGCTCTAAAATATATTTTTCATCCATCTTTGGGCTCTAAAATACCCTTCTCATCCACCTTTGGGCTCTATTTTTCCATTTCTCTTAACAGGTCCTTTAGGAAAAATGATTAGGATTTTCATTTAATATGTTATAATATTTTATTGGTTAAAATTTTATTTAATCAAAACTTATTAATTCACAAACCCAATCCGGATCCCGAATTTAGCTCCTCTCTACATTTTTTCCAATTTCTTATTTAGATGAGAGACATATGTCATAGATTTAAATTAATGGCTGAGATTTAGTAAATTAAACATAAGCCTTAACTATGATTATAATAATTAATTACTTTCATATATTTACTTTCAAAATATTATTTTAATTTCACAATTTTAGTTGTGCCAAATATCTTTCACAAATATAAAAAAAAATTAACTTGCCTTGAGTAAATTTTGTCCTGCATCATTTTCACTTTTATTTTTTTGCTACTATTTTTTTCACTCAAATTATTTTTAGCCCAATTTTGGATGCTAGAAAAGAATTCAATGTTTAAAGAGAAGTCTTCCTACTTTAAAAAAATTACTAGTAGAATTTAGTATAACATTTTTCTTATATTGTAAATAACATAACAATCAGATATTTGAATATTAGATAAAATAAATAATAATATAATTACAAATAAATTTAATGGCTAGAATTGGGATTGCCTTATATTTTGGAGCAAATGTATAAAATATCTATTATTCTAGTCATGGTTTAGACTTATTTTGGATTTACTAAATCTCAACTATTAATTTAAATCTATGACATATGTCTCTCATCTAAATAAGAACTTAAAAAAACTAGAGAGAGGCGCTAAATTCGAGATCAGGATTGGGTTTGTGAGTTAATAGGTTTTGATTAAATAAAATTTCAACCAATAAAATGTTGTCACATATTAAATGAAAATCCTAATCATTTTTCCTAAAAGGTCAATTAAGGGAAAGGTCAAAATAGAGCCCAAAGGTGGACGTGAAGGGTATTCTAGAGCCCAAAGGTGGATGAAAAGGTTATTTTAAAGCTCAAAGGTAGAAGAAGGGTATATTTGTACCATTTTCAATACTTGAAGGATAATTTAGGCCTTTTTCCATTTATTATTTGGTATCTCTACATTATCAATTAACTATTTATTAGCTTGCCACTTGACTTATAGTTTCATTCATTACTTACCTTTTTATAATATATAGATAGATTTCTTACTCCTAAAATATTATTTTTTTGTATGCTTTATTCTATTTCACAATATTCTATTTAATTTTTATCTAAAATTCCCCAGAACTATGAGATTTGGTACAATATTTCTTTCCGTCTACCTATTGGCCCAAAAATCCCCTCGACATTAACCTTTCGGGCCAAAAGTTCGCCCGATAATAACGTTTTGACTCAAATGTACCCTTATTTCTAACAGCCTCCTTAAAATAAAATAAATGGATATTTATTCATTACATGATAAATGAATAATATCATGTCTTGTACAAGTCAAGTACCTTAGACTCTCCATCAATTTTTTAAAATATCGTCACGACCCGAAATCGAGCCAAGATGGCGTCTACATAACCCCCAGTAGACAAGCCTAACCCAAACATGCAGAAAGCAGTAAATAATAATTTAACTAAAGGGAAGCGGAAGATATAAACAATGGATAGGGCCAAAAACATATATACATACCAGCGTATAAAATATACAAAATATGGCCCTAAAGTGACCAAAAGACAAAACGAACCGAACACCAACCCAGACCTGGTGTCACTAGTACAAGAGCGGCTAAGCAAGGAGTAGCTATACAACAACCTCTGTCTATCCAAAATACAAAATATAGACAGGATATACAAGATGGAAAGCAAGTAAAGTCTCCAAAAGCGTCGGGAGCTCACCGCGATCCGAACAACAAAGGGCCAGAAAAAAAAAGATGCAGAGTGTAGTATGAGTACCAAGACAACGGGTACTCAGTAGGCATCATAGGCCGATCGAGCTCAGAAAGATACTATATAAATATAGATTACAGGAAAGAAGCTAACTATACAAGGATCCACCTAAATCTAGTTATAAAATCGAAGACAAGCCGATAAATCAAAAGATAAAGGAAAACAACAACAAGCCACACCAAAGTCAATCCACGTGCCAAGGAAAATGCAATACGATGCACGATGATGCATATATGTATGCAATATAATATAAATCCGGAATACCGCATCGGGTGCCCGAAATAACTCATCGGACTATGCATATATATGAAATAATAAAATACCCCGAATAATGTATCAGGGGTCCAATATACTGCATCAGACTAATATGTATATAAATGATAGAGTAAAATACCCAGAATAACGCATCGGGGGTTCGATATACCGCATCGGACTATAAATTTATATACAGAAAATAGTAGTTCCTCTTTCCCTCTCAAAAACCAAGGTGATACTCAAAATAGCTCGATTTAGTCCAAAATTCATCACAACAGTAGAAGAAAACCTCTTTTCAAATCCAAAAGCCTTTGAAAAACCATTTCCATACCGTACCAATGATATGCCATGCGATATGAGTATGAATGATCACAAGATGAGGAATAACCACATCATCAGATCAAACAGGGCAAAGTACCCTTCAAACCAAGAGAATTTGACTTGGAATCCATCCAAATCCTAGCCATGGCCTCGGGCCCACAGTTACACACAATTATAAAATAAAGCGATAAAGTGGGAAAATAAAAGCGGAAAATGACGGGCAAGCTCTATTCTACCTCTAAAGCCTCCTAAAAGCATTCTAAGGATCTTAGACTAGTCACACAGAAGAAACAAGCTCCTAGGCTAAGGATAACATGCAATCCTAGACTAAAAACCCAAAATGTCCAATTAATCATGATAAACAAGATTAAAGCCTAAAGTCTATCTAAAATCCAACCTAGCATTCCAGTAACAAATTAACATATATAACCTAACTGACTCAGTCTAGAAAGTAAACCGTAACCTACCTCGGGGCCGAACTGCAAATATGAACCATCACTCGTATGCCTTCCCCTTTCGAATGGCCTCAGAAAGCTGCTACGCTATCAAGAACACAATTCAGGTGTCAAGATGAGACGAATGATATCCATATTGATATATGGAAAATCGGGCCAAAAATCGAGTCGGAAAAATGACCCTCGGGGCTCGCATGATGAAACAGAAAACAAAATTCAAAATTGTGTTCGCGGTGGGTTAAGGAACCCATACCCAAAATTTGGGTGCAAACGGAACTCGATTCGGGGCCCAAAACAGCCCCGAAGTGCTACTAATTCCCGGGATTAAGACGGAAAAGTTCGGAATTCAAAAAAGGAAACCAACCTCGATAAGGAGAACACGCTATGGGGATGAGTTGCACAATTTTTGGAGCATGCAGTCCCCAAACAATCAGATTCCACAAGAATTCTCCAACTCTAAAGATTTAGCAATAAGGGAATTTAGTGGGTGATTTACGGGAATCTACACGTAACGAGGAGAGGGGTGACGAGGGAACTTACCGGATGAAGAGTGCTGAAGCAAAGAAGCTGGGAAATGGAGTTTTTGGAGCTTATCAATGGAGTTTCTCGGAGCTTTGAAAGAGAAAATGAAGTTGAAACTTAATATAACTGCCAGGGGGTCCTTCATCGCGATAACGATAGGACCCCCGCGTTCGCAGAGAACAGCCGACCCAACAATCGCGATCGCGATGGCTCAGGCCGCATTCACGAAGAAGAAGTTGACTGAAGTCAAAGATTTTCCAACTTTAAGTTCTAAAACAGGGAAATGGTCATAACGACCTAACGAATGGCCCGAGCACCAAACCGTCAGTCCTGGCAAGTCATAAATGACCTGTAGCCGCTGAGGGAAATCTCAGAACACAGAAAAAGCACGGAAAATGGAAAATGGCCTGGAGGGTCATTACAACATCCACTACTAAAAGAACTTTCATCCGCAAAAGTTAGAATAAGGATAGTACCTGAAGACTCGAAAAGACGAGGATAATGGGTTCGCATATTGGTGTCGATCTCCCAAGTAGCCTCCTTGATAGGATGATGCCGCCACTTAACTTTAACTGACGGGATTTACTTGGACCTCAACCTCCTAACCTGCCTGTACAAAATAGAAACAGGCTCCTTCTTAAAGGTTAAGGACTCATCCAACTGAACCGACTCCCACTGAAATACATGAGACTCATCCGGAATGTACCGCTGCAGCATAGAAATATGAAACACCGGATGAACACTAGAAAGAGCAGGAGGCAAGGCCAACTCATAAGCAACCTCTCCAATACGGCGAAGGATCTCAAATGGACTAATGAACCTCGGGCTGAGCTTACCTTTCCTCCCGAACTACATCACGCCCTTCATGGGCAATACCTGAAGAAACACACTATCACCAACCATAAACTCAAGATCTCGAACTCTCCGGTTAGCATAACTCTTCTTCCTACTCTGGGCAGTATGAAGCCTCTCCTGAATAACCCAAACTCTATCAATAGAATCACGAAGCAAATCAGTACCCCATGGCTTAACCTCAAAAGCATCAAACCAACCTATCGGAGATCTGCACCGCCTACCATACAAAGCCTCGAACGGAGCCATTTGGATGCTAAAATGGTAACTATTATAATATGCAAACTCTGCCAAGGCCAAACATTGGTCCCACTGACCCCTGAAATCGATAACACAGGCTCGTAACATATCCTCCAGAACATGAATGGTATGCTATGACTGGCCGTCTGTTTGCGGATGAAAGGCAGTGCTAAGCTAAACATTAGTACCCAACTCTCTCTAAATAGACTGCCAAAAGTGCGAAGTGAACTGAGTGCCTCGGTCGGAAATGATAGAAACTGGCACCCCATGCAAATAGACAATCTCTCGAATATAGATTTGGGCCAACCTCTCGGAGCTGTAAGAAGTCTGAACTGGCAGAAAGTGAGCAGACTTCGTGAACCTATCCATGATAACCCAAATAGCATCAAATATACTCAAGTTACATGGCAATCCAACCACAAAGTCCATGGATATACACTCTCATTTCCACTCTGGAATGGGTAGTCTTTGTGATAAACCACCTGGCCTCTAGTGCTCAAACTTTACATGCTGACAGTTCAAGCACCTGGATACGAAAGCCAAAATATCCCTCTTCATCCCACACCACCAATAGTGCTGCCTCAAGTCATGATACATCTTAGCTTCCCCGGGATGAATGGAATATCTAGAATAGTGGGCCTCCTCCAATATCAATCTGACCAAGTCACCAACTCTAAGAACGCAAATATGACCCTCGATCCTTAGAACACCCTCTGAATTGAAAGTTGCCTTCCTATCCTCACCACTCAACACCTTGTCACAAATGATCCTCAACCTCGCATCATCAAACTGTTGTGCTCGAATCTGCTTCAACAAGGAAGATCTAACCTCAACACAAGCAAGAATATGGTCCAGCTCAGAAATGTCAAGTCAAACCAACCTATTCGCTAGGGACTGGATATCCCAAGCTAAAGGTCACTCCTCCGTAGCTAATAAAGCCAAGCTGCCCATACTCACCGCCTTCCGGCTCAAGGCATCCGCTACCACCGTTGCCTTTACCGGATGATAGAGAATTGAAATGTCACAGTCCTTCAGTCTCTGGCTGAATATGTACTAAAAACTACCATGGTCATTAAAGATCTCACAATGCACACCATAAAGATAATGCCTCAACATCTTCAACGCGAAGACTACCGCTGCTAACTCTAAGTCATGTGTCGGGTAGTTCCTCTCGTGAACCTTCAACTGTCTGGAAGCATATGCGATAACCCGGCCCTGCTGTATCAACACACAACCCAAACCAATACCTGACACATCATAATATACGATGAAACCCTGACCCCCAATCGAAAGAGTAAGAATCGGAGTTAAAGTCAATAAGGCCTTGAGCTTCAGAAAGCTCGCCTCGCACTCATCTGACCACTGGAAGGGAATATTCTTCTGAGTCAATCTAGTCAAAGAAGCCACTATAGAAGAAAATCCCTCCACAAACTGTCTTTAATAACCTGCTAACCCAAAAAAGTTGCGAACCTCGGTAGGAGAAGTAGGCCTAGCCCAATCACGAACTGCTGCAATCTTCGCCGGATCTACCATAATCCCATCCTTGACAACGTGCCCCAAGAATGCTACAGACCCAAGCCAAAATTCACACTTAGTGAATTTGGCATACAACTGATGGTCTCTCAAGGCCTGAAGTACCACTCTAAGATGCTGCTCATGCTCCTCTCTACTCCTCCAATAAATCAGAATGTCATCGATGAACACAATCACGAACGAATCCAAGTAGGCACTAAACACACAGTTCATCAACTCCATAAATGTTGATGGGGTATTAGTCAACCCAAAAGACATGACTAGGAACTCATAATGGTCGTATCGAGTCCTAAATGCAGTCTTAGGGATGTCTATAGCCCTAATCCTTAACTGGTGATAACCGGACCTCAAATCTATCTTAGAAAACATAGCTGCACCCTGTAGCTGGTCAAACAAGTCATCAATACGCGGCATCGGATATCTGTTCTTAACTGTCACTTTATTCAACTACCTGTAGTCGATACATATACGCATAGACCCGTCCTTCTTCTTCACAAAAAGAACCGAAGCACCCGACGGAGACACACAAGGATGGATGAACCCTCTACTCAACAGATCCTAGAGCTGATCCTTAAGCTCCCTCAACTCAGTAGGCGCCATCCGGTATGGCAGAATAGAATTGGGCTTGGTGCCCGGCTTGATATCGATACCAAATTCAATGTCACGATCAGGAGGAAGACTAGGAAGATCAGAGGGAAACATATCTGAATACTCGCAAACCACAGGAACAGGCGCAAGGGGAGATGTAGTGGCACTAGTATCATGGACGTAGGCAAGATAAGCTAAGCACCACTTCCCAACAAACCGCTGGGCGCTCAGGAATGATATAATTCCCCTCGGTATGTGGCTATCATCCCCCTTCCATATGATAGGAGGGATACCAGGCATCCGAAGAGTAACAGTCTTGGCGAAGCAATCCAAGACCGCAGGGTAAGGAGACAACCAATCCATGCCCAAGATCACATCAAAATCGACCATATCAAGGATAACCAAGTCTACCCACATGTCATACCCCAAGATAGTCACCACCCAACCCCGGTACACCTGATCCACTACTAAAGAATCACCTACGGGAGTAGATACACATATAAGCACAGGCAAAGACTCACAAGCAGACCCCAGACTAGTAGCCTAATAGGCAGATACATACGAGAATGTAGACCCCAGATCAAACAAAGCAGAAGTAGATTGATGACAAATGAAAATCGTACCTATGATAACAGCATCTGAAGCCTCAGCCTCTGTTTGGCCTGGAACTACATATATATGTTACCCCGACCGCCATGACCACCTGACCTACTGGACTGATGACCACCTCTAGCACCCTGGGGACCACCCCTACTACCTTGTGAACCGCCTCTAGCTGGAGATGCTGGAGCCCTGGGGGCCTAAACCAACTGATCCTATCGTCTAGGATGTTGTACCAATGGGCACTCTCTAGCAAAGTGGCCTATCTTGCCACACTCATAACAACCCTGACCATATGTACTCCGCTGTGAAGACCCGGCCAAATCAGAATGACCACCATGACCTGTGGACCCTGAATGACCACCTCATGGAGTAGGAACAATACTCTAGCTTCTCTGACCCTCAATAGTCTGTAATGCAGCCTGAACAGGCCATCTAGGCTAAAAATGTTGCCGGTGCTGACCTCTACCATAGTAGCCCCTACCACAGCCATGTGAATCGCTGAAACTGCCCTGATGGCGAGGCCTCTTATCGCTGCCCCCTTGGGCCTCGCGAACTATACCCTCAATAGTATGGGCATGATCAACCACCTCCATAAAGGACTGAACCGATGCTACTATACCCTCCATAGCTAAGAGAAGATGCAGAGTCAATCCTCAAAAAAACTGGCGTACTCTCTTATGCTCAGTGGGCAGAATCATAGTGGTGTGTCTGGACAGCTAGTGGAAATGAACCTCATACTCAGACACAGTCATGGATCCCTACTCCAATCCAGCAAACTGATACATCAGACGCTCCCTCATTCTACGTGGTACATACTTCTCCAGAAATGCCGCAGAGAACTGACCCCAAGTAAGCGGAGGCAACCCGGCTGGTCTACCAGCAATATATGACCTCTACCATAATTTTTCTGGACCATCCAGCTGAAACACGGTGTGATATGCTCTATGAGACTCGACTAACCCTAAATTATGTAACCTCTCCTGGCAGCTAGTCAAAAATTTGTGTGCATCCTCTCTAGCAGCACCTAAAAACCTCGGAGGACTAAGTCTCAAGAACCTACCCAGCATCTTCTGCTCCTTAGAAGACATAATTGGCACAGCTAGAAGAGGGGGAGCAACTGAAGGGACCAGTAGAACCTCAAATATGGGAGCCGCAGCAACAGGTTGCGCTCCTGAACCCTGTGCTGCCGCCTGAGCTGAAGTCTGAGCCTAACCTCGAACCTGGGAACCAATCGGAGTGCTCAGCGAAGCAGCTGGTGGAGTCATACCATTAAGAAACCCCAATAATCGAACCAATGTGTGCTCCAACACTGGAGTAGCCATAAAACTGGCCGGATGCTGGGTTGGCCCCATATGCTCTAGCTCATACTGAACCTCATCTGCTCTAACCTCCAGCTCTGGTGACGGTACTCTAGCCCGGGCCCGAGCTGGTGCCACAGCCCGTTCCCTACCTTGACCTCGGGGCTGACCTCTACCTAGGGGCTGACCTCAACCCCGTACCCTAGCTGGGGCTCTAACTGCAGGCGCGGGGGTCTCATCCTCACCCACTGTAGATCTCATCCAAACCATCTGAAAAGGAGTGAACAAATATACTTAGAAGTTGGTCAACTCAAGTAAGCACGATAAGGAACCAAACAAAATGACGCTTTTCCTATGGAATGCCCTATAGCCCCTCGCAGAAGGATACAGATGTCATCGTACCTTATCCACGAGGCTCTACTAGACACTTGCTCTTGTACTGGCGAGATTGGTGAACCTAAAGCTCTGATATCACTCTGTCACGACCCAAAATCGGGCCATAATGGTGTCTACATAACCCCCCATTAGACAAGCCTAACCCAAACATGTGAAAAGCAGTAAACAATAATTTAACTAAAG
The DNA here is from genome assembly GCA_003996215.1 of Jaltomata sinuosa. Classification (NCBI taxonomy): domain Eukaryota; kingdom Viridiplantae; phylum Streptophyta; class Magnoliopsida; order Solanales; family Solanaceae; genus Jaltomata; species Jaltomata sinuosa. The sequence goes on from QJPP01001088.1 coordinate 195,182, forward strand.
GGAAGCGGAAGATATAAACAAGGGATAGGGCCAAAAGCATATATACATACCAGCGTATAAAATATACAAAAGATAGCCTTAAAGTGATTGAAAGATAAAATGATCCGAACACCAACCCGGACCTGGTGTCACTAGTACAAGAGCGGCTAAGCAAGGAGTAGCTATACAACAACCTCTGTCTATCCAAAATACAAAATATAGACAGGATATACAAGTTGGAAAGCAAGTAAAGTCTCCAAAAGCGCCGGGAGCTCACCGCGATCCGAACAACAACGGGCCTCGAACGACAGGTGATCAGCGAGGGTGACTCGTACTAGGTGTTGCATCAAAAAAAAAGATGCAGAGTGTAGTATGAGTACCAAGACAACGGGTACTCAGTAGGCATCATAGGCCGACCGAGATCAGAAAGATAATATATAAATAATGATTACAGGAAAGCATCTAACTATACAGGGATCCACCTAAATCTAGTTATAAAACCAAAGACAAGCCGATAAATCAAAAGATAAAGGAAAACAACAACAAGCCACACCAGAATCAATCCACGTGCCAAAGCAAATGTGATGCACTATGATGCATATATGTATGCAATATAATATAAACCCAGAATACCGCATCAGGCACCCAGAATACCTCATCGGACTATGCATATATTTTAAATAATAAAATACCCAGAATAATGCATCGGGGGTCCAGAATACCGCATCGGACTAATATGTATATAAATGATAGAGTAAAATACCCTGAATAACTCATTGAGGGTCCAGAATACCGCATCAGACTATAAATTTATATACAAAAAATAATAGTTGCTCATTCCCTCTCAAAAACCAAGGTGATACTCAAAATAGCTCGATTTAGTCCAAAATTCATCACAACAGTAGAAAAAAACCTCTTTTCAAACCCAAAAGCCTTTGAATTTTTTTTCCATACCGTACCAATGATATGCCATGCGATATGAGTATGAATGCTCACAAGCAGAGGAATAACCACACCATCAGATCAAACAGGGCAAAGTACCCTTCAAACCAAGAGAAACTCACCTGGAATCCTTCTAAATCCTAGCCATGGCCTCGGGCCCACAGTTATACACAATTATAAACTAAAGCGGTAAAATGAGAAAATAAAAATAAAAAATGACGGGCAAGGTCTATTCTACCTCTAAAGCCTCCTAAAAGCATGCTAAGGATCTCAGACTAGTCACACAGAAGAAACAAGCTCCTAGGCTAAAGATAACATGCAATCTTAGACTAAAAACACAAAATGGCCAATTAATCATGATAAAAAAGATTAAAGCCTAAAGTCTATCAAAAATCCAACCTAGCATTCCAGTAACATATAAACATATATAACCTAACTAACTCAGTCTAGAAAATAAATCGTAATCTACCTCAGGGCCAAACTGCAAACACGAACCATCACTTGTATGCCTTCCCCTTCTGAACAGCCTTAGAAAGCTGCCACGCTATCAAGAACATAATTTAGGTGTCAAGACGAGATGAATGACATCCATATTGATACAAGGATAATTGGGCCGAAAATCGGGTCAGAAAAATGACCCTCGGGGCCCGCATGATGAAACAAAAAACAAAAATCATAATTGTGTTCGCATTGGGTTAAGGAACCCATACCCAATATTTGGGCATGAACAGAGCTCGATTTGGGGCCGAAAATAGACCCAAAGTGCTACTAATTCCCGGGATTAAGACGGAAAAGTTTGGAATTTAAAAACGGAAACCAACCTCGATAAGGAGAACACGGTACGGGGCTGAGTTGCATAATTTTTGGAGCATGTAGTCCTCAAACAATCATATTCCACAAGAATTGTCCAACTCTAAAGATATAGCAATAAGGGAATTTAGCGGGAGAATTACGGGAATTTACACGTAACGAGGAGAGGGGTGACAAGGGAACTTACCGGATGAAGAGTGCTGAAGCAAAGAAGCTGGGAAATGGAATTTTGGAGCTTATCAATGGAGTTTCTCGGAGCTTTGAAATAGAAAATAAAGTTAAAACTTAATATAACTGCCTGGGGGTCTTTCAACGCGATCGCGACAGGACCCTCGCATTCGCGGAGAACAACTAGCCCAACCATCGGGATCCTGATGGCCCAGGCCGCATTCGCGAAGAAGAAGCCAAGCCGAGTCCCAGCTGGCTACATCGAGAATACGATGGACTGGTCGTGAATATGATGGTTAGGAAACCATACCATTGCAAACGCAATGAGATCCTTGCGATCGTGAAGAGCAACAGAGTTCTGCAACTTAGTGCAGCAACCAGCAATTTCCAAGTCCAAAAAATATTCCGGTGGAACCTCGGGATTCATTCAGAACCCCGTGAACACAAACCAACCATGCTACCCCACTAGAAACGGCATTCTGGACTCAATGGATTGGACAAAACTCCCAACAGAGATCATTTTGATGAAAAGTGGGCCCCATGCATAAAACCAACTCAAAACTCAAAACCCAAAAATGAGCCCAGAAGTCTCGGGACCTGAACCAAAGGTCCCTCTAGCCCAAACTCAACATTTCGGAGCTAATGGCGCTGATAAAATTCCCATTAGAGGTTCGTCTTCCCCAAATGTTGACCAACGTCAATCCTACCAGCCAAACTACCTTCAAAACACACAAAGCCACACAAAACCAAATCAAAAGCACCCAGACCCAAACCAATGGTCCCACTAGACTAAAATCTCAGTTCCAGAGCCAATGGAACTATAGGAATTTTATTCTGAGTAGGTTAACCAAGAACGTTGACCGAAGTCTAAGATTTTCCAACTTTAAGTTCTATAATAGGGAAATAGTCATAACGACCTAACGAATGGCCCGGGCACTGAACTGTTAGTCCCGGCAAACCATAAATGACCTGTAGCCACTGAGGGAAATCTTGAAATGCAGAAAAAGCACAGAAAATGGAAAACGACCTGGAGGGTCATTACAAATATGTAGCATCAACAAAATCATGGGTGTCATCATTAGTGAACTTCAATTTCTCTTCAATGCAATCCAAAGTTAATTTGACTTTCTTCATGTCAAAAATCTTCAAAATAACAAGGCGCATGTTAAGCTACATTTCTCTCTCAGTGAAGGTTGAGCCGAGGTAGGCTAACATGCACTGTCGATGGCAATATAACATAACAATACTTCCTCAATGACAATGATGGTGAATCTGGTGACGGGGGTGACTAAAACACTTTCCCCATTCACATTTGGGAACTTCCTCCCAGCTTCTTTTCAATCAATTCAGGTGAAGGAAGAGGATTTGGAAAATGAATATGACAGTGATGAATGGAACATTATGTGCCATGTGGCTGCTACTAGGAAAAAGGCTGAGCTTATGACTATGATATTGCCAAGACGACTCTAATTGTCTGACGTAGGTAGCTTGTCTATGAAAAACATACCAATAATAACACCAGCTCAAAGGCATAAGGAACCATAATACATGAAGCAGAATCACAGCTCGCACATGAGGGTCTCTCTAGATTATACCCCCTAACTCAATGAGTAGTTGTTAAAATTATTGAGGAAGACATTAAGGTGTCAGATAAGAACTGGTCCACTGCGCTCATATGGTATGTGTTGGGGGATACACCCTATGAGAAATCCATGGACAACTATGTCACAACTCTGTGGAAATTTATCCAGAAGCCCCAAATTCTCTATCACTCGGATGGCTACTATGTATTTAGATTTTCTTTTGTTGGTAAGAAGGAGGAGGTTATAAAAGTAGGATATTACAACTACTATAACAAGCCATTTGTTCTGAAGAACTGGGAGGTAAATTTCATGTTAAATTTCATGGGCTTCCGCTGGGTATTGGTCAGTTGAGGCTTTGAGTAAAGTGAAAAGTGCCATATTCAAACCACACTATACTGATATATATACAACATAAATGAATCGAATTTCTTATGCACAAATCCTTGTTGAAGTTGATAGTTCCCAACCCCTAGTTGAGTTGATCACTATTGACACTCCACTTGGGACTTTTCAATAATACAGAGCCTATGATTGGAAGACAAAATTTTGTACTGGATGCATTAGATTTGGGCATGAAACTGAAGCTTGCTAGGCTAAAGAGACACATATTGAAGAGTTCAAAGCACCCCAGGAGAAAGAATAGGGGAAGCAGAAGGCACAGAGTTGTTCAATAGTGGCAAGCTTGACCTGAATTGGCTGATGACCATGTCAAGGACACTGACCCTGAGCACCAAGTAATACATTCATGACCAAACAAATAGTATACTATTATCACTAAGCAACATAGACCTCCTGAACAGGGCTCAAAGTTGCTCCTTAATAATCAATATGCTAATTTACAGGTTAATATAGGTAGTGCTTCAGGTATACAAGGGCCTGGTGTTGATGCTCACTTCACACCCCCATGATAGTATGCACTTATAATGTGAGAGGGATTAACCAGCCCTTCAAACAGAAGGAGGTGCTACTCTTTCTGACGAAGGATAAAGTAGATGTGTTTGGCTGCTTAGTGACTAGGGTAAGGGTGATAACGCAAATAAAGTACTGAGGAAGTTTACTAAAGAATGGAATCATCACTGTAATTATCCACATGGAGAGAATGGTCAAATTTTGTTGCTCGGGAAGAAACATCTCACTGTCCAAGTGCTACAGGTGCATGAACAGTTTATTCACTACATGATGGTTGATGTTGCTTCCAATTTCTCTGTGATTCTGACGGTAGTTTATGCTAGAAATGAACATCCTCATAGGGAGAGATTATGGAAGGATTTACAAGCCATGGGGGAAAATATCCAAGGACCTTGGTTGCTTAGTGGTGACTTTAACAATGTGATTTCAGCTAAGGAGAGAATAGGCATGCCAGTAACACAGACTAAGGTATATGGGTTCAAAGAGATGGTGGATAACTTGAAACTAACTGCCATAAGAATCATAGGGTGATTTTTCACTTGGTGCAATAAACAACAAGATACAAATTAAATATATAGTAAGATTGATTAGGTCTTTGGCAATCCAGAGTGGCTGCAACAGTTTGGTAAAATAGAGGCTAAATTTCAAGTGCTTGGGGTCTCTGATCATTCCCCAACTATTATCTATTGAAACCAAAGAATATCTATGCATCCTAATCCCTTGTGGTTATATACTACTATGATGAAGCATCATAAGTTTAGAGAAGTATTGCAATAGGTCTGGCAGGAACCACATTGGGGGGATGCTATGACTAGGATTTTGTATAAGCTGAAGAGGTTGAAAGTGGCATTGAAGGACATCAATAACTTAATGTCTACTTATGCTCATAAGCTTAGTCAATTAAGTAAGAAGTTAGGGACTATTCAAGCGCATATCACAGCACAACCCCTTTGCTAAGCACTTTTTAATCAGGAAAAGCAATTATTTATGGAAGTGCAGAATTGGAGTTTGGTGAAAGAGAAGGTGTTAAGGCAAAAATCTGCATGTTGGATTGATAGTGGTGATTCCAACTCAAAGTATTTCCATGCTCAACTTAATATCAGGTCCAGTCATAACAGTATCATTTCCATTTACACTGCAGGAGGCCTCAAGCTTACAAAACCACTAGCTGTAGAAAATGAGTTTATCATTGTGTTTACCAAGCAAACAGGGGAATGCCATCAGGAGTTGTTATGCCAAAACTCCTTGATTACATAGGTTATCCCTTGACTCACCAGAGCAGAGCAACTTGAACTTATCCGGGATGTCAGTAGGGAGGTGAATTACCAGGCCATCAGAGGGATGCTCAAAGATAAGGCACCTGGGGTGGATGGCTATCCCATTGAATGTTTCACTTTAAATTGGGAGGTAGTGCATGAGGATGTTTATACAGCTGTCCAACCGTTCTTTCAAATAGGGACTATGATAAAGGAAAGGAACAACACTACAGTAACTTTCATCCTTAAGGTTCCTTCACCTACTCGGGTGAAGGACTTTAGACCAATAGCTTGCTTCACCACCCTTTATAAAATAGTTGCTAAAGTGCTTACATGGAGGCTCAAGAGTATAATCAATCAACTTATTGGTGAATCCCAATTAACTTTTGTAGAATGGAGAAACATCACTGATAATAATTTCTTGATCCATGAATTATTTGAAGGATATACAAGGAAATGGATTTCCAATAGATATGTTTTAAAAGAGGATCTTAGGAAAGCTTATGATACACTAGAGTGGACTTTCCTATAGTCTATGCTCATGAACCTTATCTTTCCCCATAGGTTCATTGCCTGGTGTAACACCCCAGAAATTCTAAGCCTAGAACCAGCTCAAAAAAATCAGAAAATGAATCTGACCAAGTACCAAACAGATCCATGAGCCATACCTATGAGCCATGGAATAGTCCAAGAGTCATGGACTGGGCTCGTGGAACTCAGAACAGAGGCCAACCATTTGAAATCTAGTCCACGAGGTAGAACAACAAACCGTGGAATAGTCTACAAGCAGTGGACTCCATTCATAAGACTAAGACCTAAGACCCAATATTTCCTCTGAAACCATGACCTGTTTCCACAGACCGTGGAATGATCCACGAACCATGGAATTGTCTCGTGGGACTCATACATGAGGGTCATCAATCCCTCAAGAACCAAGAATAGGTTCCACAAGTTGTGGATGGGTCCATGAGTCATGAACCTAGTTTGTGGTTATCAGGCCCGCAGTCAAGAAAAAGGACCAAGGAACCACGACAGGGTTCTACGGGTCATGGATGCATCCAAGGAACATGGAACCTATCTGTGGAACCAGAGTCACAAATTTTTCAGCATTTTTTATTTTAATTCTCAGGGGTATCCTAGACTTTTCCTACCTCTTTTAAAACCTAAGCTATGACATTTTACTAAGCCTAAGGCTAATTCTAAGCCTAAAACTACCCAAACCCATTCATTCCCTCAAATTAAATCGATACATAGAAAAATAAGGAGAAAAGAAGCAATCTTTCTCTCAAGAACAAGTAGAAGGGTTTTCTCAAGTTCAGGCTTCAATCCCATGATTTCCACCGTAGATTCCCTTCTAGGTATGTGGAATTTAATCAATGGGTTCCTTTCATCCACTGAGTCCCTAGATATAGTTCAGTTATTCAGATTTCAGTTAGTTCTTTAGTCCTAGGGTTCCTAAATTCTATGCAATTAGTGTAATTCACCTTCTGTTATTGTATATTGGATTCCTCATATATTTCTTTGGAACCCAGGATAGTTATCTACTCAGAATTTCATGACCCTAGCATGAGTGTAATTTCCATACCTTAAATTCATGTATGTCAAAAAGATATTGCAGTCAGTTATATTTTAGGTTCAGAATTCTATCAGTATTCAGTATTATTATATTGCATTCTCAGATTAAAAATCAGTATTTGAGCTATCTATTATTTTAGTTTGCATTTATTACTTTTATAATTAGTTGGGAGTAGGCTTAGCATCGAGCGGACAAAGGGATGAAGGCTCACCTATCAGTTTAGGCTGATACCTTTAATAACAGTCCCTAAGTCCCAGAACTACGGTGCCACAGTAGGTTCTAGAGGGGTCACCCGTTAGTTCAGGCTTAACACCCTGGTCTCTTGTTGGACATCAATTTACTAGATCCACGCCAGAATATGTTTGTACCCTTGGAAAAGTATGAACACCCTCCCATCTAGGGTTGTAGGTTGGCCTTATAGTTAGCTCAGCTTGGGGTATGTCGGTTAACAGTAGCTCCCATAATCCAAACTCAGTATGTGCATTAGCCATTTATTCAGTATTCAGTTATTTCAGTTCAGTTCAGTACTTTACAATTCATGAATAATACTTGGTCATTGCATCAGTTTAGCTTTCAGTTTCATGCTCAGTATATTATTCATGTATAGTACTTATACATACTGCTTTGCATATATCCTACAGGCTCAGTATATTCCAAGTACTGACGCATACTTTTATTCTGCATCTTATCAAGATGTAGGTTCAGGTGCTCAGTATCAAGACCATGCTTAGTGCGATTCTTCACTCCTTACTCAGCATCCCAGTGGTGAGTTCTTATAGTTTGAGGACATAGTAATATTTATTTATTAAGTCCTTATTTTTAGTTTTTAGACTTTTGGAGTTCGCTGGGGATTTGTCCCAGCAACTCACTTCAGTTAGAGGCTTTCAGACCTAGTATTAGTTTCAGCTTTTACATTCAGTGGTTGTTTCTGACTTTTATGATATTTTCTTATATTCAGATAACTATTAGATTATTTTTCCCAGACTTGTTTATTTAAACCAGTTTAGCTTCCGCACAGTTTACATTTGTGTCAAAAATGTTTAGTTATGCCAGACCATGGATTAGCTTGGGGTCACTTGTGACACTAAGCACCGTGTTGCGTCTAGGGGTAGCCTCAGAGCGTGACAAACTTGTTATCAAAGAATCAGGTTCAAGTGTCCTAGGGTGTCTAAAAGTCGCATTTAGTAGAATCTTTTTCATGGGTGTGAAGCGCATCACACTTATGAGGGAGAGTCTATGAGATGTCATTAGGAAAAAATTCCCTTATTTATTTTCCATCTCGTGCTTTAGATTATGAACTGTATTTAATATCCTTCTAACTTGTGTCGTATGAGTTACAGAAAATGCCTCCTAGAAGAGCAAATAGAAAGGGGAACGAAAATAAAAATGGGAATCAGCAAGCACCACCAGTTCCAGCAGACCCTCTGAAGAAGCAAGTCACACATACAGATTTTAGGGCTTCCTTTTAGGTGCTTGCCCAGGCCATGACCCCTCAGGTTAAGTAGCAGGCTGTGGCACCAGCCCCACCTTATAATAACTCTGCAACAGCTAGAGTCCGAGATTTCACTCAAATGAATGCCCTAGAGTTTCATGGTTCCAAGTCTGAGGAGGATCCACAAGAATTTCTTGAGGACATTCAGAAGGTAACAGAGATTATGGGTGTCACTCTGATCAAGAGTGCAGACTTAGCCACTTACCAACTGAAAGGAGTGGCTCATACCTGGTATCAGCAGTGGAAGAAGTCTCGAAGTGCTAATGTAGGCCCAGTGGATTGGAATCACTTCAAGACTACATTTTTGGATAGGTTTTTCCCACTTGAACTCAAGAAAGCCAAGGTCCAAGAGTTCATCAACTTAAGGCATAATGATATGAGCGTGAAGGAGTACTCTCTTAAGTTTACTCAATTGTCTTAGTATGCTCCAGTAATGGTAGCTAATTCCAAAGCCCGTATGAGTAAGTTTGTGTTCACTGTGTTTGATGATGTGGTCAAGTAGTGCAGGACTGCTATACTGGTAAAGGAGATGAACATCTCTAGGTTGATGACTCATGCCCAACAAATTGAAGATAAAAAGATCAAAAAGCAGGGAGGAGAAAACAAGAGAGCTAGAACAGGTGACTTCAGCTATTTTTAGTAGAGGTCAGATGGTGGTAACCGTTCTCAACTCCACCAAAAATCTTCAGCTCCTGCCTCATCTTCTGCTAGTTCCCCAGCGCCTAAGTTCTGACATGATAAATGGGAGAAGGCGCCAGGCTCTAAGTCCCAAGGTAGTGTCACTAATGGGCGCACTTATCTAGTTTACAGGAAATGGTAGGAAACACCAGGGTGAGTGTATGGCAAGTAGTGGAAATTGTTTTAGGTGTGGTAATCTAGGCCACAAAATAAAAGATAATCCAGTGGCTTCTCAGAAGGGCAGGGATACTCGCCTACAGAATCAGCTTAATTCTACAGTAGCTCCAGCAGGTCGCCCGACTCAGCAGGGTGCCTCCTCTAATACATGTGGTGGTCATCCCCAAAATAGGCTCTATGCTCTTCAGACTCTACAGGACCATGTGGATTCTCCCAATTTGGTCATGGGTACGTTATGAGTCTTTCATCTTAATGTATACGCATTATTGGATCCTAGAGCTACACTTTCTTTTATGACTCCCTATACAACAGTAGACTTTGGCATCAGTCCAAAAATCCTCCCAGAACCCTTTGTGGTCTCTACTCCTGTTGTTGACCTAGTTATAGCTATATGGGTATACAAAAATTTCCCTATAACAGTTTCTGAGAAAGTCACCTTAGTAGATCTTCTAGAGTTAGAAATGACTGACTTTGATATTATTCTAGGTATAGATTGGTTACATTCCTATTATGCCTCAGTTGAGTGTAGAACTAGAATAGTTTGGTTCCAGTTTCCAAATGAACTAGTCTTAGACTGGAAGGGTAATACCTTAGTGCCTGTAGGTCAATTCATCTCTTACCTTAAGGCCAGAAAAATAATTTCCAAAGGGTATAGTTATTACCTTATTAGGGTCAAAGATAAGATTCCGAGACCCCAACTCTTTAGTCAGTCCTAGTGGTTAACAAATTCCCAAAAGGGTTTTGACAAGATCTTACCAGAGTTCCTCCTGAAAAGGAAATCGACTTCGGAATAGATCTCCTTCTAGATACCCAGCCTATCTCAATTCTAACTTACAAAATGGCTCTAGTTGAGCTTAAGGAATTAAAGGAACAGTTGAAAGACCTTCTAGATAAGGGCTTTATAAGACCTAGCATCTCTCTATGGGGTGTTCTAGTTCTCTTCATGCATAATAAAGATGATTCTCTCAGGATGTGCATCGACTACCATCAGTTGAACAAAGTCACAATCAAGAATAAATAGCACATCCCTAGGATTAATGACTTGTTTGACTAGCTTAAGGGTTCCAGTTGTTTCTCTAAGAATGATCTCTGATCTGGCTATCATCATCTCAGAGTCAGAGATTGTGACATTCCAAAGATAGCTTTCAGAACTTAGTATGGTCACTACGAATTTGAAGTTATGTCTTCTGGACTAACAAATGCTCCTGCAGCTTTTATGAATTTAATAAATAGGGTGTTCAAGTAGTATTTGGACATGTTCGTCATCATCTTCATTGATGATATACTTGTCTATTCTCAAAGCGAGGAAGAGCATGCAAATCATCTGAGGGTTGTTCTGCAAATCCTCAAGGATCTCCAGTTATTTGCTAAGTCTAGCAAGTGAAAATTTTGGTTGAAGTCTATTGTTTTCCATGGTCATGTGGTGTCCAGTGAAGGAATCCAAGTTGATTCTTAGAAAATCCAGGAAGTAAGGAATTGGCCCAGACCTACTTCTCAGACAGATATCATGAGCTTCTTGGGTTTGGCCAGTTACTACAGGAGATTTGTTGAAGGATTTTCATCCATAGTTGCCCCACTGACCATATTGACTCAGAAGAAGGTTAAGTTCTAATGGTCAGATGAATATGCTAAAAACTTCCAGGAGTTGAAAACTAGGCTGACCACTGCCCCAGTTTTGACTCTACCAGAGGGTTCAGATGGTTTCGTAGTATATTGTGATGCGTCCACAGTTGGCCTAGGTTGTGTTCTGATACAGCATAGTAAAGTCATTGCATATGCCTTCAGACAGCTTAATATTCATGAGAAGAACTACCCGACTCATGACCTTGAGCGTCAGCAGTTATTTTCACATTAAAGATTTGGAGACACTACTTGTATGGTATTCATGTAGACGTGTTCACAGATCATAAAAGCCTCCAGTATGTGTTCACCCAGAAAGAGTTGAATCTTTGCCAGAGGAGATGGCTCGAGTTCCTCAAAGACTATGAAATGAATTTGCTCTACCGTCTGGGTAAGGCCAATGTAGTGGCTGATACACTTAGCAGATTGTCCATGGGTATGTTTTGCATGTTGAGAAAAAAAGGAAAGAATTTTCCATGGATGTTCATAGGCTTACTAAGTTAGGAGTTTGCTTTGTGGACACAACATATGGTGGTGTGATAGTCTAGAATGGGTCAGAATCTTTGTTAGTAGTTGAGGTGAAAGAGAAACTAGATAGTGATCCCATCCTGCTTCAGTTAAAGGGTGCAGTTCATCAGCAGAGGGTGGAGATTTTCTCCTAAGGAGAAGATGGTGTGCTTCACTACCAGGGTCATTTATGTGTTCCTAATGTGGATGAATTGAGGCAGTAGATCCTGGCAGAAGCCCATAGTTCTAGATATTCTATTCATCCCGGTACCACTAAGATGTACCGTGACCTACGGAAAGTCTATTAGTTGAACGACATGAAGAGGGACATCGCAGATTTTGTGGCTAAGTGTCCCAACTATCAGTAGGTGAAGGTAGAACATTAGAGACTAGGAGGTGTGACTCAGGATATTAGAACTCCTACTTGGAAGTTGGAGGTGATCAACATGGATTTCATTACAGGGTCGCCTTATACTCGCAGACAGAATGACTCCATTTGGGTGATTTTGGACAGGGTGATCAAATCAACCAACTTTCTAGCAGTTAAGACTACAGATTTAGTAGAGGATTATGCCAGACTCTACACCTATGAGATATTCAGGTTTCATGGGGTTCCCTTGTCTATCATCTCATATAGGGGTACTCACTTTACATCTCATTTTTGGAGATCATTTCAGAAAGGTCTTGGTACTCAAGTAAATTTTAGCACAATAAATATTTCATCCGCAGATGGATGGTCAGTCAGAGTGTACTATTCAGACCCTAGAGGACATGTTGAGAGCTTGTTTGATCAATTTCAAAGGCAATTGGAATGATCACTTACCTCTCATTGAGTTCACCTACAATAACAATTTCTATTCCAATATTTAGATGGCCCCATATGAGGCACTTTATGGGCATAGGTGCAGATCACCAGTTGGTTGGTTTGAAGTAGGGGAAGCAGCCTTTATTGGACCAGATTCAGTTCATGAAGCAATGGAGAAAGTTCAGCTTATTAGGGAAAGGTTGAAGTCTGCTCAGAGTCGTCGAAAATCCAACGCAGATGTGAGGAGAAGGGACTTAGACTTTACGATCGATGATTGGGTTTTCTTGAAAGTGTCACCCATGAAAGGTGTAATAAGATTTGGAAAGAAAAGGAAGATCAGTCCCAGATATATAGGTCCTTAGAGAAGCTTGAAAAGGGTTTGTAATGTGGCCTATGAGTTAGAATTCCCTGTAGACCTAGCAGCGGTTCATTAAGTCTTCTGTCTCTTTGCTAAAAATGTGTGTTGGTGATCCGACAACGATTGTTCCATTAGAGAGTGTGGCTATGAAGGATAGCCTCACCTATGAGGAGGTTCCAATTGAAATTCTTGATCGCCAGGTTCACAGGTTGAGAAATAAGAAAGTCACTTAAATGAAAGTACTTTAGAGGAATCAGCCAGTTGAGGGAGCTACATGGGAAGCAGAAGCATCTATGATGGCCAAGTACCCTCAACTCTTTCCTTTCGATCTATTTTTAGCTTGAGGTAATAGTTCCTCCCAAGTTCCCCAGTCAATCTCATGCATTTCAATCTCATTATCGTATTCCCTAAGCTATTCCGGTGTTTCCAGCATGATTTCATGTACTTAGAACTCAATTCAGTCAGAAATTAGCTTCTTTGAACTTAGTTGGTAGGGATTTCAGCTCCTTCTCTCCAAACTCAGCTTGTTTAGTCTTTATTCGAGGCTTAATGATCCCAAGGGGGAGTTATTGTAACACCCCAAAAATTCTAAGCCTAGAACCAGCTCAAAAAAACCATAAAATAAATCTGACCATGTACCAGTCAGATCCATGAGCCGTGGAACAGTCTACGAGTCGTAGACTAGGCTCGTGGAACTCAGAACAAAGGCCATCCATTTTAAATCAAGTCCACGAGGTAGAACCATGGACTGTGGAACAGTCCATGAGGCATTGACTCTACTTGTAGGACTCAGACCTAAGACCTAATATTTCCTCTGAAACCACGACATATTTCCATAGACCATGGAATGATACAAGAATCGTGTAATGGTCTTGTGGGACTCAGACATGAGGGTCATCAATCCCTTCAAAACCATGAACAACTTCTATAAGTAGTAGATGGGTCCAAAAGCCATGAACCTGGTTCGTGGTTATCAGACTTGCAGTCAGGAAAAAGGATCCAGGAACTATGATAGGGTTCTACGGGTCATGGATGCATCCACAGATCGTGAAACCAGTCCGTGGAACCTGAGTCGCCAATTTTTCAGCAGTTTTTCTTTTAATTCTTAGGGGTATCCTAGACTTTTCCTACCTCTTTTAAAGCCTAAGATTTGTCATTTTACTAAACCTAAGGCTAATTCTAAGCCTAAAACTACCCAAACCCCTTCATTCCCTCATATTAAACTGATACTTAGAAAAATAAGGAGAAAAGAAGCATTCTTTCTCTCAAGAACAAGCACAAGGGTTTTCTCAATTTCAGGCTTTAATCCCAGGATTTCCACCGTATATTCCCTTCCAGGTATGTGGGATTTCATCAATGGTTCCTTTCACCCATTGAATCCTTAGATACAGTTCAGTTATTCAGATTTCAGTTAGATCTTTAGACCTATGATTCCTGAATTCTATCCAATTAGTGTAATTCACCTTCTGTTATTGCATATCAGATTTCTCATGTGTTTCTTGGGAACCCAAGCATGTATGTTATTTCAGTACCTTAAATTCAAGTATGTCGAACAAATACTATAGTCAGTTATATTTTAGGTTTAGAATGTTATCAGTTTACAGTATTATTATATTGCATTCTCATATTAAAATTAGTATTTGAGCTATCCAGTATTTCAGTTTGTATTCATTACTTTTATAATCAGTTGGGAGTAGGATTAGCACCGAGCGGATGAAGGGATGAAGGCTCACCCATCAGTTTAGGCTGAGACCTTTAGTAGCAGTCCCTAAGTCCCAGAACTATGGCTCTACCATAGGTTCTAGAGGGGTCACCCGTCAGTTCAAGCTTGACACCCTGGTCCATTGTTGGACATCAAATTAGTGGATTCACGCCAGAATATGTTTGTACCCTTGGCAAGGTATGAACACCCTCCCAGCCAGGGTTACAGGTTGGCCCCATAGTTAGCTCAACTTGGGTTTTATCGATTAATAGTAGCTCCCACAGTCCAAACTCAGTATGTGAATTGACCATTTATTCAGTATTCAGTTATTTCATTTCAGTACTTTACAGTTCATGATTAATACTTGGTCATTGCATTAGGTTAGCTTTCAATTTCATGCTCAGTATATTATTCATTTCCAATACTTATACATACAAATTTGCATATATCCTACATGCTCAGTATATTCCAAGTACTAACGCATACTTTTGTGCTACATCTTATCATGATGTAGGTTCAGGTGCTCAGTATCCAGATCGCGCTTAGTGCAATTCTCAGTACTTACTCAGCAACCCAGTGGTGAGTCCTCATAGTTCGAGGACATAGTCATATTTATTTATTCAGTCCTTATTTTTAGTTTTCAGACCTTTGGAGTTAGCTGGGGGGATTTCCCAACAACTCACTTCAGTTAGAGGCTTTCACACATAGTATTAGTTTAATACTTTTATGATATTCTCTTATATTCAGAAAACTATTAGATTATTTTTCCCAGACATGTTTATTTAAACCAATTTAGGTTCCACATAGTTTACATTTGTATCAGAAATGTTTAGTTATGCCAGAAGATGGGTTAGCTTGGTGTCACTTGTGATACTAAGCATCGTGTTGCATCTAGGGGTAGCCTCAGGGTGTGACACCATAATTATGGAATGTGTATCAACTGTTAACTACTCTCTCATGCTTAATGGTGGTCTGGCTATACCTTTTCCAGCAAAGAGGGGGTTGAGGAAAGGGGTCTCATGTCCCTTTACCTCTTTGTCATAGCTATGGAATACCTCAATAGGGAAATGAATAAGTTAGCAACAAACAAGGGTTTCAACTTCCACCCAAGGTGTAGGAGACTTGGTGTGGTGCATATGTGTTTTGCTGATGATATCCTCATGTTTTGCAGAGCTGATATGATATCCATAACATTGTTACAAGAGGCTTTTTATAAGTTCTCTGGTGGACTACAGGCTAATCCAGAGAAACGTTCCATTTATATAGCTGGAATCAACCAGGGTACAAAGGATGATATTTTGCACATGTTGGGATCAATAGAAGGTACCCTTCTATTTAGATACTTGGGAGTGACCAATCCACATAGAAACTATCTATTAAGCAATGCTTGTCCTTAGTTGAGAGAATCACAACAAGAGTGAGGTGTTGGTTAGCTAGACTACTCTCTTATGATGGTAGGCTGCAACTAATAAAATCAGTCTTGTTTTGCATGAAAAGCTATTGGGCTTAGATTTTTGTCCTCCCAAAGAAAGTTGTTAAGCTGATTGAAGCTGCTTGTAGACCCTTCCTGCGGACTGGCACTGGAGATTTATCTAAGAAATCACTAGTGGCATGGAAAAAGGTTTGTCAACCTACAGCTGCTGGAGGTTTAAATGTAGTTAATCTTGGGCTATGGAACAAAGCAGCCTTTCTTAAGCAGTTGTAGGCTATATATATGAAAAAGGACTCCTTATGGATAAGGTGGGTGTACTATTACTATATAAGGAACATGAGTTTAGAGGATATGATCACACATAAGGATGTAGCCTAGGTGGTGAGAAAGATCACTTACAATAGAGAGGTATTGATCCAGCAAGCAACTCCACGAGGTGGTCTAAAACTTGAGCTAACAAAATTGGTAAGGCATGGTAAATTCCACATTAAATCAACTTATCTCACCCTGCAGATGCAGTTCCCAAGAGCTCCATGGAAGAGTTTAACACTGCATAAACACATCCACCCCAGGTATAAGTTTCATCTCTGGCTAGTAGTTCAGCAGAGAATATTAACTGTGAATAGGCTCTAAAGAATAGGTAACCAGGTCCCAATGGACTGTGTTTTTTGTGTAATGGAGGTTGAAACATTTGACCACTTGTTCTTCACATGTCCTTATAGTTAGAAGTTGTGGGCTAGAATATTGCAATGGAAAAACATGCATAGAGAAATTGGAAATTGGCAACATGAACTAGATTAGATTTGTAGCAAGGCAAAGCGGAAGAGTGGTAATGCAGAGATTCTTTGTTTCAACTTTGCCATGATGCTTTATAGCATATGGAGAGATAGGAACTCATTGAGGTTCCAGCACAGTAGAGTTGATCTAACCAAAACTTACTGGGAGTAGCTATACATATTCATGTCAAGGGGAGGCACACAACAAGCTGGCAAGGTTTATTGAAGAATTAAAATTATTTTCCTTGGCATGAGTGTATAGGTTGTTAATTCAGTTCTTATGCTTTAGGAATTGGAGGTTATCTTCCTTAGGTAGTTTTCTTCTTTGGAGGTAGTTGGTCTGCATCTACCTAGTTTGTAATGATCTAATTTTGATTAATAAAGTGCTCAGTTCATAAAAAAATATCTTCAAAATATCATCAGCATTATCATGTATTTTCCTCTTCGTGTAACCTTGAATAAGTATTCTTGTCTTAAAATCATTTGCTTCTCCAATTGGTTTGTACTTGTTCTTGTTTGTCCATTCGACTTTAATTTGCCTTTTTGTATGTGGTAGAGTAGTATCATCAATAATAAATTTTTTATGCTCTTAAATATCTACTATTTTGAATAATGGCTCAAAGTTGATTGTATCTTCAGTATCCATAATCATGCACTTTAACTGCGGATCTAAATCCTTAATCATTTTTCCTTCAATTTTCGTTAGATCATCAAAAACTTGCTCTTGGTGAATATTTTTTCTTCTTTCAGTACTAGCTTCATCTTCAATATCTATAAATATTTTTTCTTGTGTGATAATGGTGGGTATTTCTTTTTCAATATCCTTACCTTGTATAGACCAATCACGTCTAGTACATGTCTTATGACTTAAAATACTAGATTTTATTGAAAGCGCATCAGTCTCAATCAAATTATCCTTTTTAGTCATCCCAAGAATTATTGACAAATTAGTTTGAACATTATTGGTGTCCTCTTTGCAATCAAAGATATTTATACCATAATAAAATTTACCTTTACCTTCACTTCTTTTCTCCACTATTTATGAATTTTGATCTTCTCCATCTATTTCTGCCAGATTCGTTGACTCTTCTCTTTCTTTTGGTTGATTATACTTTATTTGCAATGTCTTCTCCACTATCTCAATTGTCTTTTGATTTAGGGATATTGCATATGTCACCAATTCATCTTCTAGTTCATTAAATCTCAAAGTAGTAAGATCTGGGGTAGCCTCAAGAACTGCCTTCTGAGTATGAAACTTTAAACTTAGAGATTCTAATATGTTTTTAACAACTTCGATGTAACAACCTAAATATGTCGTGAGTAGCACCCACACTAAACCCCCTGTGGGAGAACCAACTAACCAATCAATACTTAGTCAAAATTAGGAAACTAAAGAAATTCTCATTAATTAAACCAATAATTCATATCTTTAAACGGAAATAAGAACAAGCTTGTAGAAATGAATCACCCCTAGAATCTGAAAG
The DNA here is from genome assembly GCA_003996215.1 of Jaltomata sinuosa. NCBI lineage: Eukaryota > Viridiplantae > Streptophyta > Magnoliopsida > Solanales > Solanaceae > Jaltomata > Jaltomata sinuosa. The sequence goes on from QJPP01001088.1 coordinate 213,436, forward strand.
TCAGCGTACCAAAACTCTATAAACTGTCTGAAAGAAGGGGATGCAACCCCAAAAGGTAAATAACATCTAAGTCTGAAATAATGGACCAGAAAATAAGTGAAGAACTCATGGCAGCCCAAAAAATGCAGCTCACCCTTGAGTTTGAATATCATCTGACTTACAGATGAGGTCTCGAAGAAGTCACCAGAAAATGCCATGTACTTAACAAAAGAAGAGCACGTGCAGTATCAGTACACAAGAAACAATAATGTACTGGTAGGATCATCGTCTAACCCAAAATGAGAAATATGAACACATAACTACAACATAGTACAACAAGACAACTATGATACCCTATCATGCAACTCTACTCAAAGTTCATAACACTTAACCTAGTACAATGTACAACATAAAATTCAGTCAATATGAGTACACAAATGACAAGTCAAGTCAAATTATGACCACTAACAAGACTCCAAGTAAACAATCATGACTTTAACAATCATATAAATCAAGTCCCAACTACACAAGTAATAGAAAACACGGAAATATGTCACATCTTACAAGTAACCTGGACCACTCAAGGATCTCTAAGACAATAACTATGGCAATTATCATGCCTCCCGGTTTACATAAAAAAACCACCTTAGCAATTAAGCAAATAAATTCGGTTACTCAAGGGACCAACATGTATATCAAGTAACTAATGAATCCCAGTTCAATCATGGAACTAACATGTATTCCAAGTAAATAGTTAAGCCCAATTCACTCAAGGAACCAACATATATTCCAAATAAACAGTTAAGTACAGTTCACTCCAGGAACCAACATTATCAAGAAACACATAATCCCTGGTTCACTCAAGAAACCATCATGCTCACCGAATACCTTGACACACATGCTAAGGGTCTTATGGTAGCCCACTAGCCATGATATATAGGGGGTGAGCTCTTGTCCATGTACCAAATCCCTGATATCAAGTGTCTGCCAACCTTATATCAGTCAATCCCGTGGAGATGTCCAAACACCGGTATATTCCATAATAATGACAGATATTAACACAATTACAACTACAATGATAACAAAAGCAAAACTTGTAGAAATCATCAAGCTTTCAATTAAGCAATCATTACATGTTATCAACACTCAGAATATCAAATAGTCATTCACTTTTCTTGAACATGCATTGTATAAGTAATACTAAGGAATAATTATCATGTACACATAACACAATTTGGGTTTTAACTATATTTAAACCATCATCTACCTCAATCTAAGTCTGAAATACTCTATCGAACCTGATTTGTCCCCTTTCTTACAATCTTGGCTTGATTGTGGTCTAAAAATAGGAATGTAAACACATAATCAATCAAATGACCTATAATATTGTGGATTACAACTTAATCCCAAACCCCCAAGGCAAATTTCATGATCATCCCACCCATTCTAGGGTTTCCCACCATAAACTCACCTTAAAACTATCAATTTCATGGTTACATTATGAATTATGGTCATGCAAGAGTAAATAATCAACCTTTAACTCTAATCTAAGGGGTTTACACACAATTTATCCCCTTGCACCAGAATTTATAGGCAGGTCAAGTTAAACCATCCTCAAGACCTGTAACTAGTGATTTCAAGGTCAAGGAATCAAAAACTAGTTAAGAGAGATAAATAACTTACCTTTTTATGAAGAAATCTGGTGGAAAACAAGTGAAATTTGCCCCAAATTGCCTAAGCCTTCCCCAAAAAGTATTTTAGAAATAATGAACATTTTTAGGAAAGTTTTTTTTTTGAACAATGGTTTACCTCACTTTAGCGGCCCAATCCCACTATAGAGGCATCACTATAGCAAAATCCACCCGCTATAACGGGATTGACCGCCTTTGACTCCCATTATAGCATCAGCCTTGTAGCGTCCTGCCACCCTCTATAGCGGGTGTTGCGAGGAAAAAATATGAGATTTCTCCCAGTTTTGTCTTTTTCACAATGCACCCTCAAACCATGACATCTCGGACTAACCCCTTTACGTTAAGTTTGATATCGGGAGTTCTACTTACCCGAATTCACTTTTGAAAAGTCCTATGAATTCCTTATCATCTTAGCTAACATAAAATCTATTACATTTACATAATCCATTCCTGAATTTCCCTAGATCATATCCCACAAGAATTTTGTCCAAGACCAGCCTAGCCTAAAATTTTTAACTTCCAATTTTAGAATAATTTTAACTCAGATTTTGCATGATTGGATCGCCCATAACAATGGAAAGGGTTTTTACAAATAATACTAATTTATCCATCATTCATTCCTAAATGATCAAAGAAGAAAAAATAAGCCAAGTCAAGAACAAGTAAGGGTACTTGTCCTCCATGTCCTTCTCGGTTTCCCAAGTGGTCATGCAACCATTTTTGTTGAATTTTTTTTTATCACATATATAGTTATATAAAAAGCCATAGATAAAATATGTGTCCACATGATGCACGAAAAATATTAAATAAAAGTATTTTCGTAAAATTCCTAACTTATCAATATTGTTATTTTTCAATGATCTATTGTTGGAGTTTCTTGCAACCCTAATTGTACTATAAAACATTATAAGCTATTGTACTTTGCATATGGCAAGCAATGAAGTTTATATATAAAATTAAATTAACCTTTGAAGCGGTTTAATTTTGGTTTAATTTGGTTAGCTGGTTATTCAAGTGGTTAGGATTCAGTATTATTTGAATGAGTTATCTAATGTGCATGAGTTCTAAATTGTACATAGTTTGAAGATCTTTTTTTTGTATTCGTAAGACTGAAACCTTACATAGCAATTATTTCATAATTGCTCTAGGCGTTCGTTAAGCACCTTTTGCTATCGTGCACCAACCTCTTCAATGGTGCGATGAGGATGAGGGCAAGAAGGGCCACAAAAGGATGAAATCAGAACTCTAGCTGGCACTCCAACACCAGTGGATAGTGGTATGAAGGGGAAAGCTTCTACGGCTGCCACACCACATACGATAACCCAACTAGAAGCTAATTTGGGGACAATTACACCTGTAGTACGAGCTGCCAGTGGGAGTGGCACTGGTAAATCAAGCTTTGATATAGGATCAATGAGTTCTGGGACTGAGAGACCTGGAATAGCAGCTCAAGTAACGATGGAAACCCCACCCACTGCTATGGAGGTGGGTGCAGCGAGACAAATTATCTTGGGCAAGGAGCTACATGGGGAGGAGGAAAGGGTAGAGGGTGATAGTACATGGTCTGAGCTCTTTATACACAACCATTCTGCAAATTCTGGTATGCCATTAGCCTTTATCCTTTCGCAAGTAATTGAGGGTAAGAAAATGGTTGTTCTAGACAATCCTGAGATCAAAAAGAAGATGATGGAATGGAAGAATTCTATGGTGATTTACACTATTGAGGAGACCCCTACTTTCATCTATATGAATAGCTATATTACATGATATTGTAACTCAGTTGCAAAATCGAATTTGTATTTGCACGATGATGGATTTTACATTGCTAAGTTCCATAGTGAGCAGGATAGAGATGAGATCATATTCTCAGTTCCATACACACTCAATAGCCGGCCACTGATCATAAAAGCATAGACTAAGGAATTTGACTTCAAACAAGAGATGCCTAAAACCATACCACTATGGGTGACATTTCCCAACTTTCCACTCTATTATTGGGGTCCTGGAACACTTAGTAAGATTGCAAGTAGACTAGGAAACCTTCTATTTGCGGATGAATGCACTGCTAAACAAAGGAGGGTCACCTATGCTAGAGTTTTGGTGAATATTAATGTGACACAACCACTAATTTCTATGATAGACATTGTTGAGCCTAATGAGAGGTTATTTACTCAAAAGGTTGAGTATGATTGGAATTCGCTTTTCTGCCCAAAGTGTATAACATTTGGGCATGTGTATAAGCTGGAAAATACAAAGGTTGGTCAACCACAGAGGAGGAGAGGAAAAGAGGCCGGAGGGAAATACAGAGGAGGGTAGAGAGAACCTAAAAAATATAGTTATCTAGACCCGAACAACCCGAGAATACTACTAAGGCATCTATTCCTATCACTGACCAGGGAAATAATTCCTAGGTACCTGAGAAGAGTGACACTGAGCAGTTTCCTGCTATAATGCAATAGAGTAACAAAACACCAGGGAAAGTGACCATCACTGGAGGGAGATGTCAGGGCTAGGCTAAACCATGATGTTGTGTTACTAGACTTTGCCTCTCCCTTCACTATGAAAGTCTCGCTCCTATTCTTTAAGAAAAAGAAGATGGAAACTGAGCTTGACCAAATGTTATGGGGGAAAATGCACTATCTTATACAGCTTTAGTACAGTTTGGAGTGCCACAAACATTGAGGAACACAGGATGTATGCATGTGAGTAATACTTTCTCACCGCTATCTGGTGGAGATATAGGACTTGTGGATATATAGAAAGGCCTCCGGATGGGAGGTACAAATAACTTAAACATTGAATTGGTTAGCTTCGAATGTGAGGGGCCTGAATTGGACCTTCAAACATAAGGAGTTGAGGTCTTATTTAGCTAAGCATCAGATTACACTAGCAGGGGTACTAGAGACAAGAGTAAAGGAACCAAAGTGTGCAAACATTATTATAAGTGTAGCTAAAGGGTGGAATTATGGTCACAACTACTCTAAGGCTATGAATGGAAGGATATGGATTCTTTGGAAGGCTACTAATATCAACATTACTATACTAAAAATTCACAAACAGTTCATACACTTACAACTATGGGATAAGGGTTCAGATTTTACATGCATGATGACTATGGTGTATGCTAAGAACACAATAGAGGAGAGGAATAACTTATGGGACAAGCTGCTGAGAATAGAAACCAATGTTATACTACCATGGTGTGTATTGGGAGATTTTAATTCCCCATTGTTTAGCACAGACAGAGTAGGAGGACAAGATGTATCAGTCTTTAAAACTAAAGATTTTCAAAATATAGTGGAAAGACTGTATCTCACAGACATGAAGGCTACTGGGAGAACACTTACTTCATCAAATGCTCAGGTATGGAGTAAGATAGATAGAGGTTTATGCAATGAATCTTGGGTATTTCAACATGGACACATCACTACACAATTTAGGGAAAATGGCTTCTTAGACCATTCACCAATCCATATTAAGGTCCAAACTACTGATGGGGGCACTAAAAGACCTTTTAGATTTTTAAACATTATGTCTGATCATGTGAACTTCCTTAGTACTGTGGGAAGAACTTGGGAACAAAATGTCTCAAGAAATTCTATGTACAGGGTGTGGGATAAACTCAAGATGTCTAAAGGGCCACTTAAAGCTTTAATGCAGAGAGAACTGGGCAACATTGATAGAAGAGTCTCTGAGGCTAGGGAGGAATTGGAAATTATTTAATCACAAATAACACAAGTTATGGGAACTACTATGGGGAATGATATGAAAGTCAGGGAAAAACAAGCACTTGTAGACCTGCAAAAATGGTCAGACTTACAGGTGAGAGTGTATAGATAAAAATCCAAGGCACATTGGCTAATCACTGATGATGGAAATAATAAGTACTTTGCTTGTATGAAGGCAAGAAGTAGCTCTAACAACATCTCAGTGCTTAGAAGTGGTGATGGTAGACAACTACAAAAATATGCAGATATTAAAGAAGAAATATTACCGTTCTACAGGGGATTACTGGGGTCTCAAGATTCATCACTACCTGGAATTGATATCAATATCATGAGGAGGGGGCCATGTTTAGACTTATACCATCAGAGGGAACTATGTGCTAAAGTTACTCAGGCTGATATCAAGCATGCACTGTTTGACATAGATGACAACAAAGCTCCGGAGGTGGATGTCTTCAATGCTCTATTTTTTAAGAATGCTTGGAATATTGTGAAGGAGGATATATACATAGCTGTCCAGGAGTTCTTTCAAAGAAATATCTTTCTTAGAGCTGCAAATAACACTGTAGTAAGCTTGATCCCAAAAGTGCCTCAACCAGATATAATAAGGGACTTTAGACCAATAACTTGTTGTTCCTTTATATACAAGATAATCTCTAAAGTCATCTCCAATATAAACAGAAGGGTTATTGACAAAATTGTGGGTAAAAACCAATCTGTTTTCATTCCTTGGAGGGTGATTTTTGACAGTATACTGATGAGCCATGAGTTAGTAAAGAGCTACACCAGGAAGCAAATTTCCCCCAGATGTATGATTATATTAAATATCCAGAAGGCATATGACTCTTTGGAATGGAGTTTCTTGGAGCAAGTACTGAGGGAATTGGGTTTTCCTAGTATGATAGTGGACTAGATAATGCTTTGTGTCACTACTGTTAGTTACAACTTTCAGAGTAATGGGTTAACATCTTACACCATGAAGGCTAAAAAGGGTCTCAGGCAAGGGGACCCTATGTCCCCTTATCTGTTTGTTCTTGCAATGGAATATCTCAACAGTTGTTTGAACACATTGAGTGATAATCCTAACTTTAACTGTCACCCTAGGTGTAAGAGGCTGGGAATAACTCACTTATGTTTTACGTACGATCTACTTTTGTTCACTAGGGGTGACTTACAATCTGTACAACTGTTGAGGGAGAAATTTGACATGTCTTCTAATGCATCTGGTTTAAAGAAAAATCTTAGCAAGAGTCAGATTTATTTTGGTGGAGTGGATATGGCAATTAAAGAGGATATTCTACAGGCTATGGGGTATGCACTTGAAGAGATTCCTTTCATATACCTAGGTGTACCACTATCCACAAAGAGATTTACTATTGATCAATGCACACCACTGGTGGCTAAAATAACTGCTAAGATTATAAGCTGGATGGCTAGGGGGTTGTCTTTTGCTGGTAGACTCCAAATGATCAAGGCTGTGTTGGTAGGAATTCAAGCTTATTGGTCTCAATTATTCTTTCTTCCACAAAAGGTTATTAAGTTGATAGAAGCAGCTTGTAGAAGCTACCTATGGTCTAGAGAGGCAAAGATTACGAGAAGGGCTTTGGTCGCATGGGATAAAATTTGTATGCCTAAGGGTGCTGGTGGACTGAATATGATTAGCTTAAAAGTGTGGAACCAAGCATCCTTGTGCAAGTTTATGTGGGAACTAAGCAAGAAGAAGGACAAGTTGTGGATTACTTGGGTACACACCTACTATATAAGACAGAACTAGTGGCTAAGTATGGAGCTACCCAAGCAAGCCTCTTGGATGGTGCGTAAAATCTTCAACATGAGGAAATATTGGTACATGCTGGAAGAGCAGCCTAGAGTGATACAAAAAGAAAATTCCATGTAAATGTGGCCTATAAACAGCTATGAGGGGAGCTTGCTAATGTACCTTGGAGAGGGCTGGTGTGCCACAATGCATGCTGCCCAAAACAAACTTTTATTATAACACCCCAGAACTTCCATGCCTGAACCCAGCTCAAAAAAACCAGAAAATAAAATTTTCCAAGTTCCAGTTGGAACCACGTATGGTTTCCACGGACCGTGGAATAGTCCATGAACAATGGAATGCATCCGTGGAACTCATAAAGAGACCAGCCAAGTTGGGTCAAGAATGACAATTGGGTTCCATGAAACATGGAGGGTTCCACAAGTCATGAACCCAAGCCGTGGAACTCAGACCTCAGACCCAACTGTCCCTCAGGAACCACGATTGGGTTCCATAAATCGTGGATAGTTCCGCGGGTCATGATCCCAAGTCGTGGAACTCAGACCTGAGACCCAACTATCCCTCAGAAACCATGATTGGGTTCCATGAACCGTGGTTGGTTCCATGGGTTGTGAACCCAAGTCATGGAACTCAGACCCCCAGCATGACAAAAAGGGCCTAGGAACCACAACAGGGTTCTACGGGTCATGAAAGCATCCACGAACTGTGGAACCTATTCCTGGAACTTGAGTTATGAATTCAGAAGTTTTCTTTTAAACTTCCCAGGGGTATTCCAGACTTTTCCTACCTCTTTTAAAGCCTAAGATACGTCATTTTACTTAGTCTGAACCTAGTAAATTAGTCAACAACTACCTAAATCACCTATTCTCCAAAAATCCTCAGATACTTAGAAAGAAAAGGAGAAAAGAGGCGACAGTTTCTCTCAACAAAAAGCAGAAAGTTCCTTCAAGCTCAGCCCTAAATATTCAAGGATTTCTCCATAGATTCTTCTCCAGTTATGTAGGATTTCATCATTGGGTTCCTTCCACCCATTGAGTCCCTAGATTTAGTTTTATTCTTTAGTTCTCCGAGAATTATTCAGACCTAGGGTTCCTAAATCTTAGAGATTCATTGCAATTCAGATGTTATTGCTTATGTGATATAAATTACATGTTTCTTGGAGAATTAGAATAGTCATATGAATAGAATTCAGTAACCCTAGCTTGTGTAAAATTTAGTATTCATATTTATACTTGCTAGGTAGATAATTCAGACAATCATGCTTCAGAACTAGAATGCCATCAGTTTCAGTATATGTATGTTGCATTCTCAAAATGATTATCAGTATTTGAGCTATCCAGTATTTTAGCCTGCATTTCATTGATTACGTATTCAGTTGGGAGTAGACTTAGCACCGAGTGGACAAAGGGATGAAGGCTCACCCGCCAGTTTTGGCTGAGACCTTTGGTAGCATCCCTTGAGTCCCCGAACTACAATGCCACCATCGGTTCTAAAGGGGTCATCCGTTAGATTAGGCTTGACACCCTTGTCCCCTGCGAACATCAATTTAGTGGATCCATGTCAGATTTGCTTGTACCCTTGGCAAGGTATGAACACCCTTTCATACAAGTTACAGGTTGGCCCCACAGTTAGATCAGCTTGGGGTATATCGATTAATAGTACCTTCCACAGTCATTGTTATATTGCATTGAACATGTACTTAGTATCCATTTCAGTTATTCAGTTCAGCATATTATATGTTCATGGTAGTACTTGGTCACTTCCTTCAGCTTTTCTTTCAATTTATGCTTTTGTATGTATTTCCATGTTCATTTTTTATGTTGTTCGCTTTAGCAGATATCCCGCATGCTCAATACATTTGAAGTACTGACACATACTTTTGTGCAACATCATTGTGTGATGTAGGTTCAAGCGCTCAGCATCCAGACTGCGCTTATCTCGATTTCCAGTCCTTACGTAGCAGCTCCAGTGGTGAGTCCTCATAGTTCGAGGGAGCTAGATATGCTTTTATCTTTCAGTCTCTACATCTCAGTTTTAGATTATTAGAGTTAGCTGGAGGCATGTCCCAACAACTCATATCAGTTAGAGGTTTTCAGACATAGACTAGATTCATTTGTTGAGTTGTTTGTGTTGTTTCTCAGACATCTTTATACAGATATATATATTTCATATTCAGACATGTTTGGGCTTTTGTCCCATCTCAGATACTTAAATTCTTTCCATTTTCCGTACAGTCCATGTTTTATTAGAAAATATTCTAGTCATGCCAGACTATGGGTTATCTTGGGTCACTTGTGACACTAAGCACCACATTACATCTAGGGGGTAGCCTCAGGGCGTGACAAACTTGGTATCAGAGCATCAGGTTCAAGTGTCCTCGGGTGTCTGAAAGAAACATCAAGTAGAGTCTTTTTCATGGGTGTGAAGCACGACACACTTATGAGGTAGAAAATATGAGATGTCATTAAGAACAACTTCCCTTCTTTCTTTTCCAGCTCATGCTATAGAGTGTGAACTCTATTTAACACCTTTCTAACTCATACTCTTCGTATTACAAAAAATGCCTCCCAGAAGAGCCAACTCCAGGAATCAGCCAGCACCAGCAGCTCCAGCAGCCCTCTGAATGAGCAAGTCAATCATGCCAAATTCAGGGCTGCTTTTCAAAGTCTTGCTCAGGCCATGACCGCTCAGGTCAACCATTAGGCTATGGCACTAGCTCCACCTCAGGCCAACTCTACTGCAGCTTGAATCTGAGACTTCACTCGGATGAACCCTCCAAAATTATATAAGTCCAAGTCAGAAGAGGATCCACAAGAGTTTCTTGACGACATCCAGAAGGTGACATATATTATGGGTGTCACTCCAGTTGAGAGTGCAAATTTAGACGCCTACCAGCTGAAGGGAGTGGCTTATACTTGGTATCAGCAGTGGAAGGAATCTCATTGCACTACTGCAGGTCCAGTGGATTGAAACCACTTCAAGACTGCAATTCTGGACAGGTTCTTCCTACTCAAGCTCAGGAAAGCCAAGGTACAAGAGTTCATTAACTGAAAGAAGAATGATATGAGTGTGAAAGAGTACACATTCAAGTTTACTCATTTGTCTGAGAATGCTCCGGCTATAATAGCTGACTCTAGAGCCCGTATGAGTAAGTTTGTATATGGTGTGTCCGATGATGTGGTCAAGGAGTGAAAGACTGCCATGTTGGTTAAGGAGATGTATATCTCCAGGTTGGTTACTTATGCTCAGCTGATCAAGAAGGAGAAAATCAAAGAGATGGGAGGAGTCAGTAAGAGAGCTAGAACAGGTAACTTTAACTACTCTCAGCAGAGGTCAGAGGGTGGTAACCGTTCTCAGTTCTGCTAAAAATCTTCATCTCCAGCTCCATCTTCTGCAAGTGCCTAAGTTCAGATGGGATCGACGAGATAGAGCTGCAGGCTCTAAGTCCCAAGGTACAATTACTAGCAGGCGCACTCATCCAGCTTGTAAAAAGTGTGGCAGAAACTACCAGGTTGAGTCTATGGAAGGTAATAGAAATTGCTTCGGGTGTGGTAAGCCAGGCCACAGAATGAATGAGTTCCCAGTAAATTCTCAGAATGGCAGGGATACTTATTCGCAGAATCAGGCCAGTTCTACAGCAGCTCCAGCAGGCTGCCCCACTCAGTAGGGTGCCTCATCTGGTATAGGTGGTGGTCAGCACTAAAACAGGTTATATGCCCTTCAGACTCGACAGGACTAAGAGGTTTCCCTGATGTGGTCACGACTATGTTACAAGTCTTCTATTTAGATGTTTATGCATTATTAGACCCAGGGGCTACACTTTCTTTTGTAACTCCATATTTAACAGTAAATTTTGGTGTTAGTCCAGAAATCCTCCCAGAACCCTTATATAATGACCGGGTCTGTCGTTATGGGTAGTCCAATCATGCCATGTTTTAGAGTTAGAAAACTCCAGGTTTGGAAGTTTAAAATTCTGGGCTAGGCTAGCCTCAGACGGTTTTTGAGCGAGGCAGAGTCTAGGGAAATCCGGGTAAAGATGAGTTAGGGTGTCTTGGATTGAGCTAGTTATCCACATAGCCAAGACATAAAGAAGTCCAGGAGACTTTTCCGAATCACGTTTGGGTAAGTAGAACTTCCAAAATTGCATTTGATGTGAAGGGGTTGTTTCAGGACGTCGGGGGAAACATATGTGTTGTGAAATGGCCAAAACTGGAAGATTTCCAAACTTTCTATTCGTGATGGGCACGGTCACGTGTGGTAACGGCCACTGCTATAGCGGTAGAAATTACCGCTATAGCAGCGGTCAAAGGGCGGTCAACCCACTTAAGACCGCTATAACGGTGGCGTACCGCTATAGCAGGGAACGCTATAGCGGGCCGACAGGTTTTTAATACAGAAACAGCTCCCAAAGTATTCAGTTTTTCTCAAGTTCATTTTGGGAGAAGGGCTAGGCGATTCCAAGCATTTTTCTTCCTTTTTCCGACAAAATTCTTCCCTAAGGTAAGGTTTTCGTTCACCAATCTTTGTATTACGTTTCCTATGCAGTAGAATTGCTAGGAGGGAATTTAGGGAAGGTTAGAATAACCTAGGGATGGTGGAATTTGGGGAAGGAAGGGGATTCCAAGCATGTGAGTTCTTGGGTATGGATTAAAGTACATTATTATGATCATAGGTTGTTTAATTCCCTACTTTATCCGTAAAAAATGATAGAACTAGGAGAATTAACGGTGGAAAAGCCTGGGAAAAGGGTGGAATGATCATGGGTGGCCTTGGGTTTGGGGATTTGGTATAATCCAGGTAATGTGCAGGCCTTGTGTGCTAATTATATGTCATGTGTGTTGTTTTTAGGCCAAGAACGAGAGAGGAATCCGGAACATGGGAAAGCTCGGGTCGAATAGAGCTTGGAACATTTCGAGGTAAGTGATGGCTTATGATTTTCTGTGAATGTGTATATTCATGTACTCATGTCTAAGTGATTGTATGCATTACATTGCTTAGGGAAATTGTTTGGAATGTCTAGGTTCCTGTTTACAGTCTGTGATTGAACGGTTTTACTTGTTGGTTTTACAAGTTGCGTGTGTTCATATATTGACTGTTCTTGTTGAAATTCGGTTGGTTCGGGTACCACACTTGGTATGGGTATAACATAATGGTTCGCATGGGTACCATGCCTGGTAAGGGTATATCATTTGGTTGGCACAGGTACCACGCCTGGTACGGGTTTACTTTATTGCATCTTGCATTGTTTCATGGACTATTATATAACATTGGTTGATATTAGTTTCGTGAGTGGACTGGGTTGTTTTACTGAATGTGACACTTGACATTGGTTCTGTGAGTGGACTGGGTTGTTTACTGGATGTGATACTTAGTATTAGTTCCGTGAGTGGATCAGGTTGTCTAGTTAAAGGTGCTATTGGTGGTGGTCCTTGGGTGGCCGGGAACTTGGTTTAACTGTTGTGTAGGTCTTGGTTTAGGCCGATTTGAATCATTACTATGGTATGTGTCTAGAGGGGATTCCAGGGTGAGTCTGGGCTAGATGAAAAGGTATAGTTAATGGCTCATGTTCGTGGTATAGAACTGTAAGAGATGGATTTCATGCTTGGACAAGGTAGGTAGAGACTTGTAGTCTAGGGCCTGTATACTTGTTGCATGTTTTCCAAATATTTACTTGCATATGTTGTACTGTTATATATGTTGTTTACTTGAAAACTGGCTGATGATCCTACCAGTACACAGTGGTGGTGTACTGATACTGCACTTGTCTTTCTTTTGGTGAGTACAGGAAATCTACCAGCAACTGAGATGCGAACTCGCATCTACCACTGGCGATTTATGACTTTCAAGGGTGAGCTGCTTATTTCGAGCTACCTTGGGTTATCTTAGAGTTTCAGTCCATTTGTTTCGGACTTAAAACTATTTTATTTGTCTTTTGAGGTTGCATCACCGTATTCTAGATATTTGGTATTGATGTTTGGTACAATGACTTTCAATTCCTAGGAGGGATTTTCCGCAGGATAATAATTATGTTAGTTATTGAATTGATTGATTGTTTAGTTTACTTTTCGCTTGTTGGTTTTTAGGCTGTTAGTCTAGGCATGGGTTGAACTCTATTGGTTCTCTCATCCGAGGGTTGGATGGGTGCTACTCATGATGGGTTGGGTCGTGACAAAGATGGCATCAGAGCCTAGGTTTGTTGATCTCGTTGTACCAAATAGGTTTAGTAGAGTCTTGCGGAATGGTGCGGAGACGTCCGTACTTTTCTTTCAAAAGGCTAAAGGGCTTTAGGAAAAACTATCTTTTCCTTCTTTCCTTTATGCTATAACCTGATTCCAATTGGTATCTGGTGATACAAATTGGTATCTAACCTCATTCACTCTTTTGTCCGCGGATGGTCACTACAAGGAATAATGGAGCAAGGCCAGCGATCCCAGCAGCGGGCTCGGCAGTTCATGGCAGAGGTAGGGGAAGAGCCAGGGAAGAGCTAGAGCCACACCCACCAAGGGTGGAGCTCGAGCTGCTACTGCACGTGAGGTAACCCCTTCCCCACCTCAAGATCATGTGGCTGAGGACGTAGAAGAGGTGGTTGTAGAGGATGGAGGGGCTCAAGAGGAGGCGGCACCGGTTGGGGGTGCAGGCCTTACTACTATGACACTGGAAGCTTTTAGGTAGGCGTGGGATATTCTGAGTAGGTTGGTTGGTGCTGGAGCCATACCCGCAGCTTACGCAAATCAGGCCTTGGATACTCAGCCAGCGGTTACTACTACACCAAAGATGGATACAGCTTCAGGTACAAATGATCTCCTCAGGCCAATATTAGGCCCAGTTATGACATGTAATGAGCATGAGATGTTGACTAAGTTCCTTAAGCTGAAACCTCTGATGTTTCAGGGTACAGACAAGGAGGATGCCTATGAGTTCATCCTGGATTGCCATGAGAGGTTGCACAAGTTGGGTATTGTACGTCAGCATGGGGTGGAGTTTGTCACTTTTCAGCTGCAGGGTAATGCCAAACAGTGGTGGAGGTCTCATGTTGAGTGTCGGTCTTCTATTCTTCCTCCACTAACTTGGGAGCAGTTCCATGCATTATTTCTAGAGAAGTACATTCCCCGTACTTTGAGGGACCGGAAGAAGGATGAGTTTCTGAACTTGGAGCAGGGTAGCATGTCGGTCTCAGCTTATGAGGATAAGTTCCATGCATTGTCTCGTTTTGCTACACAGATGTTGGGTTCCGAGGAGGAACGGGTTCGGTTGTTTGTTAAGGGTCTGAATAGTGAACTGCAGGTATTTTTGGTACATATGACTTCTTCGGGAAAGGGTTTTAATGATGTGGTAGATTATGTGAAGAAGATTGAGGGAATTAGGCAAGTGGGGAAGGCTAAGGCTTTAGCCAAGAAGCCCCTGAATGAGGGAAACTATGGTGGTTCATACTCTCGGGGCCAGCATCAGCAGGCTTATCCGGCCCATCCTATTCAGTCAGCTCTACCAGCTACTACAGGTGGTCGTCAGGGAGCTTAGTCTTCAGCTCCTAGAGGCCAGGGAGCGTCCTATACTTCAGCTAGCAGACCAACTTTGGACCGTGGTTGCTTCCATTGTGGTGAGTTAGGCCACTTTAAGAGGGAGTGTCCACATAGAAAGACAGGTAATCAGGGTCAGCAACAGACTAGAGCAGTGGTTCTGGAAAGTAGAGGCGGTAATGCTAGGGGTCGCCCATAGGGTGGGCGAGGTAATTTTCAGGGAGGCTGGAGGGACAGAGGGAACGACAATGCAGGTAGAGGTGCAGCACAGCCAGCCTGGGAAGTTTCCCAGATTGATGATCGAGCACATTGCTATACTTTTTCAGGAAGGACTGAAGCAGAAGCCTCAGATGTGGTGATCACAGGTACTATTCTTGTTTGTGATAAAATGGATTCAGTATTGTTTGACCTAGGTTATACATATTCTTATGTGTCTGTGAGTTTTGCTTTGGGGCTGGGCTTGACTTGTGGTATCCTTGATTCCCCTATCTATGTTTATACCTCAATGGGAGAGCTGGTGGTTGTGACTCATGTATATCGTGGATGTTCAGTTATTTTTGTGGGGTTACATACTTGGGTAGACTTGGTAATTCTGGATATGGCTGATTTTGATATTATCTTGGGTATGACCTGGTTATCTCTTTATAATGTTGTATTGAACTGTAACACCAAGACTGTGGCTCTAGAAATTTTGGGCAAGGATTGGCTAGAGTGGGAAGGTGTGTACAGGCCTAAGCCGGTTAAGATAATATCGTCTGTCCGGGCTAGGAAGCTAGTGGGGAGGGGGTGTCTAGCCTTCTTGGCTTTTCTATGGGATGATAGTGTTGAGTCTCCTCCTATTGAGTCAGTCCCAGTGGTTTCTGGATTTTTAGAGGTGTTTCTAGCGGACCTTCCTGGCATGCCTCCGGACAGAGACATAGAATTTTGTACTTATTTGGAGCCAGACACTCATCCCATTTACATTCCTCCGTATAGAATGGCTCTGGCAGAGTTAAGGGAACTTAAGACTCAACTGTAGGAAATCCTAGATAAGGGATTTATACGTCCCAGTTCTTCGCCTTGGGGTGCTCCGATCTTGTTTGTAAAGAAGAAGGATGGTAGTATGCGGATGTACATAGATTATAGGCAGTTGAACAAGGTGACCATCCAAAATAAGTACCCTCTACCCTGTATAGATGATTTGTTTGACCAGCTTTAGGGTGCATCAGTGTTCTCAAAAAATCAACTTGAGGTCGGGGTACCATCAGCTAAAGATTAGACCTGAGGACATTCCAAAAACTACTTTTCGGACTCGGTATGGATTTTTTGAGTTTCTAGTAATGTCATTTGGTTTAACCAATGCACCGGCAGCATTCATGAGTTTGATGAATAGGTTGTTTAAGTACTACTTGGATTCTTCCGTTATCGTGTTCATCGATGATATTTTGATCTACTCTAAGAGTAGAGAGGAGCATGCTAATCATCTTCGTATGTGACTGGATATCTTGAGGCACCAAAAGCTTTATGCGAAATTCACTAAGTGAGAGTTTTGGTTGACTTATGTGGCATTATTTGGGCATGTAGTGTCAAAAAAAGTGTGATGGTGGATCCCCAGAAAATTGAAGTAGTCAAGAGTTGGGTTCGGCCTAGCTCTATGACCAAGGTGAGGAGTTTTGTTGGGCTCGCGGGGTACTACCGGAGGTTTGTTAAGAATTTTGCTTCTATTGCTACTCACCTGACCAGGCTGACATATAAGGAGGTACCGTTTGTGTGGTCCGACAAGTGTGAGGAGAGCTTCCAAAAGCTTAAGACACTTTTGACCACAACTCCTATTTTGTCCTTGTCGGTTGAAGGTAAAGACTTTGTTGTTTACTGTGATGCTTCACATTCTGGTTTGGGTGTTGTGTTGATGCAGGACAGGAATATGATAGCCTATGCATCCAGGCAGTTGAAAGTGCATGAGAGGAATTACCTGACTCACGATTTAGAGTTGGCAGCAGTGGTTTTTGCATTGATAATCTGGAGACACTATCTTTATGGTGTCAAGTGTGAGGTATTTACAGATCATCGCAGTCTGCAACACATTTTCACTCAGAAGGATCTGAATCTAAGGCAGAGGAGGTGGATGGAGTTATTAAAAGATTATGATGTGACCATTCAGTACCATCCGGGTAAGGCTAATGTGGTTGCAGACGGTTCAAGCCAGAAAACTAAGTTCATGCACTTGGTCATTTCAGATCAAGGTGGGTTGTTGGCCAGCATTGAGGTCAAGGCCACCTTCATAGAGGAAATAAAAGCAAAACAGTTTCAGGATGCAAAACTGGGTAAATTGTGAGGTAAAGTAATATCCGGGGAGTCCAGAGACGTCATATAAGACTCTGGTGGAGTGTTGCATTTTAGGGAGAGGATTTTGTTCCTCGGGTTGATGATATAATTTAGAAAATCTTGACAGAAGCTCATGGTTCGCGGTACTCAATTCATCCGGGTGTGACCAAAATGTACAGGAACTTGAGGCAGCGTTACTGGTGGCCCAGGATGAAAAGGGACATAGTAGATTTTGTGTCCAAATGTCAGAACTGCTAGCAAGTAAAGTATGAGCATCAGAGACCTACAGGACTACTTTAGAGAATGTCAATTCTAGGGTGGAAGTGGGAAAGGATAGCCATAAATTTTGTGGTGGGTCTTCCCAAGACATTGGGGAAATATGACTCAATTTGGGTCATTGTTGACAGGCTGACCAAGTCCGCTCATTTCATTCTTGTCAGGGTGGATTATGATTCGTAGCAATTGGCTAAGATCTACGTGAAGGAGATTGTGAGACTGCATGGGGTACCACTATCCATCATTTCAGACAGGGGTACGCAGTTTACTCTTAAGTTCTAGGGCAAGTTACATGAAGAGTTGGGCAAACAACTCACTTTTAGCACAACCTTCCATCCTCATACTGATGGTCAGTCGGAGAAGACGATTCAGGTATTGGAGGACATGCTGAGAGCATGTGTAATGGACTTCGGTGGTCATTGGGAGCAGTTTCTACCATTTTGTGAATTCTCGCACAACAATAGCTACCACTCCAGTATCGATATGGAACCATTCGAGGCCCTGTATGGGAGGAACTGCATATCACCGATTGGGTGGTTTGAGGAAGGTGATGTGAAGCCTCTGGGCGTAGATTTAGTGAAGGAAGCGCTAGAAAAGGTAAGGGGCATACAGACCAAGTTGCTGGCTACTCAAAGCAGGAAAAAGGAGTATGCAAATCGCAAGGTTTGGGACATGGACTTTCAGGTTGGTGAACAAGTATTGCTAAAGGTATCGCCAATGAAAGAAGTTATGCAGGTTGGTAAGAGGGGCAATCTTAGCCCTCAGTTCATCGGTCCATTTGAAGTGTTTGAAATTGTGGGGCCTGTGGTTCACAAGTTAGCACTGCCACCTAGTTTTTCGGGCATCCATCCTGTATCCCATATCTTCATGCTCAAGCAATACTATAGGGATGGGGACTAAATCATCAAGTGGGATAAGGTACTTTTTGATAAGGATCTTTGTTATGAGGAGGAAATGGTTTTGATTCTTGCTCGGGATGTCCGGAGGTTGAGGAAAAGGTGATTGATATAGTGAAGGTTCTGTGGAGGCATCATCTGGTTGAGGAAGCCACTTATGAAACCGAGAAGGACATGCGGGACAAGTACCCTCAATTGTTTGAGGATTCAGGTACTACACTTCCTTCCTTTTATTTCAGTAATTTTGGGTTTGATCATTCAGGGACAAATGATGGGTAAATTGGTATCTGTTGTAATGATCGGGTCCGTCGTTATGGGTAGTCCAATCGTTCCAAGGTTTAGAGTTAGAAAACTCCGGGTTTGGGAGTTTAAAATTCTGGGCTAGGCTAGCCTCGACCGATTTTGGAGTAAGGTAGAGACTAGGGAAATCTGGGTAAAGATGGGTTAGTGTGTCTTGGATTGAGCTAGTTTTCCACGTATCCAAGACATAAAGGAGTCCGGGGGACTTTTTGGAATTGCATTTGGGTAAGTAGAACTCACGGAATCGTGTTTGACGTGAAAGGGTTGTTTCAGGACATCGGGGGAAAAAAGTGTGTTGTGAAATGGCCAAAAGTGGCAGATTTTAGACCTTTCTATCCGTGACGAGCGCGGTCATGCGCGATTGCGGCCACCACAATAACGGTAGAAATTATCGCTATAGCGGCGGTCAAAGGGCGGTCAACCTACTTAAGACCGCTATAGCAGTGGCCTACCGCTATAGCGGTACCGCTATAGTAGAGCAAGGACTACTATAGCGGACTGATGGGTTTTTAATGCAGAAACATCTCCCAAAACATTCAGTTTTTCTCAAGTTCATTTTGGGAGAAGGGCTAGGCTATTCCAGGCGTTTTTCTGCCTCTCTCCGACAAAATTCTTCCATAAGGTAAGGTTTTCATTCCCCAATCTTTGTATTACGTTTCCAATGTAGGAGAATTAACGGTGGAAAAGCCTAGGAAAAGGGTGGGATGATCATGGGTGGCCTGGAGTTTGGGGATTTGGTATAATCTAGGTAATGTGCAGGCCTTGTGTGTTAATTATATGTCATGTGTGTTGTTTTTAGACCAAGAACGAGAGAGGAATCTGGAACACGGGAAAGCTCGTGTCGAATAGAGCTTGGAACATTTTCGAGGTAGGTGATGGCTTATGATTTTTTGTGAATGTGTATATTCATGTACTCATGTCTAAGTGATTGTATGCATTACATTGCTTAGGGAAATTGTGTGGAATGTCTAGGTTCCTGTTTATAGTCTGTGATTGAACGGTTTGACTTGTTGGTTTTACAAGTTGCGTGTGTTCATATATTGATTGTGGTTGTTGACATTCGGTTGGCTCGGGTATCACACTTGGTATGGGTATAACATAATGGTTGGCACGGGTACCACGCCGGGTACGGGTATATCATTTGGTTGTCACAGGTACCACGCCTGGTACGGGTTTACTTTATTGCATCTTGCATTGTTTCATTGACTATTATATTGCATTGGTTGATATTGGTTCCGTGAGTGGACCGAGTTGTTTTACTAAATGTGATACTTGATATTGGTTCCGTGAATGGACCGGTTTATTTACTGGATGTGATACTTGGTATTGGTTCCGTGAGTGGACCGGGTTATCTAGTTAAAGGTGCTATTGTTGGTGGTCTTTGAGTGGCCGGGAACTTGGTTTAACTGGTGTGTAGGTCTTGGATTAGGCCGGTTTGAATCATTACTGTGGTATGTGTCTAGAGGGGATTCCAGGGTGAGTCTGGGCTAGATGAAAAGGTATAGTTAATGGCTCATATTCGTGGTATAGAACTGTAAGAGATGGATTTCATGCTGGGACAAGGTAGGTAGAGACTTGTAGTCTAGGGCCTGTATACTTGGTGCATGTTTTCCAAATATTTACTTGCATATGTTGTACTGTTATATATGCTATTTACTTGAAAACTGGCTGATGGTCCTACCAGTACACAGTAGTGGTGTACTTTTACTGCACTTGTTTTTCTTTTGGTGAGTACAGGAAATCTACCAGCAACTGAGACGCGAACTCGCATCTAGCACTGGCGATTTATGACTTTCAAGGGTGAGCTGCTTATTACGAGCTACCTTGGCTTATCTTAGAGTTTCAGTCCATTTGTTTCGGACTTAAAACTATTTTATTTGTCTTTTGGGGTTGCATCCCCGTATTCTAGATATTTGGTACAATGACTTTCAGTTCCTAGGAGGGATTTTCCGCAGGATAATAATTATGTTAGTTATTTAATTAATTGATTGTTTGGTTTACTTTTTGCTTGCTGGTTTTAGGCTATTAGTCTAGGAAAGGATTTTCCACTCATGAAGGGTTGGGTCATGACAAAGATGGCATCAGAACCTAGGTTCGTTGATCTCGTTGTACCAAACAAGTTTAGTAGATTCTTGCGGAATGGTTGGGAGACGTATGTACTTTTCTTCAAGAGGCTATGGGGCTTTAGGAAAAACTATCTCTTCCTTCTTTCCTTTGTGCTATAACTTGATTTCAATTGGTATCTGGTGATACAAATTGGTATCTAACCCCATTCACTCTTTTGTCCGTGGATGGTCACTACCAGGAAAAATGGAGCAAGGCCAGCGGTCCCAGCAGCGGGCTCGGCAGTTCATGGTAGAGGTAGGGGAACGAGTAGGAAATTATCTAGAGCCGCACCTACCAAGGGTGGAGCTCGAGCTACTACTACACATGAGGTAACCCTTCCCCACCTCAGGATCATGTGGCTTAGGACGTAGAAGAAGTTGTTCTAGAGGATAGAGGGGCTCAAGAGGAGGCGACACCGGTTGGGGGTCCAGGCCTTCCTACTATGACACCGGAAGCTTTTAGACAGGCGTGGGATATTCTGAGTAGGTTGGTTGATGCAGGAGCCATACCCGCAGCTTACGCAAATCAGGCCTTGGATACTCAGCCAACGGTTACTACTACACCAAGGATGGATACAGCTTTAGGCACAAATGATTCCTCATGCTAATGTTAGGCCCAGTTATGACATGTAATGAGCATGAGATGTTGACTAAGTTCCTTAAGCTGAAACCTCCAATGTTTCAGGGTACAGACAAGGAGGATGCCTATGAGTTCATCCTGGATTGCCATGAGAGGTTGCACAAGTTGGGTATTGTACGTCAGCATGGGATGGATTTTTTCACTTTTCAGCTATAGGGTGATGCCAAGCAGTGGTGGAGGTCTCATGTTGAGTGTCAGTCTTACATTCTTTCTCTACTAACTTGGGAGAAGTTCCATGCATTGTTTATAGAGAAGTACATTCCCCGTACTTTGAGGGACCGGAAGAAGGATGAGTTTTTGAACTTTGAGCAGGGTAGCATGTCAGTCTCAGCTTATGAGGCTAAGTTCCATGCATTGTCTCATTTTGCTACACAAATGTTGGGTTCCGAGGAGGAACGGGTTCTGTTATTTGTTAAGGGTCTGAATAGTGAACTGCAAGTATTGTTGGTAAATATGACTTCTTCGAGAAAGGGTTTTAATGATGTGGTAGATTATGTGAAAAAAATTGAGGGAATTAGGCAAGAGAGAAAGGCTAAGGTTTTAGCCAAGAAGCCCCTGAATGAGGGACACTATGGTGGTTCATACTCTCGGGGCCAGCATCAACAGGCTTATCTGGCCCATCCTATTCAGTCAACTCTACCAGCTACAACAGGTGGTCGTCAGGGAGCTCAGTCTTTAGCTCTTAGAGGCCAGGGAGCGTCCTATACTTCAGCTAGCAGACCTACTTTGGACCATGGTTGCTTCCATTGTGGTGAGTTAGGCCACTTTCAGAGGGAGTGTCCACATAGGCAGACAGGTAATCAGGGTTGTCAGCAGACAAGAGCAGTGATTTTGGAAAGCAGAGGTGGTAATGCTAGGGGTCACCCATAGGGTGGGCGAGGTAATTTTCAGGGAGGCTGAAGGGACAGAGGGAACGGCATTGCAGGCTGGAGTGCGGTATTATTCTTGTCTTTGATAAAATGGCTTCAGTATTGTTTGACCCAGGTTCTACATATTCTTATGTGTCTGTGAGTTTTGCTTTGGGGCTGGGCTTGACTTGTGGTATCCTTGATTCCCCTATCTATGTTTCTACCCCAATGGGAGAGTCGGTGGTTGTGACTCATGTATATCATGGATGTTCAGTTGTTTTTATGGGGTTATATACTTGGGTAAACTTGGTAATTCTGGATATGGCTGATTTTGATATTATCTTGGGTATGACCTGGCTATCTCCTTATCATGCTGTGTTGAACTGTAACACCAAGACTGTGCCTCAAGAAATTCCGGGCAAGGATAGGCTAGAGTAGGAAGGTGAGTACAGGCCTAAGCCGGTTAAGATAATATCGTTTGTCCAGGCTAGGAAGCTAGTGGGGAGGGGGTGTCTAGCCTTCTTGTCTCATCTCTGGGATGATAGTGTTGAGTCTCCTCCTATTGAGTCAGTCCCAGTGGTTTCTGAATTTCTAGAGGTGTTTCCAGCGGACTTGCCTGGCATGCCTCCGGACAGAGAAATAGATTATTGTACTTATTTGGAGCCAGGCACTCATCCCATTTCCATTCCTCCGTATAGAATGGCTCCGGCAGAGTTAAGGGAACTTAAGAATCAACTGCAGGAACTCCTAGATAAGGGATTTATACTTCCCAGTGCTTCGCCTTGGGGTGCTCCGATTTGTAAAGAAGAAGGATGGTAGTATGCGGATGTACATAGATTATAGGCAGTTGAAAAAGGTGACCATCCAAAATAAGTACCCTCTACCCTGTATAGATGATTTGTTTGACCAGCTTTAGGGTGCATCAGTGTTCTCAAAAAATTGACTTGAGGTCAGGGTACCATCAGCTAAAGATTAGACCTGAGGACATTCCAAAAACTACTTTTCGGACTCGGTAGGGATATTTTGAGTTTCTAGTAATGTCATTTGGTTTAACCAATGCACCGGCAGCATTCATGAGTTTGATGAATAGGCTGTTTAAGTCCTACTTGGATTCTTTCGTTATCGTGTTCATCAATGATATTTTGATCTACTCTAAGAGTAGAGAGGAGCATGCTAATAATCTTCGTATGTGACTGGATATCTTGAGGCACCAAAAGTTTTATGCGAAATTCACTAAGTGCGAGTTTTGGTTGACTTATGTGGCATTCTTTGGGAATGTAGTGTCAAAAAAAGGGTGATGGTGGATCCCCAGAAAATTGAGGTAGTCAAGAGTTGGGTTCGGCCTAGCTCTGTGACCAAGGTGGGGAGTTTTGTTGGGCTCGCGGGGTACTACCGGAGGTTTGTTAAGAATTTTGCTTCTATTGCTACTCACCTGACCAGGCTGACACATAAGGAGGTACCGTTTGTATGGTCCGACAAGTGCGAGGAGAGCTTCCAAAAGCTCAAGACACTTTTGAACACAACCCCTATTTTGTGCTTGTCAGTTGAAGGTAAAGACTTTGTTGTTTACTGTGATGCTTCACATTCTAGTTTGGGTGTTGTGTTGATCCAGGACAGGAATGTGATAGCCTATGCATCCAGGCAGTTGAAGGTGCATGTGAGGAATTACTCGACTCACGATTTAGAGTGGGCAGCAGTGGTTTTTGCATTGATAATCTAGAGACACTATCATTATGGTGTCAAGTGTGAGGTATTCACAGATCATCGCAGTCTGCAACACATTTTCACTCAGAAGGATTTGAATCTGAGGCAGAAGAGGTGGATGGAGTTATTGAAGTATTATGTGTGAACATTAAGTACCATCCGGGTAAGGCTAATGTGGTTGCAGACGGTTTAAGCCAGAAAACTGTTAGCATGGGTAGGTTGGCTTGTTTGGGGGCCTCCAAATAACTATTGGCTAAGGATATTCGGGCTTTGGAGGACAAGTTCATGCACTTGGGTGTTTCAGATCAAGGTGGGTTATTGGCCAGCATTGAGGTCAAGGCCACCTTCATAGAGGAAATAAAAGCAAAACAGTTTCAGGATCTGAAACTGGGTAAATTGCGAGGTAAGGTAATATCCGGGGGGTCCAGAGACGTCATATTAGACTCTGGTGGAGTGTTGCATTTCAGGGAGAGTATTTGTGTTCCTCGGGTTGACGATATAATTTAGAAAATCTTGACCGAAGCTCAGAGTTCGCGGTACTCAATTCATCCGGGTGTGACCAAAATGTACAGGAACTTGAGGCAGCGTTACTGGTGGCCCAGGATGAAAAGGGACATAGTAGATTTTGTGTCCAAATGTCAGAATTGCTAGAAGGTAAAGTATGAGCATTAGAGACCTACAGGACTACTTCAGAGAATATTAATTCTAGAGTGGAAGTGGGATAGGATAGCCATAAATTTTATGGTGGGTCTTCCCAAGACATTGGGGAAGTATGACTCAATTTGGGTCATTGTTGACAGGCTGACCAAGTCCGCTCATTTCATTCTGGTCAGGGTGGATTATGATTCATAGCAATTGGCTAAGATCTACGTGAAGGAGATTGTGAGACTTCACGGGGTACCACTAGCCATCATTTCAGACAGGGGTACGCAATTTACTTCTAAGTTCTAGGGCAAGTTACATGAAGAGTTGGGCAAACAACTCACTTTTAGCACAACCTTTCATCCTCATACTGATGGTCAGTCGAAGAAGACGATTCAGGTATTGGAGGACATGCTGAGAGCATGTGCAATGGACTTCGTTGGTCATTGGGAGCAGTTTCTACCATTGTGTGAATTCTAGCACAACAATAGCTACCACTCCAGTATCGATATGGCACCATTCGAGGCCCTGTATGGGAGGAACTGCAGATCACCGGTTGGGTGGTTTAAGGAAGGTGATGTGAAGCCTCTGGGCGTAGATTTAGTGAAGGATGCACTGGAAAAGGTAAGGGGCATACAGACCAAGTTTCTGGCTGCTCAAAGCAGGCAAAAGGATTATGCAAATCGCAAGGTTTAGGACATGGACTTTCAGGTTGGTGAACAAGTATTGCTAAAGGTATCGCCAATGAAAGGAGTTATGCAGTTTGGTAAGAAGGGCAAGCTTAGCCCTCAGTTCATCGGTCCATTGAAGTGTTTGAAATTATGGGGCCAGTGGCTCACAAGTTAGCACTGCCACCTAGTTTGTCGGGCATCCATCCGGTATTCCATGTATCCATGCTCAAGCAATACTATAGGGATGGGGACAAAATCATCAAGTGGGATGAGGTACTTTTTGATAAGGATCTTTGTTATGAGGAGGAAATGGTTTTGATTCTTGCTCGGGATGTCTGGAGGTTGAGGAATAGGTGATTGATATAGTGAAGGTTCAGTGGAAGCATCATCCGGTTGAGGAAGCCACTTAGGAAACCGAGAAGGACATGCGGGACAAGTACCCGCAATTGTTTGAGGATTCAGGTACTACACTTCCTTCTTTTTATTTCAGTAATTTTGGGTTTGATCGTTCAGGGACAAATGATGGGTAAATTGGTATCTGTTGTAATGATCGGGTCCGTCATTATAGGTAGTCCAATCGTGCCAAGGTTTAGAGTTAGAAAACTCCGGATTTGGGAGTTTAAAATTCTGGGCTAGGCTAGCCTCGACCGATTTTGGTGAGGTAGAGTCTAGGGAAATCTGGGTAAAGATGGGTTAGTGTGTCTTGGATTGAGCTAGTTTTCCACGTATCCAAGACATAAAGGAGTCCGGGGGACTTTTTGGAATTGCATTTGGGTAAGTAGAACTCACGGAATCGTGTTTGACGTGAAAGGGTTGTTTCAGGACATCGGGGGAAAAAAGTGTGTTGTGAAATGGCCAAAAGTGGCAGATTTCAGACCTTTCTATCCGTGACGAGCACGGTCACACGCGATAGTGGCCACCACAATAATGGTAGAAATTACCGCTATAGCGGTGGTCAAAGGGCGGTCAACCTACTTAAGACCGCTATAGCGGCGGCCTACCACTATAGCGGTACCGCTATAGCAGAGCGAGGACTACTATAGCGGCATGATGGGTTTTTAATGCAGAAACATCTCCCAAAACTTTCAGTTTTTCTCAAGTTCATTTTGGGAGAAGGGCTAGGCGATTCCAGGCGTTTTTCTTCCTCTCTCCGACAAAATTCTTCCCTAAGGTAAGGTTTTCATTCCCCAATCTTTGTATTACGTTTCCAATGTATGAGAATTTAAAGGTGGAAAAGCCTAGGAAAAGGGTGGGATGATCATGGGTGGCCTGGGGTTTGGGGATTTGGTATAATCTAGGTAATGTGCAGGCCTTGTGTGTTAATTATATGTCATGTGTGTTGTTTTTAGACCAAGAACGAGAGAGGAATCTAGAACACGGGAAAGCTCGTGTAGAATAAAGCTTGGAACATTTCGAGGTAGGTGATAAGGCTTATGATTTTTTGTGAATGTGTATATTCATGTACTCATGTCTAAGTGATTGTATGCATTACATTGCTTAGGGAAATTGTGTGGAATGTCTAGGTTCCTGTTTACAGTCTGTGATTGAACGGTTTTACTTGTTGGTTTTACAAGTTGCGTGTGTTCATATATTGACTGTGGTTGTTGACATTCGGTTGGCTTGAGTACCACACTTGGTATGGGTATAACATAATGGTTGGCACGGGTACCACGCCTAGTACGGGTATATCATTTGGTTGGCATAGGTACCACACCTGGTACGGGTTTACTTTATTGCATCTTGCGTTGTTTCATTGACTATTATATTGCATTGGTTGATATTGGTTCTGTGAGTGGACCGGGTTGTTTTACTGAATGTGATACTTGATATTGGTTCCATGAGTGGACCGGTTTGTTTACTGGATGTGATACTTGGTATTGGTTCCGTGAGTGGACTGGTTTGTCTAGTTAAAGGTGCTATTGTTGGTGGTCTTTGAGTGGCCGGGAACTTGGTTTAACTGTTGTGTAAGTCTTGGATTAGGCCGGTTTGGATCATTACTGTGGTATGTGTCTAGAGGGGATTCCAGGGTGAGTCTGGGCTAGATGAAAAGGTATAGTTAATGGCTCATATTCGTGGTATAGAACTGTAAGAGATGGATTTCATGCTGGGACAAGGTAGGTAGAGACTTGTAGTCTAGGGCCTGTATACTTGTTGCATGTTTTCCAAATATTTACTTGTATATGTTGTACTGTTATATATGTTGTTTACTTGAAAACTGGTTGATGATCCTACCAGTACACAGTGGTTGTGTACTGATACTGCACTTGTCTTTCTTTTGTTGAGTACAGGAAATATACCAGCAACTGAGACGCGAACTCGCATCTAGCACTGGCGATTTCTGACTTTCAAGGGTGAGCTGCTTATTACGAGCTACCTTGGGTTATCTTAGAGTTTCAGTCCATTTGTTTCGGACTTAAAACTATTTTATTTGTCTTTTGGGGTTGCATCCCCGTATTCTAGATATTTGGTATTGATGTTTGGTATAATGACTTTCAGTTCCTAGGAGGGATTTTCCCAGGATAAAAATTATGTTAGTTATTGAATTAATTGATTATTTGGTTTACTTTTTGCTTGCTGGTTTTAGGCTATTAGTCTAGGCAAGGGTTGAACTCTATTGGTTCTCTCATCCGGGGGTTGGATGGGTGCCACTCATGAAGGGTTGGGTCGTGACACCTTCTCAGTCTCTACTCCAGTTAGTGACCCAGTTATAGCTAGACGGGTATACAGAAATTGTCATATCACAGTTTCCCAGAAAGTCACCTCAGCCGATCTTGTAGAGTTAGAAATTACTGACTTCGATATTACTTTAGGCATGGATTGGCTATATTCCTGTTATGCCTCAGTCGATTGCAGAACTAGGATCGTTCGGTTTTGGTTTCCAAACGAGCCAGTCTTAGAGTGGAAAGGTAGTACCTCAGTGCCTGTAGGTCGATTCATCTCTTACCTGAAAGCCAGGAAAATGATTTCCAAAGGGTATATCTATCATCTTGTTCGGGTTAAGAATTCAAACTACGAAACCCCAACTCTTCAGTTAGTCCCAGTGGTGCATGAATTCCTAGAAGTGCTCAGAAGATCTTCCTGGAGTTCCTCCCAAAATGGAAATCAACTTCGGAATAGATCTCATTCCAGATACCCAGCCTATTTCGATTCCTCATTAAAGAATGGCTCCAGCTGAGCTTAAGGAATAGAAAGAACAGTTGAAATACCTTCTAGAAAAGGGATTCATCAGACCCAGCATCTCTCCATGGGGTGCTCTAGTACTTTTCATGCGTAAGAAAGACAGTTCTCTCAGGATTTGCATCAACTATCGTCAGTTGAACAAAGTCACAATAAAGAATAAATATCCCATCCGCAGGATTGATGACTTGTTCGACCATCTTCAGGGTGCTAGTTGCTTCTCTAATATAGACCTCTGATCCAATCATCATCAGCTCAGAGTCAGAGATAGTGATATTCCAAAGACAGCCTTCAAGACTCGGTATGGTCACTACAAATATGTAGTTATGTCTTTTGGACTGACGAATGCTCCTGTAGTTTTCATGGATTTGATGAACAGAGTGTTCATGCATTATAAAGACTTGTTCGTCATTGTTTTCATCAATGATATACTCATATATTCTCGAAGTAAGTAAGATCATGTAGACCTCTTGAGAGTGGTGTTTCAAACTCTCAAGGATCTCCAGCTATTTGCCAAGTTCGGTAAGTGTGAATTCTAGTTGAAATCAGTTGCTTTTCTTGGTCATGTAGTGTCTCGCGAGGGAATTCGAGTTGATTCTCAAAAGATTGAGGCAGTTAAGAACTGGCCCAGACCCACCTCTCCGACAGACATTAGAAGCTTCTTGGGTTTGGCTGGTTACTACAGGAGGTTTATTGAAGGATTTTCATCCATAGCTGCCCCATTGACTAAGTTGACTCGGAAAAGGTCAAGTTTTAGTAGTCAAATGAGTGTGAGAAGAGTTTCCTAGAGTTTAAAGTCTTGTTGACTACAACTCCCTTATTAATTCTACCAGAGGGTTCAGATGGCTTCGTGGTTTATTGTGATGCATCCAGGGTTGGCCTGGGCTCTGTCTTGATATAGCAGGGTAAGGTCATAGCTTATGCCTCCAGGCAACTTAAGATTCATGAGAAGAACTACCCGACTCATGACCTTGAGCTTGCAACAGTGGTGTTCGCCCTAAAGATTTGGAGACATTACTTGTATGGTGTCCATGTAGATGTGTTCACAGATCATAAGAGCCTCTATTATGTGTTCACCCAAAAAGAGTTGAATCTTCATCAAAGAAGGTGGCTTAAATTCCTCAAAGACTATGATATGAATGTGTTCTGCCATCCGAGTAAGGCCAATGTAGTGGTTGATGCCCTCAGCAGATTATCCATGGGTAGTGTGTCACATGTTGAGGAAGAGAAGAAAGAACTAGCCAAAGATATTCATAGACTTTCTCGGTTAGGAGTTTGCCTTATGGACATGACAGATGGTGGTGTGATAGTCCAGAATGGGTAAAAATCTTCATTGGTAATGGAGGTTAAAGAGAAACAGGACAGTGATCCCATCTTGCTTCAATTATAAGGTGCAGTTCATCAGCAGAGAGTAAAGGTTTTCTTCCAAGGGGGAGATGGTATGCTTCGCTACCAGGGTCATTTATATGTACCTAATATGGATGAGTTGAGGTAGCAGATCCTTACAGAAGCCTATAACTCCAGATATTCTATTCATCCTGGTGCCACTAAGATGCACCATGACCTACGGGAAGTCTATTGGTGGAACGGCATAAAGAGGTAAATTATAGATTTTGTGGCTAAGTCTCCCCACTGTTAGTAGATGAAAGTAGAGCATCCGAAACCAGGAGGTGTACTCAGAATATTAGCATTCCTACTTAGAAGTGGTAGGTTATTAAAATGGATTTCATTACGGGTTTACCTCGTACTCACAGACAACATGACTCTTTTTGGGTAATAGTGGACAAGGTTACTAAGTCAGCCCACTTCTTGGCTTTCAAGACTACCGATTCCGCAGAGGATTATGCCAGGCTTTACATCAGCGAGATAGTAAGGTTGCATGGGGTTCCCTTGTCTATCATCTGAGATAGAGGTCCTCAGTTTACATCTCATTTCTGGAGATCTTTCCAAAAAGGTCTCGATACATAGGTGAATCTCAGCACAGTATTTCATCCGCAGACAGATGGTCAGGCAGAGTGTACCATTTAGACCTTAGAGGAAATATTGAGAGCTTGTGTGATCGATTTCAAAGGTAGTTGGGATGATCACCTACCTCTCATAGAGTTTGCCTACAATAACAGTTTATATTCCAGTATTCGAATGGCACCATATGAGGCACTATATGGGCGTAGATGCAGGTCACTGGTTGGTTGGTTCAAAGTAGGTGAAGCATCTTTAATCGGGTCAGATTCGGTTCATGAGGCTATGGAGAAAGTTCATCTTATTAGAGAAAGGCTGAAGACAGCTCAGAGTCATCAGAAGTTCTATGCAGATGTCAGAAGAAGAGACTTAGAATTTGAGATCGACGATTGGGTCTTCCTGAAAGTGTCACCCATGAAGGGTGTGATAAGATTTGGAAAGAAAGGGAAGATCAGTCCTAGGTATGTAGGTCCTTACAAAATCTTAAAAAGGATTGGTAATGTGTCTTATGAGTTAGAGTTGTCAGCAGAACTAGTAGCGGTTCATCAAGTCTTTCACATTTTTTTGTTGAAGAAGTGTGTGGGTGATCCCACATCGATTGTGCCTTTAGAGAGTGTGGTTGTGAAGGATAGCCTCACCTATGAGGAGGTACCAGTTGAGATTGTTGATCATCCAGGTTCGTAGGTTGAGAAATAAGGAAGTCGCTTTGGTGAAGGTTTTGTGGAGCAAGCAGTCCGTCGAGGGAGCTACTTGGGAAGCAGAAGCAACCATGATGGCCAAGTACCCTTACCTCTTCACTTCCAATTTAGTTTCATCTTAAGGTAATAGTTCCTCTGCAGTCTTTCAGTTTACTCATGTGTATTTCAGTCTCAATATCATGTTCCTTCAGTTATCCTTGCATTTCAGCATGTTTTCATGACCATAGGACCCAACTCAGTTAGATATCAGCTTCTAGTGCTCAGTTGGTAGGGGTTGCAGCTCTTTCCCTCAAAACTCATCTTGTTTAGTCTTCATTCAAGGATAAATGATCCCAAGGGGGAGATATTGTAACACCCCATAACTTCCAAGCCTGGACCCAGCTCAGAAAAAACAAAAAATAAAATTTTCCAAGTCCCACCCGGAACCACGGATGGTTTCTAGGTACCGTGGAACAGTCCATGAATCGTAGAATGCATCCGTGAAACTCAGACAGAAACCAGTCAAGTTTGGTCAGGAACCACGATTGGATTCCACGAACCGTGGATGGTTCCACAGGTCGTGAACCCAAGTCATGGAACTCAGAACTGAGACCTAACTGTCCCTCGGGAACCACGATTGGGTATCATAAAC
This sequence comes from Jaltomata sinuosa, assembly GCA_003996215.1. Classification (NCBI taxonomy): domain Eukaryota; kingdom Viridiplantae; phylum Streptophyta; class Magnoliopsida; order Solanales; family Solanaceae; genus Jaltomata; species Jaltomata sinuosa. The sequence continues at coordinate 244,976 of QJPP01001088.1, forward strand.
CGTGGATAGTTCCATGGGTCATGAACCCAAGTCGTGGAACTCAGACCTGAGACCCAACTGTCCCTCAAGAACAATTGGGTTCCACGAACCATGGTTGGTTCCACGGGTCATGAACCCAAGTCATGGAACTCATACTCACAACATAACAAAAAGTGCCCAAGAACCGCGACAGAGTTCTACGCGTCGTGAAAGCATCCACGGACCGTGGAACCTGAGTCGTGAATTTTAGCAGTTTTCTTTTAATATTCCCAGGGGTATTTTAGACTATTCCAACCTCTTTTAAAGCCTAAGCTACGTCGTTTTTCTTAGTCTAAGCCTAGTAAATTAGTCAAAAACTACCTAAATCACCTATTCTCCAAAAATCCTCAGATACATAGAAAGAAAAGGAGAAAAGAGGCGACAGTTTCTCTCAAGAACGAGCAGAAGGTTCCTTCAAGCTCAGCTCTAAAAATCCAAGGATTTCTCCATAGATTCTTCCCCAGGTATGTGGGATTTTACCATTGGGTTCCTTTCACCCATTGAGTCCCTAGATTCAGTTCCATTCTTCAGTTCTCCATGAATTATTCAGACCTAGGGTTCTTTAATCTTAGGGATTCATTGCAATTCAGATGTTATTTCTTATGTGATATAAATTACATATTTCTTGGAGAATTAGCATAGTCACATGTACAGAATTCGGTAACCCTAGCTTGTGTAAAATTCAGTATTAATAATTTATACTTTCTAGGCAGATAATTCAGACAATCATGCTTCAGAACTAGAATACCATCAGTTTCAGTATATGTATGTTGCATTCTCAGCATGATTATTAGTATTTGAGCTATCCAGTATTTCATCCTGCATTTCATTGCTTACGTATTCAGTTGGGAGTAGACTTAGCACTGAGTGGACAAAGGGATGAAGGCTTACCCACCAGTTTAGGCTGAGACCTGTGGTAGCAGTCCCTGAGTCCCAGAACTACGGTGCCACCGTAGGTTCTAATGGGTCACCCGTTAGATTAGGCTTGACACCCTTGTCCCCTGCGGATATCAGTTTAGTGGATCCACGTCAGATTTGTTTGTACCCTTGGTAAGGTATGAACACCCTTCCATCAAAGGTTACAGGTTGGCCTCACAGTTAGCTCAACTTGGGGTATGTCGGTTAATAGTACCTCCCACAGTCAGACTTATATTGCATTGACCATGTACTCAGTATCCATTTCAGTTTTTCAGTTCAGCATATTATATGTTCATGTTAGTACTTGGTCACTGCCTCCAACTTTTCTTTCAGTTTATGCTTTTGTATGTATTTCCATGTTAAGTTTTTACATTGTTCAGCTTAGCACATATCTCGCATGCTCAGTACATTCGAAGTACTGACGCATACTTTTGTGTTACATCATTGTATGATGTAGGTTCAGGTACTCAGCATTCAGACTGCGCTTAGCTCGATTTCCAGTCCCTACGCAACAGCTTCAGTGGTGAGTCCTCATAGTTTGAGGGCGCTAGATATGCTTTTATATTTCAGTCTTTGTATCTCAGTTTTAGATTATTAGAGTTAGCTGGGGAAATGTCCCAGCAACTCATATTAGTTAGAGGTTTTCAGACATAGACTAGATTCAGCTATTTAGTTGTTAGTGTTGTTTTTCAGCTATCATTATACTCTTATATATATTTCATATTCAAACATGTTTGGGCTTTTTTCCATATCAGATACTTAAATGCTTTCAGTTTTCTACACAGTCCATGTTTTATCAAAAACAATTCTAGTCATGCCAGACCATGGGTTAACTTGGGTCACTTGTGATGCTAAGCACCGTGTTACATCTAGGGGGTAGCCTCAGGGCGTGACATTTATCTTGTGGCTTAGTTTGTTGGGGAGATTGAGAACTAAGGATGTTCTTGTCACGACCCAACTACCGGGTCGTGCGGGCGCCTACTCTAACCACCTAGATAGACAAACCCTTACCACCTGATCCAATAGGTACTTGCGGAAGACAAAGTATAACAATAAATAACCTCATTTTACTAGGTGAAACCATTTACAACCTTGTTTCAGAAAATATCTTTTACAAAGAAATACAGTAAATCCTTTTTAAAACTGGTAAAGTAGTTTACAACTTGAAAAAAACCCTCCTTAGAATCTAGTCTAAGCCGGTACAAGAGCTACTACATGAGTAATACAAGGAAATATAAAATGACACAACTTCCACCTTATGAACAAGTGTAGAAGCTGTTGAAGATCACCATCATCCTGTACCTATGAAACATCACCAATCCTGCAACCAGACTATACCCAAAAAGGCATAGCAAGAGTAGAGTCAGTACAAACACACGTACTGGTAGGCGTCATAAGTCGACTCGAATCCACTCATACCATCATATAAGAAAATCAAGGGAAAGAATGTAATTAGCTACAATAATTCCTCCCTCTGACTTCCACCTTTACCAGACCCAATCTCAATTGGCCATCTACTTATACCTCATACCTCAACCCCTCCTATTCGTTCTGCTTCCAACTCCACCACTGTGAGACGCTATGCTCCAACCCCTAGGACATTCCCAAGTCACCTTAACCTTTAGACTTCCCAAGTCACTTCACACTAGTCCAACCCCTAAGTCCAGACCCGAACTACCACTCCGTTGCCCAAGTAAATCCCTATGACCAAGCATCCCCTAATAACCCGACTAACGGCCAAACCATACCAACTACACTCATGGTACTACTAACAATGTCCGGACCCCTCAAGGATCCCTAGGATGATTCCCCAGCCTTATAATAATACCTATAAACATACTCCAAAACCCCGTCTACCTTCTAACTCCCATCACATGGGTCAGGTTTAGCATTCATTTCCGTAATGAAAATTCAACCAACACTATGACTAGGATATAAGTCTCTTTCTTAGTTTATTAACCACATGTAACCCATTGACCACACTCAAATACACAACATACATCCTTTTTATGTAGCTCGGACCCACCAAGGATCCTCCTAACATCACCTAAGTATTAGACATGCAATCCTGGCCTACACTAAGACCAACATTATAATTAGATATAATCACCTTGCCTCTCATGGATTATATGCAATAATCACAGTCAAGAAATACAACCCAGTCCACTCATAGAACCATCAAAAGAACACAATAATGCAATTAAAACAACCCATACCAGGCGTGGTACCCGAGCCAACTATTATGAATTCCCGTACCAGGCATGGTACCCGAACCAACCATTAGTATTCCCGTACTAGGTGTGGTACCCGAGCCAACTGTTAGTATTCCCATACCAGGCGTTGTACCCGAGCCAACCAATGTTACACCAAGTCCAATCAATCACAAACAATGAACAAACATACTTGTAAACCAACAAGCAACAAACAAGTTCATTTCACAAGACTGATAAACTGACAATTAGACATTCACAACTCATTCCCTAAGTATGCAACTCATACATTACTAGATAATGGTACATGAACACATAATGCATATTAGGAAATGAGTAGCCATCACCTACCTCTATCCCAGGTACGTAAGCTCAACCTTGAATCCTGTCTGAAGATCGAGCCCCCGCTCACCCCTTTTTAGCACATAACTAGTAATTACATAGAATTCTGAAACTTCCACTAGGACTGAATACAAAATAGGGAAAACCTCCCCTAACCTTGGACGTTCCACCTTTTTATTTAATTTACCTCTTTGTACAACTCGTGTCCGAAACTCCCTTTTTATTAGTCCTTTAATTACCCAAGTATTTTCGGTTCCCCAGACCTTCCCGACATCCCAATCCCTCAATTTTATCATCAACAAACACATAACTAATTATAGACAACCCAAAATATTACACACATTATCCCGACTCAATTATTTCCTAGTTCAGCCAATCCAACACAGAAAGTTTCCAGACTCTGTGCTCGAAGGCCTAAACATGTATTATCCTTTCATTTCTATATAATAAATACGAAATAAAGCAGTTCAATCTACTCAAAGGAGAAACCTAGCCTACCTGGATGCCAAGTAGGTGCACAATGCATTTTTGGCTCCATGAAGGCGTTCCCTGCCGAATGACAAGCCTGAAACCCGAGCTTTCGCATCCCTTTAGCTGGAATCCCTCCTCCCTATGGCTCCTAAGACTTGGAGCAGCCTAGAAGGGTTTTTGGAGTAACCCTCGTATGTTTTCTAACTAAGGAGGAGAAGTCTTTTATTAAAATCACGTTCTGAGGCTACTGCCTCCTGTCATCCCGCTATAGCATACGGCCTTCCGCTACAGCGGTAGCGCTATAGCAGAATAAATACCGCTATAGTGGAGTGATGTCACCTTGGACAATTTCTAAAAATCTGAAATTTTTCGTCACGCCACCCCACTTAATACAAAATATTTTTAAATCATTCTCGAAATTTTTTGATATCGTGTTTTCTAGAATAACGACGAGTTCAGTCGTTACAGTTCTACTTCATTGGGGCATGGACATCAATGCCACTTATGTACTTTGTGGAGATCAACCTGAAACCTTGCAACACCTGCTATTTGAATGTAACTATTCTAATGGGGTATAGAAGCAGGTGTTACTATGGCTGAAATGGGGAAGAACTATCCTTCAATGGGACCTGGAGTTGGCATGGGTTGTAAAATCAGGCTCTCAAAGCTCTCCCAAGTGTGTGCTACTAAAGGCAGCTGTTGCAGTCGTGATCTATGAGATATGGGGGGGAAGAAATGCTAGAGTTTTTACCAACAGGTGTACTGGAAAAGAGCAGCTGGTGCATAACATCAAGACTAACTTGTGTGTTAGAGTTAGAAATAATAGAAGGCTCTCGGAGTATGTTTGTGAGCTGTAATTTTCAAATTATTTGTATTTTTGTTTTCCTGTAGTTGTGGTAGTTAGAAATTGATTTTACATGAGCACTCAAAGGTGTTTGCTCTGGCTATGTAATACAGCAATTGATAATTGATAATTAACAAAGTTGACAGTTAATTGCCAAAAAAGAAATATTTGATAATTACTTGTTACTTAAAAAATATATTATTTCCTGCTAGTATAATGGAAGTAATAATTAACCAATATGACTTGCATTGATCACAATAATAATATATTAAACTCTTGCAGCACCTCATTGTTGCAATATAAATTAGTAATAATTATTAAAGAATCAAGCAATACTATTCATTTGATTTAAAAAGAAAAAAGGATGATAAAAATAAAAATTATACAGTCAAATCTCTTTATAGTGGTAGCGTTTGTCTGAACATTTCATGGCTGTTATAAAGAGGTGTTATTATATATGTATACTGACATTTGACATTTAAAAATATGCAAAAAAAATTAATTTAATGATTTTGTGTACCAAAATGAAAGAATGTATTTGTTCACCAATTTAATAAAAAAATAGAAAGAATATGAATGTAAAAAGGCAACTATCAGTAGTCTTTCCTCGTGAAGTTACTATCAGTAGTCTTTCCTCGTGAAGTTATGAACATAACTGATGGGCACCATTTAAATACATTTTTTTTCTTTTAGATATTCGTACTTGAAATTTACTATGTGCATGACATCAATGATGATTATCATAAATATTTTAATATTTTATTTTATACATAATATATTTTTTATAAAATTTTACTACACCATATTTAAGTATGGCTGTTATAGCAGGGCAATTTTACAAAGAGTGTACTACTTTAATAAATGTCATTGTTGTTATAGGTAGAATATTGTTATAGAGAAGTAAAATATAATATGTAAAATCGGTTCTGAAGAAAATCAGGTCATTATAAAGAAATATCATTATAACGAGGGACTATTATAGAGTGATTTGACTATACTACGAAAGTAACAAAGAAACTGTAAGAGATAACTATGTCAAAAAGTACTTTATATGCAAATGAATAGTGTTGCTCGATTCTTTAGTAAGTATTCATTTATTTATAAAATGTAAAATGCATGAAACTTCAACCTTAAAAACTCATCCTAACGGATTACACTAAATATGTTGTTCTTGTTCATTTAGACCATCACAAACAGAAAATTTATAAGATCTAATACTATAATAATTACTGCTCTTCAACTATAATCTCCAAATAATCGTCAACTTTCACATACAAGTATTTATCAACACATGCCCCAATTGTGCATTCAACTGCATGCCCAGAGGAAAACTAACTAGCAAATAATATGATAAATGTAAATATTCTATGCCAAAGAAAACATGAAAAAAATATCACCCAGGGAAAAATTCCTCGGGCAATCTTTATAGCATCAAAGTTGCAACATCCTGATTGGCTAGAATGCAAGTATAATCATTTAGAATTTATTCGATATAAATTTATAAAATAATTTAGATTATATTAAATTCAAGATATATTAGTCAAAATAAATATTATGGATGAATATTATTGGGTTAACTATGTAAGTCCAACAAATATGGAATCCTTTAATTAACAACTCAATTCTATTGGGCTAGTCCATCAAATTGGGCTATGAATGATGAATCCGCTTTCTAAAGCCCAAGATGTCATCTTATCCTAGAGGTCTAAATTGGTGAAACATTTTAAATAATGTAGCACGCCAAGTTAAATAAAGAAGCCAATAGGATCATACCACATGTCAAAATGACACAACATGCCTAGTCAAGTCAAAGGCGCGATGAAAATGCACCACATGTACAAGTGACATGTCTGACCAATCAAATCTCATCATTTCAATTTAAATCTAATTGGTTGAGAAGAGTTTGTCCTTATCACAACTCTTCCATCCTAAAACTACAAATGGGGTCTTCATAATTCAAAAAAGCCACCAGAATTCTAACAAGAAGTCAGAGAGAGATTGTGGATCAAATACCGCAGATTTCTCCACAAGCATTCAAAAACTCAAGTATTTCTCTACAAGTTGTAGAGATCAAGATGAAGATTCAAGAATAAGCTCAAAGACCCATGAATTCAAATATAAATCAAGATCAAGCTCAAGAGCCCTTGAATTTACATTTGAAAAGAAGAATCAGAGGATTCATAGAGATTGTAACACTCATATACTGAAATCAAATACTATGATTGTTGTGATATTTTCTAGTCTTGATTATTATTTTCTCGATGAGAATTTTCTTGTCTGCAAATTCTGGCATGCCCTGTGGGAAAATCTGTAATGACCGAGTCCGTCATTACGGGTAATCCAATCGTGCCAAGTTTTAGAGTTAGAAAACTCCAGATTTGGGGGTTTGAAATTCTGGGCTAGGCTAGTCTCAAATAGTTTAGGAGTGAGGCATGGTCTAGGGCTATCCAGGTAAGGATGGGGTCGGATGTCTTGTCTTGAGCTAGTTTTCCTCGTAGCTAACACATAAAGGAGTCTGGGGGACTTTTCAATATCGAATTTGGGTAAGTAGAACTCCCGGAATCGAGGTCGACGTGAAGGAGTTATTTCAGAACATCGGAAAAATAAGTGTGTTGTAAAGTGGAATGATTTAGGAGGTTTTATGATTTTCTATCCCGTGTCAACTGCTATAGAGGTTGACACTTCGTCGTAGCAGCCTCCGCCATAGCAAAAAAATTACCGCTACAATGGAGATCAATGTCGGTCGGCCTCCGCCATAGCGGGCGACTCTGCTACAGCGGAACCGCTATAGCGGAGCGGACCACTATAGCGGGGTCGATGGGAATTAAAGCTAAAATATTCCCCAAAACATTTAATTTTAACAATTTCATTTTGGGAGAAGGGCAAGGCGATTCCAGGTATTTTTACTCTATTTTTCCATTGTTTTCTTCCCTAAGGTAAGGTTTCTACTCCCCAGTCTTCGTAACACTTTTCCTATGCGGTAGAATTACTAGGAGGGAACTTGGGGGAAGATTGGAATAACCTAGGAATGGTAGAATATGGGGAAGAAGGGGAATTATAGACTTGAATGTTCTTGGGTGTTATTAAAGGTAAGATATTATGATCATAGGTTGTTAAATTCCCTATTTTTATCCGTAAAAATGATAGAACTGGGGAAATTAATGGTGGAATGCCCAGGAAAAGGGCGGGATGATCATGGGTGGCCTGGGATTTTGGGATTCGCTGTAATTCGGGTAATGTGAAGGCCTTGTTTGTTAATTCCATGTACTTGTATATTATTTTAGACCAAGAATGAGAAAGGAATCCGGAACACGGGAAAGCTCGGTTTGAATAGATCTTGGATCATTTAGAAGTAGGTGATGGCTTATGATTTTTGTGAATATTGTATGTGCTTGTACTCTTATCTAAGTGGTTGTATGAATTGCATTGCTTAGAGGGATTGTATAGAATGTCTAAGGGTCCTGCTTTATAGTCTGTGAGTTTAACGGTGTGTACTTGTTGGTTTAAAAGTTGTGTGTTCATATATTGACTGTGGATTATTGACATTCGGTTAGCTTGGGTACCACACCTGGTACAGGTATACTAACGGTTGGTACGGGTACCACGCCTGGTACACGTATACTAACGGTTGGCATGAGTACCACGGCTGGTACGGGTATAACAAATAGTTGGCACGGGTACCACGTCTGCTACGAATTACTAACAGTTGGCTCGGGTACCACGTCTGGTATGGGTTTACTTTTCTGTATCATTGCATACTTATTGATTGCATTGCATCGACTGGTATTGATTCCGTGAGTGAACCGGGTTGTTTGTTGAATTATGATATTGACTGGTGGTCCTTGATTCATTGGGAATTCTATTGTATCTTTTGAATTGGTCTTGGTTTAGGACGAGTTATCTGTTAACACTTAGGTGTTGTCTAGAAGGGATCCCAGGGTGGGTCCGGGCTAGGCAGAAAGTATGGTTATATGTATCTGACTGTTGCTTAAGGTTATTAGGGGTGGATTTTATACGGGAACAAGTTAGGCAGAGACTTGTAGTCTAAAGGAGCCTGTTAATATTGTTGCATGTCTTCCATATATTTTACTTGATATTGTTGTACTTATTATACACTGTTTATTTGGAAACTGGCTGATGATCCTACCAGTACACAGTGGTGGTGTACTGATACTGCACTTGCTTGTCTTTCTTGTGAGTACAAGAAATCTTCCAGCGTGTGAGACGTGACCTCATCTGTAGTACCAGCATTCCAGACTTCAAGGGTGAGCTGTTCGATCAAGCTGCCTTGGATCTATCTTTAGAGTTGTAGCCCATTTGTTTCGGGCTTAAACTATTTCCTTCAGGTTTTAGGGTTGTATCCTCGTACTCTAGACATTGGTAGATTGTTTGGTACTGTGACTTTCAGGTTCTAGGGGATAATTTCCGCAGGTTAATGTTAATGAAGTATTTTTCCTAAATTATTGAATGCTAGTTTACTTTCCGCACTTGGTTTTGAGCTGTTAGAATGGTTAAGTTTAGGGTAGTGATGGTTATCTCACCCGGGGGTTGGGTGACTGCCACTAATGGTGGTTTGGGTCTCATCATACCAAACAGGTCTAGTAGAGTCCTCTGGAATGGTGCGGAGATGTCCGTTTTTTTCTTCGGGAGGCTATGGGGCTTTAGGAAAAACTATCTCTTCCTTCTTTCCTTCATGCTATTACTTGATTCCAATTGGTATCTGGTGATACAGATTGGTATCTAACCTCATTCACTCTTGTGTCCGCAGATGGTTAACATAAGGAATAACGGAGCTAGAGCAGCGGGCCCGGCTGTCCGTGGTAGAGGCAGGGGAAGGGGCAGAGGACAAGGTAGAGCAATATTCGCCAGGGGTGGGGCTCGAGCTGCTGCTAATGCACGCTAGGTAACCTCTCCACCACCTCAGGAGCATGTTGCTGAGGACGTAGAAGAAGTGGTTGTAGAGGATGAAGGGGCACAGACGGAGGCACCGGTTGGGGGTGCAGGCCTTCCTAATATGACACCGGAAGCCTCTTAGCAGGCTTGGAACATTCTGTGTGGGTTGGTTGGTGCTGGAGCCATACCTGCAGCTTATGAAAATCAGGCCTTGGATACTCAGCCAGCGGTTACTACAATTCCTAGGATGGACGCAGCTTCGAGCACTAATGATTTCTTCAGGCCAATGTTAGGCCCAGTGATGATAGGGAATGAGAATGAGATGCTAACCAAGTTTCTCAAGCTGAAACCTCCTACATTTTAGGGTACGGATAGGGAGGATGCTTATGAGTTTATATTGGACTGCTATGAGAGGTTGCACAAGTTGGGTAATGTACATTGGCATGGGGTTGAATTTGTCACTTTTCAGCTACAGGGTGATGCCAAGAAGTGGTGGAGGTATCATGTTGAGTGTCGATCTTTTGTTCTACCTCCACAGACTTGGGAGTAGTTTCATGCCTTGTTCTTGGAGAAGTACGTACCCTGTACTTTGAGGGACCGGAAGAAATATGAGTTCTTGAACTTAAAGCAGGGTGGCATGTCGGTCTTAGCTTATGAGGAACGGGTCAGGTTGTTTGTCAAGGGTCTGAATACTGAACTGCAGGTACTGTCAGTGCATATGACTTCTTCAGAAAAGGGCTTTAATGATGTGGTGTATTATGTGAAGAAGTTAGAGGGAGTTAGGCAAGAGGGGCAGGCTAAGGCTTTAGCCAAGAAGCCCCGGAATGAGGGAAAGTTTGGTGGTTCACACTCCAGGGGCCAAAATCAACAGGCTTACTCAGCCCGTCCTATTCAGTCAGCTTTGCCAGCTACTACAGGTGGTCATCAAGGAGCTCATCCTTCAGCTCCTAGAGGCCATGGAGCGTTATATACATCAGCTAGCAGACCCACACTTGACCGTGGTTTCTTCCATTGTGCTGATCTGGGCCACTTTAAGAGGGAGTGTCCACATAGGCAGACAGGTAATCAAGGTTAGCAGCTATTTAGAGCAGTGGTCCTGGTAGGCAGAGGCGGTAATGCTAGGGGTCGTCCACAGAGTGAGCAAGGTAATTTTCAGGGAGGCCGGGGAGACAAGAAGAACGGCGGCGCATGCAGGGTGCAGCGCAGCCAGCCTGGGAAGTTGCTCGGATTGATGATCGGGCTCATTTCTATGCTTTTCCAGGGAGGGCCGAGGCAGAAGCCTCAGATGCGGTGATTACAGGTACCATTCTTGTCTGCGATAAAATTGCTTCGGTATTATTTGACCCAGGTTCTACAAATTCTTATGTATCTGTTAGTTTTGTGTTGGGTCTGGACCTAATTTGTGATATCCTTGATTCCCTTATCCATGTTTCTACCTCGGTTGGAGAGTCTGTAATTGTGACTCATGTTTATCGTGGTTATGCTGTGGTGTTTGTGGGGTTGCATACTTGGGTAGACTTGGTAATTCTGGATATGGCCTATTTTAATATTATCTTAGGTATGACTTGGCTATCTCCTTATCATGTTATGTTTAACTATAAAACCAATAATGTGGCTCTAGAAATTCTGGGTAAGGATAGACTAAAGTGAAAAGGTGTGTACAGGCCTAAGCCAGTTAAGATAATATCATTTGTTTGGTATAGGAAGCTAGTGGGGAGGGGGTGTTTAGCTCATCTCCGGGATGATAGCGTGGAGTCCCTATCTATTGAGTCAGTTCCGGTAGTTTTTGAATTTTTAGAGGTATTTCCAGCAGACCTGCCTGGTATGCCTCCAGACAGGGACATAGATTTCTGTATTGATTTGGAGCCAGGAAATCGTCCTATTTCCATTCCTCCGTATCGTATGGCTCCGACAGAGTTAAGAGAACTTAAGACTCAGCTGCAGGAACTTCTAGATAAGGGATTTATACGTCCCAGTGCTTCGCCTTGGGGTGCTCCGATTTTATTCGTAAAGAAGAAGGATGGTAGTATGCAGATGTGCATAAACTATAGGAAGTTATACAAGCTGACCATCTGGAATAAGTACCCCCTACCCCGTATAGATGATTTGTTTGACCAGCTTCAGGGGGCATCGGTATTTTCAAAAATTGACTTGAGATTCGGGTACCATCAGTTAAAGATTGAGCCTGAGGATATTCTGAAAACTGCTTTTCAGACTCGGTATGGGCATTACGAGTTTCTAGTAATGTCGTTTGGTTTGAACAATGCGTCGGCAGCATTCATGAGTTTGATGAATGGGGTATTCAAGTCGTATTTGGATTCCTTCGTGTTTGTATTTATCGATGATATTTTGATTTACTCTAAGAGTAGGGAGGAGCATACTAGTCATCTCCGTATTGTGTTGGATATCTTGAGACGCCAGAAGCTTTACGCAAATTTCACTAAGTGTGAGTTTTGGTTGACTTCAGTTGCATTTTTGGGACATGTAGTGTCAGAACAAGGGGTGATGGTGGATCCCCAAAAATTGAAGCAGTCAAGAGTTAGGCCCAGCCTGGCTCTGTGACTGAGGTAAGGAGTTTTGTTGGGCCCGCAAGGTACTACCGGAGATTTGTTGAGAATTTTGCTTCTATTGATACTCACCTGACCAAGCTGACACAGAAAGATGTACCATTTGTGTGGTCTGACAAGTGCGAGGAGAGCTTTCAAAAGCTCAAGACACTTTTGACCACAGCTCCTATATTGTCTTCGCCGGTTGAAGGTAAAGACTTTATTGTTTACTGTGATGCTTCATATTTTGGTTTGGGTGTTGTGTTGATGTAGGATAAGAATGTGATAGCCTATGCATCCAGGCAGTTAAAGATGCATGAGAGGAATTACCCGACTCACGTCTTAGAGTTGGTAGTGGTGGTTTTTGCACTAAGGATTTGGAGACACTATCTTTATGGTGTCAGGTGTGAAGTGTTCACTGATCATCGCAGTCTGCAGTATGTGTTCACTCAGAAGGATTTGAATCTGAGGCAGAGGAGGTGGATGGAGTTATTGAAGGACTATGATGTGACTATTCAATACCATCCGAGTAAGGTTAATGTGTTGGCAGACGCATTAAGCCAGAAAGCAGTTAGCATGGGTAGCTTACCTTGTTTGGGGGTGTCAAAACAACCACTAGCTAAGGAAATTTGGGCTTTGGAGGCCAACTTCATGCACTTGGGTGTTTCAGATCAGGGTGGGTTGTTGTCCAGTATTGAGGTCAAAGCCACTTTCATAAAGGAAATAAAGGCCAAACAGTTTCAGGATACGAAACTGAGTAAGCTTCAAGGTAAGGTAATATCCGGGGAATCCAGAGACGTCACGCTAGACTCGGGCGGGGTGTTAAGTTTCAGGGGGAGGATGTGTTTTCCTTGGGTTGATGATATAATTCAAAAAATCTTGATAGAAGTTCATGGTTCGCGGTACTCAATTCATCCAGGTGTGACTAAAATGTACAGGAACTTGAGGCAGCGTTATTGGTGGCCCGGGATAAAAGGGGACATAAATGGTTTTGTGTCCAAGTGTCATAACTGCCAGTAGGTAAAGTATGAACATCAGAGACCTGCAAGACTACTTCAGAGAATGCCAATTCCAAAGTGGAAGTGGGAAAGGATAGCCATGGATTTTGTGGTGGGTCTTCCCAAGACACTGGGGAAGTATGGCTGAATTTGGGTCATTGTTGACAGGCTGACCAAGTCTTCTCATTTCATTCCGGTCAGGGTAGATTACAATTCGCAATAATTGTCTAAGATCTACGTAAAGGAGATTGTGAGATTGCATGGGGTGCCACTGTCCATCATTTCAGACAGGGGTACATAGTTTACTTCCAAGTTCTGGGGTAAGCTACATGAAGAGTTGGGTACACAACTCACTTTTAGCACAGCCTTCCATCCTCAGACTGATGGTCAGTCAGAGAGGACGATCCAGGTATTGGAAGACATGCTGAGAGCATGTGTGATGGACTTCGGGGGTCATTGGGACCAGTTTCTACCATTGTGTGAATTCTCATACAATAATTGCTATCACTCCACTATTGACATGGCACCATTCGAGGCATTGTAAGGGAGGAGCTGCAGATCACCGATTGGGTGGTTTGAGAAAGGAAATGTAAAGCCTTTAGGAGTGGAACTGGTAAGGGAAGCACAGGAAATGGTAAAGGGCATTCAGGATAAGTTATTGGCTGCCCAAAGCAGGAAGAAAGAATATGCAGATCGCAAGGTCTGGGACATGGAATTTTAGGTTGGTGAACAGGTATTGTTGAAGGTGTCACCAATGAAGGGAGTTATGCAGTTTGGTAAGAAGGGCAAGCTTAGCCCTCGGTTCATCAGTCCATTTGAAGTTCTTGAGATTGTGGGGCCAGTGGCTTACAAGTTAGCACTGCCACCCAGTTTTTAGGGCATCCATCTGGTATTCTAGGTATCCATGCTTAGGCAATACCATGTCGATGGGGACTACATCATCAAGTGGGATGAGGTACTTTTCGATAAAGATCTTCGTTATAAAGAGGAACCAGTCTTGATTCTTGCTTGGGATGTCTGTAGATTAAGGACATAGGTGATTGATATGGTAAAGGTTCAATTTAAGTATCATTCGGTTGAGAAAGCCACTTGGGAAACCGAGAAGGACATGCATGATAAGTACCCTCAAATGTTTGAGAATTCAGGTACTACACATTCCTTCTTTTATTTCCATAAATTTGGTTTTGATCGTTCGGGGATGAACAATGGGTAAATTGGTATCTGTTGTAATGATCGGGTCCGTCATTATGATTAGTCCAATCGTGCCAAGTTTTAGAGTTAGAAAACTCCGGATTTGGGTGTTTGAAATTCTGGGCTAGGCTAGTCTCGGCCGGTTTAGGAGCGACGCATGGTCTAGAGCCATTCGGGTAAGGATTGGGTCGGATGTCTTGTGTTGAGATAGTTTTCCTCATAGCTAACACATAAAGGAGTCTGGAGGACTTTTCGGAATTGAATTTGGGTTAGTAGAACTCCTGAAATCGAGGTTGACGTGATGGGGTAATTTCGGGACGTCGAGAAAATAAGTGTGTTGTAAAATGGACTGATTTTGGAGGTTTTATGACTTTTTGTCCCGTGTCAACCGCTATAGGGGTTGACACTTCACCGTAGCGGCCTCTGCCATAGCAGAAAAATTACTGCTACAGTGGAGGTCAACGTGGGTCAGCCTCCGCCATAGAGGGCGACTCTGCTACAGTGGAACAGCTATAGCGGAGTGGACCGCCATAGCAGGCTCAACGAGAATTAAAGCTGAAACATTCCCCAAAACATTCAGTTTTCACAATGTCATTTTGGGAGAAAGGCAAGGTGATTCCAGGCGTTTTTCCTCCATTTTTCCATTGTTTTCCTCCCTAAGGTAAGGTTTCTACTCCCCAGTCTTCGTAATACTTTTCCTATGCGGTAGAATTGCTAGGAGGGAACTTGGGGGAAGGTTTGAATAACCTAGGAATGGTAGAATCCTGGGAAGAAGGGGGATTCTAGACTTGAATGCTCTTGGATGTTGTTAAAGGTAAGATATTATGATCATAGGTTGTTAAATTCCCTATTTTTATCCTTAATAATGATAGAACTAGGGAAATTAATGGTGGAAATCAAGGGAAAAGGGCGGGATGATCATGGGTGGCCTAGGGTTTTTGGATACGCTGTAATCCAGGTAATATGCAGTCCTTGTTTGTTAATTCCATATACTTGTATGTTATTTTAGACCAAGAACGAGAAAGGAATCTGGAATACGGGAAAGCTCGGGTTGAATAGAGCTTGGATCATTTTGAGGTAGGTGATGGCTTATAATTTCTGTGAATATTGTATGTGCTTGTACTCTTATCTAAGTGTTTGTATGAATTGCATTGCTTAGAGGTATTATGTAGAATGTCTAAGGGTCCTGCTTTACAGTCTGTGAGTTGAATGGTGTGTACTTGTTTGTTTAAAAGTTGTGTGTTCATATATTGACTGTGGATTGTTGACATTTGGTTGGCTCGGGTACCACGCTTGGTACAGGTATACTAACGGTTGGCACGGGTACCACGCCTGGTACATGTATACTAATGATTGGCATGGGTACCACGCCTGGTACGGGTATAAGAAATAGTTGGCACGGGTACCACGCCTGGTATGAATTACTAACGGTTGGCTCGGGTACCACGCCTGGTACGGGTTTACTTTTTTGTATCATTGCATTGTTATTGATTACATTGCATTGACTGGTATTGGTTCCGTGATTGAACCGGGTTGTTTGTTGAATTATGATATTGACTGGTGGTCCTTGAGTGACTGGGAATTATGTTCTATCTGTTGAATTAGACTTGGTTTAGGCCGGGTTATCTGTTACCACTTAGGTGTTGTATAGAGGGGATCCCAGGGTGGGTCCGAGCTAGGCAGAAAGGATGGTTATGTGTATCTTACTGTTGCTTATGGTTATTAGGGGTGGATTTCATGCGGGAACAAGTTAGGCAGAGACTTGTAGTCTAAGGGAGCCTGTTAATATTGTTGCATGTCTTCCATACATTTTACTTGATATTGTTTATTTAGAAATTGGCTAATGATCCTAGCAGTACACAGTGGTGGTGTAC
Organism: Jaltomata sinuosa; assembly: GCA_003996215.1. Taxonomy (NCBI): domain Eukaryota; kingdom Viridiplantae; phylum Streptophyta; class Magnoliopsida; order Solanales; family Solanaceae; genus Jaltomata; species Jaltomata sinuosa. The sequence continues at coordinate 261,281 of QJPP01001088.1, forward strand.
TGATACTGCACTTGCTTATCTTTCTTGTGAGTACAGGAAATCTTCCAGCAGGTGAGACGTGACCTCATGTGTAGTACCAATGTTCCAGACATCAAGGGTGAGCTGTTCGATCAAGCTACCTTAAATCTATCTTTAGAGTTGTAGCCCATTTGGGGCTTAAACTATTTCCTTCAGGTTTTGGGGTTGCATCTCCGTACTCTAGACATTGGTAGATTGTTTGGTACTGCGAGTTTCAGGTTCTAGGGGATAATTTCCGCAGGTTAATGTTAATGAAGTATTTTTCCTAAATTATTGAATGCTAGTTTACTTTTTGCACTTGGTTTTGAGTTGTTAGAACGGTTAAGTTCGGGGCAGTGATGGTTCTCTCACCCGGGGGTTGGGTGAGTGCCACTCACGGCGGTCTGGGTCGTAACACAATCTCTACCTCTCATCTAAACTTTTCAATTATCTAAGTTTAAGAACATCGAAATGGCTTTCAAGAAGATAAACTTCCTTTAAGACCGATGACTCTAAGTTCTCTGCTGAAGTGAATAGCATCTCCGACGTTAGCTTTTGAAGTTTCAGACCGGTTACAAGAAGCAAAGAAAGCATGCTGGGACAACAGACACTCCAACTGTCATCTGCATCAACTCCTATTTTTAAATCTTCATCCCTAAAAGGATAAGGTCATTTACGAATGCATTAGAAGGAGGAAGTAATGTGGCTGAAAGGATTAAGAGGACTCCAGCTCTCCTTGACCTCTCTCTGTCCAAGAACTCTTCCATAAAGAAAAATAATGACTCAACCAATGGGTCCTCTCCACTTGGCACCATGCGATGTGATTCTATCAAAATATCAACTTGTGTGACAATTCATGCTACTCTCCAACATCCCTAACAATCATGCAAATAGTGGTAATTGATACTTCATCTATGGAGGAGCAACGTGCAAACTTGACGAAGGTGATTGAAGGTTTGAACAAGTATATGCACAATCAAGATGTTCAGATCAATAATTTTATGTACAAGATAGATGGCTTAATAAATGGAGAATCCAGTCATGCACCTGTAAAGGGTTTAAAAGTTCAAGAGACAGAACCTCTTGTGAAACAAGCACTACCGACTAAGGAAATTCCTGTTTCTTCTGAAGGGATGATTCTATTTGACCAGCTCAAGGAATTTTTTAACGATCCATACATTAAATTTGGGATTTGTATGCGTTTTGACCCTTTTATCCATCCTTATAGTTGTATTATGGTATTTTTGGTCTACAGATTTGGGTGATACAGTTCTCGGGATGTTTTGTTGGATTCTATGTGAATTTTTCATTTAAAAAGGTTATGAAGTTGATATGGTTGACTTTGGTCAATATTTAGAGATTTTGACATCATACAAGAATTTTGCCAGTTCCGTTACCTTTGAAATGCCATTTTTGGGTTAGTAATTATCACGATCCGATTTCTCGGTCATGATGGCACCTACAACCCTCCAGTAGGCAAACCAATCACCGTAGTCCATAACGGTTAGTAATGGACTACTAGCTAACAGTTAAGCGGGAGAAATGATATAATCAAGCAGAAGCAAAGGAACAAGATTAAAAGATAGATAACAGGAATATATATATATCTGCGGAAGCTAAACTAAAACCCCAAAACCTGGTATCATAATATAGAGTCAGAACTACATATAAGGAGTACAAAGGATCCAAAATAATATATACATATTTCTTCGAGTAGTAATAAAATACATGATCTAAAAGATAACTAAAAGCTAAGCTCTGGTCGCCAACAGCTCACCCTCAGTCTGAAATATCTCAAAAACAACTCCTCGCACGAGTCTTCAATGAGCTAACGGTGATGGCCCACACTAGGATATGCACTAAAAGATGCAAAGTATAGTATGAGCACCAATTGCAAAGCAATCGGTACCAAGTAGGTATCATAGGCCGACTGGGCACATATAAGATAAAAGAGTAGTAATAGACAGAATAGAAACAAATAGTCACAGAAGGCAACGAATAAGCACACGAAAGCTAGCACGGAAGAATTACAGCAAGAACAATACACATGGCTAGCTACTAGAATATGCAACACAGGTGAAACGAAGAAGCACGTACCAGGGATCCTCGCAATAATAAGTAAATAAAGAGAGATTCAGAAAGTAGGCAGTATACCGGTAACCTCAAATGGATAGGGAAGGAGAGAAACGATAACGGTAATTATGCTCGAATATAAGATACAATAACCCAAATAAGCCTACTAATCTCAAGTCAAGAGCTAACAACGGCAATCCACGCATAACTTAATCAATATCCAAAGTTATAAGAACCCCAATAGGAATCAATGATGCAAAATAGTAACCATAAGTCTACCTACAATCCCATGGGGGCCCATACCCCCGAGGGACACAAACAAATGAAGGCAAACCCTCCAGCATCCCATACTACCCGAGTGTACAATTAGCAAACAGCAAACAAGGGTGGAACCTCACACAAATAAATGGTATGACATGCCATGCTAATCCACGAGTGATAGTAGTATCCCGTATAGGCCCAGAAGATAGGATCCATGGAAGGTCACACCCGTATACCTCTGCTACATTATATACCCCGTCCCCTTTGGCATTCACAGCACGTAGCCCCTGGTCCAGAACGGCAAGGTCCATGGAGGCCCCCGACCAACATACTAGATGCCCCACAATCTTGAAAATTCCCAAGTAAAGCTGCCCGGAGGGTATCCGTGTCTAAATCACTAAATCAAATAATTCTAGCGCACGGCCCCATCGAGCCTAGTATTATCACGAAAGCTATAGTTAAACAAGTCTAGCCCTCGGCCTGCCGAGTCTAGTAATAGTAGAAATAGTGATAAAATATCCTTTTTTTATTTTCTCTTACCCTAAAAAGATTCGTTAAAATGGTACCAACCTCTTTGCAATCATTTTTATCAAAAATGGGCCCCATGGGCCATGCAAGTTTTAGAAATCATCAGTAGAAGGCACGAAGCCAAAATCGTAGTAAAATCAAGTAGAAAATCCTTTATATGCATGATAATTACATGCTCAAACACAATCAGTAGCCCAATGGCTCACAATCAACCTATCGGCCCTGCACAGGCTCCAATTGTTCTACAGCACAGACAACCAGCTCTATATCAATAATATCAATGTTTGGGACTAACAGACATTCCCAATATCCCATCAACTATGTTCCAGAGTCTAAATAAGGTCACACGGGACCACAAGGGTGAATAGAGCGCATAAAACAAGTGCTATAAACATCAGAGGAAGAAAAGTAATCAGACGTGAATAAAGAGGTCAAGGTCTGTGGTACCAACTAGTAAACCCAACCCAAGGATGCTCATTAGTACAATTTAATTCTATATATGTGAAGTCTAAAGAGCTTAAACTGTAATCTACCTCGGGGTCGAACTGCAAACACGAACTATCACTCGTGTGCCTTTACTTTTCGAATAGCCTCAAAAATCTGCCACTTTATCAAGAACATAATCTAGGTGTCAAGACAAGAAGAACGACACCCATATTTCTATACGGAAAATTGGGTAAAAAAATGGGTCGAAAAAACACCCTCGAGGCCTGCGCAATGAAATAGAAAATAAAATTCACAATTACGTCTGCGCTGAATTTAGGAACCCATGCTCAAAATTTGAGCACAAACAGAGTTCGTTTCGGGGATCAAAACAACCCCGAAGTACTACTAATTCATGAGAACAAAAGTGGAGAATTGCAATTTTCAAGGGCAGAAACGTACCAATTTGGAAGCAAGAATCGACCACGGACTGGAACTACAGCTACCATGAACAATCAAGCTCTCCAACGCAGCTTTAACCCAAGAAAAATCAAGCTTGTAAGAACCTCAACCATGGAGGTTTTTTAGCTTGAAGAGAAGAACAAGGTTTGAAGAAGAAGAGGCTTACCAACGATAAAGGAGAGAGATTAATGATAATTTGGAGAATTCCCACGAGCCCACACTGTTTTTGAGTAATTAGAGTTGAGAAAAATGAAGTTGGAGTTGAAAGAAGTGAAAGAAATAAGCTGAAAATCGTGAAAAATAAGAATTTAAAGAATGAAATTTGTGAAAATTAACGAAAGTTAACAAGAGCTTTTACCTATTCACGAGGCCAAGAAACACATCCAGATCAGCAACAATTATTCTTCCAAGTTATGGGTAAGAGCAGATGAAGATTTAAAGGAATTTGGTGTAAAAACGGTGGAGAAAATGAGTTGGGAAGATGAGAGCAAAAGTTGAATAAAGTTGCCAACAACTATTTAAAGCTGGCCCGCAACAGAAAAATCTGCGATTTTCTAAACTTCTACGGGGTATTCTGGAAACAATCGGAACCCGCTACTAACAAACCAATAGATTATTTGAGTGGAAACGACATTCTAGACTCAATGGAGTCAACAAATTTACCAACGGAGATAGTTTTAAGGAAAAGTAGGTCCCATGGTCAAAACTAACTCGGAACTCAATATCCCAAATCATGTCCGGAAGCCCCGAGACCCAAACCAAAGGTTCCCCTAGCCCAAAGTCGACATTACGAAGCTAATAGCGCAGACGGAATTTCTATCCGAGGCCGTCTTCTCTAAGTATTGACCAAAGTCAAACTTTCAAGTTTAACTTGGCTAAAACACAAAACCCAAGACAAAACTAAACCAAAAGCTCCCAGAACCCGACCCAGGGTCCAGCCAAACCAAAATCCATGCTCTGGAGCTAATGGAACTGTCGAAATTCAATACTGAGCACTTTTACCAAGAATGTTGACTAAAGTCAATGATATTCTAAGTTAAGGCTCTAAAACAAGCAAACGGCCAAAATGACCAACAGACCGAATCACCGGTCCCAGCAAGTCATAAATGACTTGGGGCCGCTACAGGAAAGCTCTAGAAGTACAAAGAAGGTGTAAACGCAAAAATGACCGAAAGGGTCATTACATCATCCACTACTAAAAAGGACTTTCGTCCTCAAAACTCAAGAAGAAAGAGGTACTTGAAGGCTCAAATAGCTATAGATATTGGGCCCGCATATCTCTCTCGGTCTCCTAGGTAGCCTCCTCGACTGGACGATGCCTCCACTGAACTTTCACAACCAAAATCTCCTTAGATCTCAGCCTCCCGATATTTCTGGCCAGAATAGCTATCGGCTCCTTAACAAAGGATAAACTCTCATCTAACTGGATCGAATTGCAATGTAACACATGAGACTCATCTAGAACATACCGGTGCAACATTGAGACATGAAAATCTGGGTGTATAGCTTAAAACATCAGAAGCAAAGATAACATGTAGGCAACACTATCAACCTCTGCAGAATCTCAAACGACCCAATGAACCTGGGGCTAAGCTTTCCCCGTCGACCAAATCTCATCACTCCTTTCACGGGCGATACTCAAAGGAATACCAAGTCATCAACACTGAACTCTAAGGCACGAAGCCTACGAACAGCATAGCTCTTTTACCTACTCTGGGCTGCTCTAAGTCTATCCCGAATCAAATGGACTCGGTCTAAGGAATCTCTAAGCATATTTGTACTCTGCGGTCTAGAATCTAAACCATCAAACCAACCAATCAGCGATCTGCAATGCCTACCATACAAAGCCTCAAAAGGTGTCATGCCGATGCTCAAGTGAAAGTTATTATTATAAGCAAACTCGGCCAAAGGCACAAACTGATCCCAAGAACCTCCAAAGTCAGGAACACAAGCCCGAAGCATGTCCTCCAGGACCTGAATAGTCCTCTCGGACTGACCACTAAGATGAACCTCTGTGCCCAAATCTTGCTGCAGCGCTCCATAACTAAGAGGTGAACTTAGTGCCACAGTCTGAAATGATGGAAGCTGGGACCCCGTGAAACCGAACAACCTCACAAAGGTAGATCTAAACTAACCTCTCTGCACCATAAGAAGTCTAAACCGGTAAGAAGTGTGCTGACTTAGTCAGCCGATCCACAACCATCCAAATGGAATCAAAACCTCTAGAGGTACAAGGCAAACTAACTACGAAATCTATAGTAATCCATTCCCACTTCCACTCAGGAATAGGAAGTCGTTGCATCAACCCACAAGGACTCATATGCTTGAACTTCACCTGCTGATAGTTAAAGCACCGAGACACAAACTCTATACATCTTAGACGCACCAGGATGAATAGAGTATCTAGAACAATGTGCCTCAGGAAGTATCAACTGAACCAGATCTCTAACCCTCAGAACACAAAGATGATTGTCGACCCTCAGAATACCAATAGAACCCAATGTAGCCTGTCTGGACTCACCCTGAACTACCTCATCACAAAGGTCACACAAACTCTGATCATTGAACTGTTGACTTTGAATCTGATCAACTAGAGTAGAACGAATCTCAATACTGGCAAGAACCCTGCTCGGATCTGACAAGTCAAGACTAACTAAATGGTTAGCCAAGGATTGAATGTCCAAGGCCAACGATCGCTCAGAAGCTGAAAGTGAAGCTAGGCTTCCCATACTCATCGCCTTCTGACTCAAGGCATCCGCTAACACATTTGCCTTGACCGGATGGTATAGAATAGTGAAATCATAGTCTTTCAACAACTCAATCCATCTCCTCTGCCTTGAGTTCAGCTCTTGCTGACTCGTAATATACTAAAGACTACGGTGATTGGTGAATATCTCACAATGAACCCCATATAGGTAGTGCCTCTAGATCTTGAGCGCAAAGACTACTACCGCCAACTCCAAGTCATTAGTGGGGTAGTTGCGCTCGTGAACCTTCAGCTACCTCAACGCATATGATATCACTCAACCCTATTGAATTAATACACAACCAAGACCGACCCCAGAAGCATCAGAATACACAGAGAAACTCTGACCCTCAACCGGCAAAGTCAATACAGGAGCTGAAGTCAACAAGGCCTTAAAGTCTTTGGAAGCTATCCTCCCACTGATCTGACCACTAAAATGGAACATCCTTCCTAGTCAGCATAGTCAAGGGTTCTTCTATGGAATAAAATCCCTCAATGAACCGTCTATAATACTCGGCTAACCCAATAAAATTACGGACCTCAAAAGGAGTAGTATGTCCCGGCCAATCTCGAACCGCTGAAATCTTACCCGGATCAACTCTAATCCCTTCCTTAGACACCAAGTGCCCTAGGAATGCAACTACCTCAAGCCAAAACTCGCACTTTAAGAACTTTGCATAAAGCCGATGATCTCTTAAAGTTTGAAGTACACCCCTAAAGTGTTGCTCATGCTTATCTCTACTCAGGGAGTATACCAGGATGTCGTCTATAAAGACTATCATGAATGAGTGCAAAAAGCACCCTGTGCATCAAGTCCATGAAGGTTGTGGGGGCATTAGTCAACCCAAAATACATCACCAGGAACTCATAATGGCCATACCGTATCCTGAATGTTGTCTTAGGGATGTACTCCGCCCTAATCCTCAACTGGTGGTAGCCTGACCTCAAATTAATCTTCGAAAATACGGTTGAACCCTGAAGATGATCAAACAAGTCATCAATCCTTGGTATCAGATACCTATTCTTTATTGTAACCTTATTTAGCTGCCGATAATCAATACACATCTGCATCGACCCATATTTCTTCTTAACAAATAGAATAGGAGCACCCCAAGGCGACACACTCGGTCTAATAAACCCCTTAGCTAACACATCCTAAATCTGCTCCTTAAGCTCCCTCAACTTAGCAAGATCCATATGGTAAGGAGAAATAGAAATGGGCTTGGTGCCCAGCTCTAACTCAATAGCAAAGTCTATATCTCTCTCAGGTGGAAGGCATGGCAAGTCGGTAGGGAACACATCTAGGAAGTCTCTAACCACAAGAACAGACTCAAGGGAAGAAGTGTCAGCACTAGCATCTCGAACATATGCTAGATAAGCTAAACACCCATGAGAGATCAACTTCCTAGCTCAAAGACAAGATATGATCCCAGATGGTGCGCGACTGATAGAACTTTACCACACAACCGGGGATACACCGGGCACGGCTATGGTGACGGTCTTGGCATAGCAATCCAAAATCGCACGGTGAGGGGATAACCAGTCCATGCCCAGTATCACATCAAAATCTAACATATCAAGTATCATCAAATCACCCCAAGTCTCCAAATCATCAACAGATATCATACAAGGTCTCATAATCTGATCCACTACTAAAGAATCTCCTACAGGGGTCGAAACACATACAGGCATAGATAACGGCTCACTAGCCAACCCCAAACATGGCATAAAATATGCAAATACATACGAACAAGTGGATCCAGGATCAAATAAAGCATAAGCTGGTCGATGGCATACAAAAATTGTATATGTGATCACCGTATTTGAGGCCTCTGCCTCTAGTATTCCAGGAACCGCATAGAACTGACGGTGACCACCTCCTAACCGATTGCCATCCCTACCACCTGTCCTGCCTCATGGGCCACCACCTCTACCTTGACCACCGCCTTCTCGAGCCGGTGGCTGAACTAAGCAAATAGGCTGAGCTGGCAGAGCGGCTGGCTGAACTGTACCCCGCTGGGGGCAATGTCTAGCAAAATGACCACTAACTTCACACTCATAGAAGGTTGTACCCCGCTGGGGGCAATCTCTAGCAAAATAACTGCTGACTCCACACTCATAGCAAGACCTTGACGGCCCATCCTGCCGAGACAAACCCGCTAAACCTGTGTGTCCACCTCGTCCTGATGCCCCAGAAGTAGTACCTTTCGAATACTAACCACTGTGACCATGTTGACTGCTCTGACCCTTCTCGAAATAAGAACCATAAGGCTAAAGTAAAGCTTGAACTGGTCGACTAGACTGACCCTGGTGCCTCTGTGGCTAATGACCTAGGCCTCACTGGCCTGAACCCCTACCACCATAACAAGAACTACTGTAGCTACCTTGATGTTGAGGCCTCTTATATCTGGCCCCGGTGTCATAATGATGTGAATCCTCTATAGTACGAGCATTATCCGTAATAGCCTAGAATGACCGACCACTAGCAACCAATATCTTTGCTGGCTCTCTAAACTCTCTCTGTAGCCCTCAAATGAATCAACGCACTCTGTCAGACTCAGTAGGCATAATCATGGCCCCAAATAGAGCAAGCTGATGGAAATGGGTCTCGTACTATGAGATGATTATGGTATCCTGAGTATGTCTAGTGAGCTTCTCTCTCTTCCTCTCTTTGTCGCTCTGTGGTAAGAACTTGGCGATAAATGCCTCATAAAACTCAAACCAAGTCAAAGAAGGTGACGATAATGGTCTTCAAGAAACCTGGGCCCTCCACCATAACTTCGTTGGGCGCTCCAGCTGATATGTAGTATAGCCAACCTCGTGAGTCTCCACCAAACCCAAATGATGCAACATCTCCTCACAAGTAGTAATAAAGTCATGGGGGTCCTTCCTAGAAGTACCAGCAAACCTCGGAGGTGCCAATATCAAGAATCTACCCAACGTCTTTTGCTCTGTCTTTGTCATAGCTGGGCAAGGAGCAAGAGGTTGTGCAACTGATGGGACCAAACTAACCTCGGCACAGGGAGTCGCAATAATAGGCTGTGCTCTTGAACTCGGTACACCCAGGGCTGCCCTCTGAGTGGATGTATGTTCTGCCTCAGAAGGCCGCTCTCCAATCATACCCAACAACTGTAATAGTAAGCCCTGAATATCTGAAGACTTAGCTGGGGCTGAAGCTGGCACTGGAGCAGGTGGTACCTGGGCTACCCTCTAGTCCACATGCTGCTCGGGAGTAAACTCTGGCTCATGATTATGCTCGGGCCCTATCTCAACTCTAGCATCTACCGCTGCTTGGGGACGTCCTCGGCCCTTACTTCTACAACCTCCCCAGCCCCTAGCTGGAGTCGAAGGCTCATCTCCGCCCGATGTTGATGATATCATATAAGCCATATGCGGAAGAATGAATGAGAACAAGTGAGAGTTCAAGAAACTCCCAAGGATTATGCACTATACAGAAGCAAATAAGAGAGTTATATTTCCTAAGATGTCACTATAGCCTCTCGAAGATTGAGTACGGACGTCTCCGCCCCAATCCGTAGGACTCTACTAGACATTGGATCCTATACCGATGATACCGGTGAACCTAGGTTCTGATACCAAGTTATGACGACCTAATTTCTCAATCATGATGGAACCTACAACCCCCCAGTAGGCGAACCAATACCCATAGCCCGGAACAGTTAGTAATGGGCTACTAGCTAACAGTTAAGCGAGAGAAATGATATAATCAAGCATAAGCAAAGAGACAAGATGAAAATATAGATAACAGAAAATATATACATCTGCGGAAGCTAAACTAAAACCCTAAACCCCGGTATCATAGTATAAAGCCAGAACTACATATAAGGAGTATAAAGAATTCAAAACAATATATACAGATGTATCCAAGTAGTAATAGAATACATGATATAAAAGATAACTAAAATCTAAACTCCGGTTGCCAAGAGCTCACCCTCAGTCTGAAATATCTCAAAAATAGCTCCTCGCACGAGTCTCCAATGAGCTAACAGCGATGGCCCACACTAGGATCTGCACCAGAAGATGCAAAGTGTAGTATGAGCACCAATTGCAAAGCAACTAGTACAGTAGGTATCATAGGTCGACTAGGCACATATAAGATAAAAGAGCAGTAATAGACAAAATAGAAACAAATAGTCACAGAAGGCAATGAATAAGCACACGGAAGCTAGCATTGAAGAATTACAGCAAGAACAATGCACATGGATAGCTACTAGAATATGCATCACATGTGAAAGGAACAAGCACGTACCCAGGATCCTCACAACAAGATGTAAATAAAGAGAGATTTAGAAAGTAGGTGGTATACCGGTAACCTCAAATGATAGGGAAGAAGAGAAAAGATAACGGTAATTATGCTCGAATACAAGATACAATAACCTAAATAAGCTTACTAATCTCAAGTCAAGAGCTAACAATGGCAATCCATGCATAACTTAATCAATATCCAAAGTCATAAGAACCCCAATAGGAACCAATGATGCGAAATAGTTACCATAAGTCTAGCTACAGTCCCATGGGTGCCCATACCCCCGAGGGACACAAAGAAGTGAAGACAAATCCTTCGGCATCCCATACTATTGGAGTATACAATCAGCAAACAGCAAACGAGGGTGAAACCTCACACAAATGAATGGTATGACATGCCATGCTAAGCCACGAGTGATAGTAGTACCATATGTTACCCGCTTTTGGTGTCCTATAAGGCCCAGAAGACAGGATCCATGGAAGGTCACACTCGTATACCTCTGCTACACCATATACCACCCTTCCCTCTGACACTCGCAGCACGTAGACCCTAGTCTGGAATGGCAAGGTCCTTGGAGGCCCCCTACAAACATAGTAGATGCCCAGCAATCTCAAAAATTCCCAAGTAAAGCTGCCTGGAGGGTATTTGGATCTAAATTAGTAAATCAAATAGTTCTAGCACATGTCCCCGCCGAGCCTAATATTATCACGGAAGCTGTAGTAAAACAAGTCTAGCCCTCGGCCCCGCCGAGTCTAGTAATAGTATAAATAGTGATAAAACATCCTTTTTATTTTCTCTTACCCCAAGAAGATTCATTAAAATGGTACTAACCTCTTTGCAATTATTTTTACCAAAAATGAACCCCACGAGCCATGCAGGTTTTAGAAATCATAAGTAGAAGGACCAAATCCAAAACCGTAGTAAAATCAAGTAGAAAATCCTTTATATGCATGATAATGACATGCGCAAACACAATCAATAGCCCAACGACTCACAATCAACCTATCGATCCTGCACAGGCTCTGATCATTCTATAGCATAAATAGTTAGCTCTATATTAATAATAACGATGTCCAGGACTTACGAACATTCCCAATATCCCACAAACTATGTTCCAGAGTCTAAATAAGGCCACACAGGACCACAAGGGTGAATAGAGCGTATAAAACAAGTGCTACAAACATCGGATGAAGAAAAGTAATCGGACATGAATAAAGCGGTCAAGGTCGTTGGTACTAACTAGTAAACCCAACCCAAGGATGCCCATTAGTACAATTTTATTTTATATATGCGAAGTCTAAAGAGTTTAAACCGTAACCTACCTCGGGGCAAAACTGCAAACATGAACTGTCACTCGTGTGCCTTCCCCTTATGAACAGCCTCGAAAAGCTTCCACACTATCAAGAACATAATCTAGGTGTCAAGACGAGAAGAACTACACCAATATTGCTCTACGGAAAATCAGGCCAAAAATTGAGTCAAAAAATGACCCTCAGGGCCTGCACAGCAAAACAGAAAATAAAATTCACAATTATGTCTGTGGTGAATTTAGGAACCCATGCTCAAAATTGGAGCGCAAATGGAGTTCGTTTTGGGGCTCAAAACATCCGCGAAGTACTACTAATTCATGAGAATAAAAGTGGAGAATTGCGATTTTCAAGGGCGAAAACATACCAATTTGGAAGCAAGAATCAAACACGAACCGGAACTACAGCTACCACGAACAATCAAGCTCGCAACGCAGCTTTAACCCAAGAAAAATCAAGCTTGTAAGAGCCTCAACCATGGAGGTTTTTGAGCTTGAAGAGAAGAACAAGGCTTGAAGAAGAAGAGGCTTACCAACGATAAAGGAGCGAGATTAATGAAAATTTTGAGTATTCTCACGAGCCCACACTGTTCTTGAGTAATTAGAGTTGAGAATAATGAAGTTGGAGTTGAAAGAAGTGAAAGAAATAAGCTGAAAATCGTGAAAATAAGAATTTAAAGAATGAAATTTGTGGAAATTAACGGAATTAACAAGAGATCTTACCTATTCACGAGGCCAAAAAACACACCTGGATCAGCAACAATTATTCCTCCTTATGGGTAAGAGCAGGTGAAGATTTGAAAGAATTTGGTGTAAAAATGGTGGAGAAAACGAGTTGGGAAGATAAGAGTAAAAGGTGAAAATAAAGCTGCCAATAGCTATTTAAAGCTGGCCCGCAACAAAAAAAATCTGCAATTTTCTAAACTTCTACGAGGCATTCCAGACACAATTGGAACCCGATACTCACAAACCAATAGATCTATTTGAGTGGAAAAATATTCCAGACTCAATAGAATCAACGAATTTAGCAACGGAGATATTTTTAAGGAAAATAGGGGCCCATGCCCAAAACTAACTCGAAATTCAATACCCCAAAACAAGTCCAGAAGCCCCGGGACCCAAACCAATGGTTCCCCTAGCCTAAAGTCAACATTCTGGAGCTAATAGAGCAAATGGAATTTCCATCCGAGGCCGTCTTCTCTGAATGTTGACCAAAGTCAAACTTTAAGTTCAACTTGGCTAAAACACAAAAACCCAGACAAAACAAAACCAAAAGCTCCCGGAATCCGACCCAGGGTCCATCCAGACCAAAATTCATGCTTTGGAGCTAACGGAACTGTCAGAATTCAATTCTGAGCATGTTTATCAAGAATGTTGACTATAGTCAACGATATTCTAAGTTGAGGCTCTAAAACAGAAAAACAGCCAAAACGACCAAACGAACAACCAGGGCACCAAACCACCTGTCCCAGCAAGTCATAAATGACTTGGGGCCACTACAGGAAAGCTCTAGAAGTAAAAAGAAGGTAGAAATGCAAAAATGACCGAAAGGGTCACTACAGTAATGTTGTTGGTTTGGGTCCCGAGGTGCTTGGTTGCATTTTGAATTATTGGTTGGAATGTTAATAATTTTGGCCTAGAGTTGACTTTGGTCAACTCTACACAAAATGATTACACAATAATTTTAGTTTTAAAACTTCCCCACCTTGAGTTTTTATTAGCTCAATTCACTATGGAGACTCCAACAAAGATAGTATAGCCCTAACCACCCCATAACGGCCGGATAGATCATTTCAAAGATTTGCGTCCACTTTACCCTTCCCAGACCCCACTTGTGGGACTATACTAGTATGTTGTTTTTGTTATACTTGCACATATGTATTTCATCAAATCTTATTTTGGAAGAAATTCATATGTATAATTAAATTATATTTTGGAAGAGTTTTTATTAGCTCAATTCATGTTATTTCTTTTAGCATGAGTGTATAGGTTGTTAATTCAGTTCTTATGCTTTAGAAACTGAGTGTATGAGTTGGAAGGCACCTTGGGTCAGAGCAGGACTTCTTCAGGTTGTTATGGTTGTGGAGTGATTGTCTATATTTATAAAGAGTGTCCCTAATATGGGACGATCGAGCCTTCAATATCAACTACTCAATCCAAAGATAGGTATAGACAGTTCTATGCCCCTCTTGGTAGGCCAGAGGTAGAGGTTCTAGATATCGTTGCTACAAGTGCAGTCTGTGTTATCATCAGCTAGTTCTGGTATTGCTTGCATAAGAGGTTCTACCCTTTTTGTGTATATATATCTACCTACCTGCTTCTCGTCTGGATGTACTATTTGAGTTGTAGTGCTTATGCATGTGACTACCCTATATAAGGATTCTTTTAGTAGTGGATGAGGTGTGTCAACCTTGGAAGGTGACTACCTGGGGTTATGACTCGTGGATAGGCCTTGTTAGCTTAAATTTTTGGTCTTCGCTGTGATTCGAGAGTTGGTTTGAGTATCTTAACTTTTAGCAATCTCGGGTGGTTATTGCCAAGGACGTTATCTAGCATATGTCTAGAACCTTTCAGTTAGTATGGTGCAGTGCTGGTAGCTATGTGCCAGGGAAAGTTATTTTGTCTAAAGGAGCATGGTGTTGAGCAAGCAAGGGGGTATCAGATGATTTTATTCATTACTCGGAAGGTTAGAGTTGACCCTCTTTACTTGATCGATTTAGGTGGTTAGCAGTTATCTGGGTTGTTTTCACTATTTTTCTTAGTTTCTAGTCTGGTCGAGTTTTGACTGTAACATTATGGTTGAGTTGGGAACTCGGCCTATTTTTTTACCCGCCTTATCGAGTGATGCCAGCGGAGATGTAGGAGCTAAGGGAAACACTCCAAGATCTTCTGATAAAGAGGTTGCAGGTCCAGTGTATCTCTGGAGAGGGTTCCATTGGGTTTCCGAAAGGAGAGAGATGACTCCTTGCATATATGTGTGGATTACTAGCAGTTGGCTGAGGGTGTGCTTTGGTTCTGTATATTGATGACTTATTTGACCAACTACAGAGTGTAGCGGAATTTTCCTAAGATGTATTCAAGATCAGGTTCCCTCTAGTAAAGATCAAGGTGGTGGGCATTCCCAGGGCTACCTTTAGGGCTTGTTGCATCAATTATGATTTTCCTTGTTATGTACTTTGGTTGATCCAGTCCTCAGCAGTATTTACAGATTGGGCGAGCCATGTATCCAGAGCCTAGTTGGCTTCAGTTTTTATAGTGTTCATCAGTGACATATGAGTTTACTCGAGGATTTGACAGAAGCATAATTGGCAATTGGAGTTGGTTTCAGTGTCATGGGCTAGCAGGTTACCTTAGATGGTTCATGGAAGGTTCTCTTCAGTTATGACATTAATGACTAGAGTGGTTCATTGCTTTGTTCTTTTATTGGGTTGATGAGGTAGGGGCGAGTTTCATAATGCCTAAATCAGGTTAATTCTAGCATTGATTAGGCTCTGGTAGTGGTGGGCCAGAAGTTGTGGTATATTGAGATAATTCTAGAGTTGGTGGCTTGCGTACTGGTATAGTAGGATGGATGTTTTGAGCCAGAGGATAGTGAGTTGAGATATTTTGAGCTTTTCAAAGACTAAGCAGTAATCTTGGAATCCAGGTATCCTTTCCTTTGCCTACAGGTTGGTTTTACTCGGTATTCATGGCATAATGGACTTTTTTCTGAGTGGCGAGGATAGTAAGGTGACCATAAATTCGGATGGTATTTTGAGAATATGGAGCAACAGCGGTATTCCTAGAATTTGGAGCTTAGTTGATGGCTACGGACTTTGTGGTAGGCTTGCCACACTCCTTGCAGAGATTGGATGTTGTTTGGGGCTTCTTAGGCAGGTTGCTCTACTTCAATCACTTTCAACCGGTTCAAACTTGGCACAGTTCAGCGAGGTTGGTTTTGTTCTATAGTTGGGTGATTCTCCTTTGACATAGGGTGATCATCCATGTCATTCCCGACCCTGGTGTGCCAGTTGCAGTTAAGCTTTGATGGTTTGCTCAGTTGGGTCTGGGTATCGAGGTTGATCTTAGCACAGGTGTCTATCCACTGGTTGATGGTCAGTCAGGATAGAGTACTCCAGTTCTCGAGGGTATGTTAGGCTGGTAATTTGGGTGTCAGAGGCTCGTGGACTATAGCCTGGCCTGGGTAGAGTTTAAGTATAAAAGTGACCTCATTGGAGGATAAGTCTAGTGGTAACTATAGACCTCCAATGGATTAGTTGGTGTTTCGAGGGTAGCTTGAGTGTTTGACCTATGTGAAGCTTCATGGTTTAGGTGCAGATGATTCAGGTTAGACAGAAGGGTTTTTGCAGATCAAAGGATTTATGAGTTAGAGGGTTGGGTGGTGGCTTTCTGAGTGAGTCTGGTTACTAGTTTATTGTGATGATATCCTCGGTTCTCTTGGTATTTGTGATGTGTCAGTGCATTCTTGTTGAGTTTGAGGTTGTTGTCTTGTTTGGCTGCTAAGGAGTTAGGGTGTTAGTAGTTTTCCTTTGGTATAGCTCTGTGGGGTGCCATCCAATCTAGGAGGGTACCTAGGAGACCGAGAGCAATATGCAGGCTTAGTATCCGTAGTTGTTGAGCCTCCAGGTGCTCCCTTTTCCTAACTTTCGAGGACAAAAGTCCTTTTTAGTATTGGATGATGTAATAACTCTTCCAGTCATGTTTGCATTTTTGCCTTTTTTATACTATTAGAACTTGCCTATAGCGGCCCCAAGTCATTTATGGCTTGCTGGGACTGGTGGTTCAGTTCTCGGGCCTTTCGTTAGGTTGTTATGACCATTTCCCTATTTTAGAGCTTTAACTTAGGAAATCATTAACTTCAGTCAACATTCTTAGCAAGCATGCTCGGAATCGAATACCGATAGTTCTTTAGCTCCAGACTGTGGACTTTGGTCTAGTTGGACCTTTAGTCGGGGCCTGGGAGCTTTCAATTTGGTTTTATCTCACTTTCTGAAATTTCAGGCCAGTTGGATTTAGTTGGTTGACTTTGGTCAACATTTGGAGAAGACGGCCTCATATAGAAATTATGTCAACGTTGTTAGCCCCGTAATGTCAACTTTGGGCTAAAGGGACCTTTAGTTTGGTTCCCGAGGCTTTCGAACTCATTTTGGGCTATGGGGTTCTATTTTTGAAGAATTGGCTAAAGGTTCAATTTGGGTATGGGGCCCACTTTTTGTTATATCGACCTCCATTGGAAATTTCATCAATTTCATTGAGTCTAGAATGCCATTTTTAGTTGGGTAGCTTAGTTTGTTTGCGTTCGCGAGACCTCGGGTGAATCCCAAGGGTCCATCTGATGACATTTTAGCCATGTCATAGTTGTTGGTTGATGGTTGATGTTGCAGCACCAGCCAAGCCTTCGCCCATGCGGTGGGCAGGCTGCATGCGCGTAGCAGGCCTGCCAGTCATTCTCCTTCTTGACCTTCGCTTGCGCGGCAGCTAGGCTGCATGCACATGACCGCACGTGCGGTGGCCAGACCGCGTACATGCTGGCTTGGCGCCTGGCCTGCCCTTGGCTTGCGCATGCGCCTGGCTGCGTGTGGACAAGCCAATGGGTGGAAGCCTATATAAACCTTCCTCTTCATTTTTTAACCCCAACATAATTTTTACTCCATTTTCTGTTGAGCTCAAGCTCCAATTTCTAGGTGAGCTTACCATAAAGTGTAGGGGTGATCAATTCTTGTCCGTGGTTGCTCTTCTTTTGGTTTCCATTATTTCTCCGTTTAATTCCATCTTTGTTCTTAAGGATTTAGGGCTGCTTTGGGCCCTTCCTTTATGTATTTTTTGCTCAATTTTTGAGCATGTGCTCCCAAAAATGTCGGGAACCTTATAGTATCTTTCATGTCCAGTTTTGGATTACGATGCCCACAAGCCCGCTTTTGACCCGAATTTTGACCCGGCTATATTATTGGCATTATGGGTATCGTTAGGTTTTTTTTGATAAGTAGATTATATTTTTGATAGTTTGATTGCTAATGGGGGCTGCTCAGAGCAGTTCAGGCTCGGGCGATCGCTTTCCAGTAGCTATTCATCTGACATTAAGTAAGTTACGGCTTACCTATATTAGACTTTGCATATATAGAATATAATTGTATTATTTAGCATCTTTGGGGTTGGGTTACTAGGTTAGCACCTCAGACCTTGTCCACTTTCTTTGTGTCCGCTCTTATTTCCTATGCTTTGCTTTATTATCCAAGCTAGTTGGTAGCATTACCCCTTTGTGGCCCCGTATGGTCTTTGTATATGCCTTTGGACCATAGATGGTGGGATGTTTGGGGAATGTCCTTGAATCTCAGACATTGGTTCACAATTATGAGCTGGTTATCTATGTTATAGAACGAATTCAGCCAGTGCAGGGACGGTAGGTTGATTGTGAGTTGTTGAGCTATTGATTGTGTTTGATCATATCATCATTATCATGCAAAGAGTTTTATGCATTTATTTATTACTATTATGGTTGGGGGCCTAACTATCACAAGTTTTCTATACTTTCCATGGCCCTAAGGGTCCGTTTTCTATTATTAATGGATTTAAACTAGTTTTATAGATTTTCTGGAGATAAAAGAGATTATAAGATAGTTTTCACACTGATTTTGAGATGATACTAGAACTAGCCAAGCACTAGATATGTTTGATTTACTGATTTTATACCCGGATAGACTCCGGGCACTCATATTGAGGTTCTGAGATTCACTGATTTTAGACCCGAATAGACTTCAGGCACTCATATTGGGATTCTGAGAGTTTGTATGCAGTCTCGGAGAGCTCCATGGACCTTTCGGATCTGGACCAGAGGCTATGAGATGAGAGTGCCGGAGGAGAGGTATACGGAGGAGTAGAGGTATACGGGGGAAGCCTTCTATGGGTCCTGCCTACGGGCCTATGGGCACCGAAGAAGGTGCATACAGTATCTGGCACACCAGATCATATCACATCATATCATTCATTGTGTATACAGTTCCACCCTTGTTTGTTGTTTGTTGAGTGTACGCTCTGGTAATATGGGATGTTGGAGGGTTTATTTTCACTTTTATGTGTTCCTAAGGTGTATGGGCGCTCGTTGGGACTATAGGTAGATTAGATTACTCGCTCCTATTGTAATACTTGTTAGTTTGCCTTTTCGATCATCCTTATCTTATAATTTGTATTGTTAGCATGGTTATGTTAGTTGATTTTCCTTCTTTCCCTTTATTTAAAGTTACTGGTATACTACCATGTTCGTTAAACTCTCTGTATTTATTGTTGTTGCAAGGATCCAGGTGCATTCAGACTCTTTCACCTGTGTTCTGTGATATATCTTCTATGGCTAGCATAGTATATTTGTATTCTCCTTGCCTTCTATCTGTTGCTAGCTTCCATGTGTTTATCTCTCTTTGCTTCTGTGACTACTTCTTTCTTATCTGGCTATATATTGCTCTTATATCTTATATATGCTCAGCCAGCCTATGATGCCTACTCGGTACCCGTTGTTTATGCAATTGGTCCTCATACTACACTTCTACATCTTTTTGGTGCAGATCCTAGTGTGAGATATCACCGTTGAAGTGGGGACCTTATTCAAATTCTGGCTATTCGAGACACAGGGTGAGCTCCTAGCGACTGGGTTTGGCTATATCTCCTCTTTCGGCAGTTGACTCTTTTGCTTATTTGGAGACACTTGTATATTTTATTTTGTACTCTCTTGTCCTGTACTCTGTATACATAGTATCGCTCCTGTAACTTTGATACCAGGTCATGGGATGGTTTAGTTTCTATATATGTATATTCAGGTTGCTTTCCTCCCACTTTACTTTCTTTATCTCCTTCCGCTTAGTATACTTTTTGTGCGTGCTTGCTTAGGTGGTAGCCCATTACTAATCATTCCAGGCTACGGGGATTGGTTCGCCTACAGGGGGTTGTAGGTGCCATCCTGACCTGAGAAATTGGGTCGTGAAACTTCTCTTCAAAATGAACCCTCTGGCCCTCTGCTCATGGTATTTATCGCGACTCGCCTCATTGGAAAATTGCTCGTAATCCACTTCTTCTTCTTCGGCCATTTCTTCTCTGCAAGAGGGAAATGAATGGTCTCTCAATATTTATCATTGCATATCAAGTACATGTTAAAAGAAGTATGTTATTAAAAATTTCCCAGCCTAACAATTGCTACTATTTTTGGACCTTCATCGCGATGAACGTCACCTAGTTGTAACGAGCCA
This sequence comes from Jaltomata sinuosa, assembly GCA_003996215.1. Classification (NCBI taxonomy): domain Eukaryota; kingdom Viridiplantae; phylum Streptophyta; class Magnoliopsida; order Solanales; family Solanaceae; genus Jaltomata; species Jaltomata sinuosa. The sequence continues at coordinate 281,578 of QJPP01001088.1, forward strand.
TTGCAATAAGACTTGTCCATCATGACAGTCCATCGTGATGGTCTGTCACGATAAAACATATCACATTGTGACAAGGTTATCGTCCCCAGCCAGCCATTTTCCAAAAGTGGCAATTTTAGAGGAATGTATTTAGTTTTGTCAAAATTTCCCTTAGATCGGGCATAACCCACCAACATAGTACTCCTATACATGATTTTTATGGTGATTTAAACTTCAAAAGCAAGTCCAAAATATTTGAATCGAATTCAAGAAATGTTCCTACCATTACCATTCAATTTTGAGTCTAAGACTCCATGAACTTTGTTGGAACGATGTGAGGGGTAGTGTAAACAGCTTAACAACGTAAATCTAGTAAGCATGCTTGTAAATCTACCCCATCAGAGCAAGAAATTATCCCATATCCCAAACCCTAATTTTTTACACTAAATCAAGCATGATAGATGCTAAAACTATGAAATCTAGACATTATAATCATTATTTAAGTTTTGAAAAGGGTCCTTACCTTGAAAAATCAACGTAGAGTGTGTTGAAGTTGGAAGGATTTTGCATGGAAAGAAGGGGAATAGTTTTGAAAATGGGAGAAATGAAGATCTCCCATCTTTAAAACTGCCATATTGCTCGTTACGATGAGACGCGCTTCATCATGATGGTCCATCGAGATAAGACCCTATCAGTCATAAAAGGTAGCCCGCTGCAGTGAGATTAGGCCACTGTGATGACTTAGTCGGGTCCGCTTTTCTTTTTGGGTTAAAAACCTTTCATTTGTTAAATCTCTTCCGCCTTTTCGACCATGGGAGTATTAAATTCTAAACTCCCTTAATCGATCCTTTCCCCCAATAATTAGGGGAAGAGAAGTAAAGGAACTTGGTCCGTGTCTAGCGTTCGGTTCACCTTAGTTATGTCCTAAGGTCTCGACAAGGAGATGATAGGTAAAAGGTCCTCTGAAGTGGTAAATAACTTGGCTTAAGTCAATTATTAGTAAACTCGTGACCTGCTCTATCTGGGTCCATTTAGAGATGTACAAGTGATAAATTGGTATCTATTGTAACAACCAGTCCCATCGTTATTGAAAGGTCACGATAAAAATGACTAAATTAATAATTTTGCGTATTATAAAAATTGTGGAATTATTTTTGGAGATCGGCTAAATAAAGTACAGACGTAAAACATGACGGAGGGTAAGCTGTCATTTCCCCTCATCGTGACAAGCCTAAGCTCATCGCGATGGCTCATTGCAGTGAAAGTGGTCTCATCGTGATGGTCCATCACAATAAAGTGATCCTCGTCATGATAAAGGTATGGGGCAGAACCCTGAATTAACTTGTTCAGCCTTTAAACTTTTTTCCAAGAGGAGGTCTTCTTCTAATAATGCCCCAACACTCTCACAATTCTAGAAATGTAAGAAAAGAGAGGAAAAGCTCTTAGAGAAAGGGATAGATCTTTTTCTTCCTCGCGGTGACTCTTCCTCCAGACTTCCTGGGATGAGAACAACATGCAAGTTCTATACATCTTGGAAGCAGCTCGGCAATCGAGGTAGGTTATGGTTAAATAATAGAAAGATTTGATTAGTAAATATGATTTTGGTATAGAAGCTGATGGAGACAGCATGCTTAGGCGTTCGGGAAGGAGTTTGGATAGTAATAGATCAATTTAGTTGATAAATGTGAGGCGTGTAAATAGTTATGTGTGTTGTGAGTTGTGCATGTAAATGACGTGTAAGAGTTATGAATTGTTGCTTTGTGCATGATAAATAGGTGAGGCATGAATCGTAAAGGAAGCTAGAGTATAAAGTAATTAATTCCTAGAATGAATCCTAACTTAATTGTGATGATTGGATGAATATGTGAAATAGTTGTAGCCCTGTGGTGTTAATTCAAAAAGTCTTAGCGGATTGCTCTAATAGTTGAGCCCCATATTAGGGAATAAAATGATGTCTAATAAGACAGACTTAATAAATAGATCCGGTAAATTATGGGTAGTGGCTGCCATTAAGTGATATGACAAATTGATGACCCTATACCCTGAGAATAAATGCTTGTTAAATATCGATAAAAGGGGGCGTGTTCTAGGATGGAATGAGTGGTAGAGGGACATATGGTTGGATAGAGTAAGCTTGGGTGCTACCCCATGGGCTTAGATAGTTGAATTGGAGTTGAAACTCATCTTAATTCATGCAATATGGTAGAACTGTATAACTTGTGATTGGTCTTCAGACATAATTGAATTATATAGAGAAAATGCATAAAGTCTCCCCTAAAGTTGGACATGATTTAAATGTAGACGCCTAAACTTTACGAGGGTTCTATCACCCTCCTTAATAATTTTGAACTAATATTATTACATCCATTTTGGGTCAGCCCTAATTTTTAAAGGTAAGTGTTAGTCACGCCCCAATCATTAGTCGACACGTGTTAATTTAATTTTTTTAAAATCATTTTTCTTTTTCTTTCTTTTGACTTTATAACTTTTCTATTCCACCTCTCACCCACCCCCTCGATGTGCTTCTTCTTCACTAACCCCTTTCTCCCATATTCTTTCCTCTGTTCTTTCTTCTTCTTCTTCAACAACTAATCTTTTCTTTTAAAAAAAATATAAATAAAGGTTTATTCTTCATTCTTTTTATAGAACGTGCTTCTTCTTTTCTTTCATATTCTTTCATTTTTTATTTTGAGCAAGTTCGAAGTTATGGAATATCATTAACTAATTTATCTTTTTTTATAACTTTAGCAAATGAAGATTTTGAAAAGAACCAATGAATTTCCCAAAATTTGTAAGGAGTTGGATTTAATTTCAAATAAAAGTTAAATGATGTCTCCTAATCATCTGAAATTCAATTAATTTTATAAAATTATTCGAAATGTAAGAAAAAAATCAGATTTTAAAGTGGAGATGATGAAATCGGAAGTTGGTTTTCGAGTGGAGTGGGGAGGGGTGTGTGTGCCTAATGGAGATGAAAAAATGGTGGCAACAAAAAAATGGTGGCAACAAGCTAAAGAAGGAAGAGAAAAATAAAAAAATTAAAATAACAAAAAAAATGAAAAAAAAATTATAAAGAGACATTTATAAAAATAAAATTTAATCTTTTTTTGGTTTCTCACTCTCCTTAAGAGAGTGCATGCACTATCTATGACAGGTGGTCAAAAAAGAATACAATAATATCAGTTTAAAATTATTGAGTGGGGTAATAGGACTCCCGTAAATTTTAGGTGTCTACATTCAAATCATGTCCAACTTTAGGGGAGACTTTATGCATTTTTTCAATTATATATGTTATTCTAGTTATGCTTGTATGAATAGACTAGATGAACATGAAGTGATAATTGAGCCGAAAGGGCTAAGTATGACTGTGCCTTGGGCACTGTGTATACTCATGAGGGATAGGTCTGAGAGCCTGGTTATATTGATAGTGATGTTGACACAGTTATTATGGATCGGATACCACACTGGTATGGTATATGGACACCAAGGGACCCCTACAAGTCATAGCTAGTGCGCAGAAATAAGACCAATAGAATATTTGAACCTACTCTTGCATATATAACTGCATATGTCATTGCTTTTATCATTTATATGCTTCACTGTGTTATTTATGATGAGTCATTGTGAGATGGTGTTGTGATTATAAATCAAGTCTGGAGGTACTCACCATATTGACAAGTGATAGGTGAACTTGGTTCCCATGTGTGGTGCATTTATGTATATGCATGTAGTGTCTTAATGAATCGAGTGGGTTGGTATGTCTTGATATCGGTTAAGCCTCATACCTTGTGAGTAAATAGATATTGGCAGTTATACTGAGAAGATCATGTGAGATGAATGTTTGATTACAAATACCTTGCGAGTTAATTGTCCGAGTGAAAGGTGTGTTGTGATTAGACTTGGCAGTGGCTGGGAGAATCTGGGGTAGTGGGTAATGCCTTACCGCTAAGCCTAGACGAGTAAGCAAAGATAGATTTGAATGAAAAAAGGAAAATTATGTGAGCTAGAGAACACCCTTTGTGGGATTAAGTGTCGGGCCATTGGGGATACGTAATAAACACTTGAATATGAGAAATAGCATGGATTATCTTGTTGTTTGTTAAAGTAGAAGCCATCTGTTTTAATGTTAATTTCTGCATATAATTTTATGTGAACTAATCTTAGTCGGCCGATGATACCTACCAGTATATGTAGTTATATTGATGCTACTCTTGCTACACCTTTCTTGGTGTAGATGTGTGACAGGTTGACTAAGGTTCGAGCTTAGATTTGAAGAGTCTCCACCAACAACATCCGTTCTCTACTCTTCAGATGGGAGTTGTGTCTTTTACATTATTGTCATGTTTTCTCTTAGTAGCTCTTGTACAAGCTTAGACTAGATCTTCGAGAATTAGTAGTGTTTTGTATAGATGGCATTTCACATGTATTAAGATTACAAGTGTTTTATCAATAAATATGCAGTTATTCATTTATCAATACTCGTGAAAATCATTTTAAAAGACTTTTGCATGTTCAGGGGTTGATTGTTCAGGTTTCTCCTACCTGAGTATTCTAGAGTAGGTGCCCGCACGGCCCCATTCTAACTGGGGTTGTGACACAAAACCGTTTAGTATTGATCGGTTTTTTAGATAATTTTTACCAAAAAATACCGACCTCTTGTGGTCGGTTGGTCAAATTTTTGGAAAAACAATTGCAGCGAATTGCTGCAATTTGTAATGCCACCTGCTTAAAATCAACCCAAACATCCTCAAAGAGCTACCAACACATTATAATTCTACATTTACGTTACACTACTTCAAATCAAATAAAAATACCATCAAAATACATCCAGGAAGTCTAAAGATAAACAATTCTAAACATAAAAAAGTTCATACATAAAAAAGTGTTCATACATAAATATGTGTAAATAAAAAGAAGTTTAAACATAGACTTGTGTAAACATACACAAGTCTAATCATCATCCTTACCCTCCTGGGCCTCCTCATCCTCTGTAGAGGACTCATCAAGTGGGCCTCGACCTTTGTGATATCGTCGTGTATCACCGGTACATGGAGGGATAATCTTCCCAGACTCAAAGAATAAATCTAGCTGGGACTGAAGGAATTGCATCCTCTTGTCCCTCAACCTCTCTCTCTTGGCTGAAGCAGCAAGCCCTCTAGTCATAGAAGTCACCCTATCTAGAAATTCCACTCTATCATCTACTTTAGAGGATCCATAAAATGCAACCAAGACTTCTTTTTGTGGTAGGCCTTTTTCCAGTGAGACTGTAGATTGAACCTCTAATTGGGTCACCCGCTCACTCTTTCCAAACATGCTCGACTTTTTCTTGTAAAAGTGGGGTGCCCTGACTTTCAGGAGGTTGAGTACTACGGTACTCTCCAATATTTTGCACATAATTACCTATATTTAAATTGATGCAAGTAATTAATAATGAAAAGATATCAAACTATTCAAACTTAAATAACATTAATTGTTAAAAAAAAAAGATTGTAAGTCACTTAACAATCTAACTGCAATAGACAGTTTAGAATGCGGACTCCCTTCAGACAAAAGATGACTAGCATCATGCAATTGTTCATAAAAACTATTTGCTTCTTCTATATTTTCCCAGAAATCAAAATCGAAAAGCATCCTGAACCATTTTTGACATCCTATAACCTTGAACAATATTAGGTTCCGCAGACCTACTACTTTCACCAACAATAAAGTTATTAAACCTATCATTACTGTCAACTTCACTATGACTAGTCCAAACTCTATACTCTGGAGTAAACCAAACTCTATAAAGATGATCCACAATAATCACTTATGTTTCATAGCTCGTACAATCACAATCAACATAAGGACACACAAGCATTCCACAATTTAAAAAGCAAGGAAGTGTCTTTGCATGGTTTATAAATTGAGTGACACTATTCCTAAATTTCTGTCACACTCATTCCACCAGGATTACATTGTTCATACATTCAATTACGATTAGGTTTCATCTACACAAGCAATGACGATATTAATTTCAATTCACTACTTCATAATTTAAAATTACTAGTTCATAATTCTAATTCACTACTAGTTCAAAATTTCAAGTCACTATACTTCAAAATTCTAATTCACTACTTCACTATTTCAAGTCACTAGTATCACGACCCAATTTCTCAGATTATGATGGCACTTACAATCCTTCTGTAGGCGTACCAATCCCCGTAGCCCAGAATGGTTAGTAATGGGCTACTAGCTAGCTGAACAGGCGGAAGAAATAATATAAGCGGAAGCAAGAGAGAAAAGAAAAGAAAAGAAATATATCAGCTGGACTATATATAGAGGAAGCTAAACCATTCCACGCCCTGGTGTCACAGTAAAGAAGCCACTACTACATATACAGAGTACAAAAGGGTACAAAAGAATATATAGAACTGTCTATGCATGATAAAAGAGTATATGGTACAAAAGAAGAGATAAAAGTTAAGCCCCGGTCGCCAGGAGCTCACCTTAAGTCTCGGATGTCTGGAAGGCTACACAAGTCTGTGAGCTATCAACAGCGAGAGAACACTAGGATCTGCACCAGAAATATGCAGAAGTGTAGTATAAGCACCAATTGTAAAGCAACGGGTACTCAGTAGGCATCATAGACTGACTAAGTACATATAAAATACAAAAGCAATATAAAGCAGATAAGAAGAAAGTAGTCATAGAAGAAAACATCGAATAGCACATGAAAACTAGCATAGATAGAATACAAGGAGAAAACAATCATACTAGGCTAGCCACAATAGATATATAGCAGAGAATACAGGTGAGGGAAAGGAGAACGCACCTGGATCCTTGCAATAACAATATATATAAAGAGAGAAAGTTTAAGAAGAATGGTGGTATACCGGTAACCTCAAGTAAAAAGGGAAGGAATAAAAAGCAAGTACGACGTACTCATGCTTGAAACAATACTACTAACTAAATCATTCTAACAACACCACTCTCAAAATATGAATAGCTGGACAATAACCCAAATGTAACTATAATAGAAACAGATACTACAATAGGATCGCATAATGAATCTACCTATGGTCCCAACGGGCGCCCATACACTCGAGGAACACATACAAGTGAAAAAAAGCCCTAGGGTATCCCATACTACAAGAGTGTACACTCAAGCAAGAAGCAAAAAAGAGTGGAATCGAACACAAATGAATGATATGATGCAATATGGTGGAACCATGTGTGATAGTAGTACTATATGTACCTCCTTCGGCACCAATAGTCCCAGTAGGTAAGATCCATGGAAGGACGCACCTGTATACCTCAACTATACCATATACCCTTCCTCCGGCATTCGCAGCATGTAGCCCCTGGTCTGGATCGGCAAGGTTCATGGAGGTCCTCGACCATATACTAAATTTCAGAATCTCAAATATAACCACCCGAAGACACTCCGGGTCTAAACCATTAGTCAAAATCTCAATAGCCCAGAGTCTATCTTGGTCTAAATCAGTAGGTTAAGTCTGAAAACCCCAACAACGGTGCCTGATGCGTAATTAGGTCTAAATCTAAAGTAAAAACAAGTCTAGCGCTCGGCTCGACCGAGTCTAGTATCATCTCAAAATAAGTAGTAAATATGTATAGCACTATGGATCAACCGAGTCTAGTATCAGTGTGAAATCTAGTGATAAAATCATCATTTAGACTCTTTACTCTAACAAGATCCATAAAATCATTTCAAATTCTTTTATAACCGTTATACTGAAAACGAGCCCTCGGGGTCATACAAGATTTAGAAAATGGTGATAGGTAGGACAACAGCCTAAGTAGTAGTAAATAATGCAGAAAAGCTCTTTATATGAATGATAATGGTATGTCCAAACACAATCAGTAGCCCAAAAGCTCACAATCAACCTATCGGCCCTGCACAGGTTCAATGTGCTCAACAACAAAGATAACTAGCCTTAAAAGCATAATTGAATGTTCGAGACCCATGGACATTCCCAAATAACCCACCATCTATGGTCCAAAGGCGAATCCAAGGGACACGGGGCTACAAGGGGTGATACTACAAAACCAATATGAATACTACAACGATCTTGTGAAATAAGAAAGACAAAAAAAAAGCGGACAAGGTATGGGGTGCCAAACTAATAAACCCAACCCAAGGATGCTAAATAGTACGAATATAGCCTATATACGCAAAGTCTATGTAGAGAAAATCATAACCTATATCTCATCCGATGATAAGTTGCTGGAACGACATTGTCCAAGCCTGAACAGCTCTGAGAAGCTTTGAACAATAATCACACTATCAAGAACGTAATCTACACGTTAAAACATGACTAACGATACCCATATTGCTAAAGGTTTAGCCTGGTTAAAATCTAAGTCACAAGCTAGCCCGTAGCCCCTCAACCCGAAATTGAAAACAAAAAACAAAACGATGATCCCGACAATTCCAGGAGCGCATGCTCAGAATTTTAGCAAAATTAAACCATCGAAAGGGCTCCAAAACAGCCCACAATCACAGAAATTAAAAAAAGGAATTCAAATGGGAAAATGACAAAATTTAAAGAGGGAACTTACCAAATTTAAAGACAATGGAATGATCACGGACCGGTAATTATCACCCTAACACTCTGGAATGAAGCCACACGGAATTTGAGGAGCTTGGAGCTTAACATCAATGATGGAAGACATTTTAGAGGTGAAGAAAATGAAGGGGGGAATATTTATACTGCCAGGGGTCCTTCTTTGGGATCGCAAAGGGACCCTATGCGGTCGTGATAACCACGCTCGCTAGACCATTGTGAAAGCAATGGCTAGCCACACGGTCGCAAAAAACAAGGAGGCAGGGGCTTCATCATGATCGCTAAAAGAAACCTCGCAATTATGGTGAACAAAGGCACGCCGATCCACAGGTCCTTCATCGTGATCGCTGTGAAGGGAACCTCGCGGTCGTAATGCTCGAAAAGGCAGCCCATTGCAATCATGTGGCCTCCATTGCGGTCGCGATTAAGGTCTTAGGTTTGCACCGGCAACAGCAACCAGTAGAAGAAGCTAAGGCAAAAAGTCTTCGGATGGGCCCATAAGACTCATCCAGGACCTCACACGTGCAAACAAACTATGCTACCACACCCGAAATGGCATTCTGGACTCAATGGAATTGACGAAACTCCCAATGGAGGTCGATTTAAAGAAAGGTGGTCCCCGCGCCCAAAACCAACCTTTGGCCAACCTTATCCAAAATGGAACCTAAGGGCCAAAAATGAGTCCAGAAGCCTCGGGACCCAAACCAAAGGTCCCTCTAGCTCAAAGTCGACATTTTGGAGCTAACAGCGTTGACAGAATATCCATCCGAGGCTGTCTTCTCCGAATGTTGACCAAAGTCAAACTTCAAAGTTCAACTAGCCAAAAAATACAGAAATCAGGCTAAACCCAAACCGAAATCTCCCTGTCCTCGGCCAAGGGTCCAACTAGACCAAACTCCATGCTCCGGAGCTAACAAAACTATTAGAATTCAATTTCGAGCATGTTTACCAAGATTGTTGACCGAAGTCAATGATTTCCTAAGTTTAAGCTCTAAAATAGGGAAATGGTCATAAAGACCAAAAAAATGGTCAGGGCACCAAACCACCAGTTCCAACAAGACATAAATGACTTGGGGCCGCTACAGGAATGCTCTAACAGTACAAAGAAAGCAAAAATGCAAGGATGACCAGAAGGGTCATTACATCATCCACTACTAAAAAGGACTTTTGTCCTTGAAAGTCAAGAATAAGGGAGTACCTAAAGGCTTGAAAAATTGTGGATATTGAGCCTGCATCTCTATATCGGTCTCCCAGGTAGCCTCCTTGACTAGACGGTGCCTCCACTGAACCTTAACTACCAGAATCTTTTTAGATCTTAATCTCCTGACATCTCTGGCTAGAATAGCAACCAGCTCCTCAACAAAAGCCAAACTCTCATCTAACTGTACTGAATCCAACCGTAACACATGTGACTCATCTAGAACATACCGCTGCAATATCGATACATGGAAGACTGGGTGCATAGCTGAAAATATCAGAGGCAAGGCTAACTGATAAGCAACACTACCAACCCTTTGAAGAATCTCAAACGGCCTAATATACCTGGGGCTAAGCTTGCCCCGCCTACCAAATATTATCACGCCCTTCATGGGTGATACACAGAGAAACACCAAGTCACCAACACTGAACTTAAAGGCACAAAGTCTACGATCTGTGTAGCTCTTCTTCCTACTCTAGGCTGCCTGAAGTATATCCTAAATCACTCAAACTCGGTCTAAAGAATCATGAAGTAAGTCTATACTCTGCGATCTAGACTCTAAACCATCAAATCAACCCATTGGCGATCTGCAACGCCTACCATACAATACCTCGAAAGGTGCCATACAAATGCTCGAGTGATAACTATTATTATATGTAAACTCTGCTAACGGCACATACTGATCCTATGAACCTCCAAAGGCAAAAACACAGGCCCATAACATGTCCTCCAAGACCTGGATAGTCCTCTCAGACTGGCCATCTGTCTGAGGGTGAAATGCGATACTAAGTTAAATCTGTGTACCCAACTCTCCCTGGATAGTCCTCCAAAACTGAGATGTAAACTGAGTGTCGCAGTTTGAAATGATAGAAGCTAGGATCCTATGCAAATGAACCACCTCATGGAGATAAATCTGAGCCAAGGTGGAAGGCCTGGTAGGTCAATCGGAAACATATCTAAAAAATCTCTAACCACAAGGACCAACTTAGGAGAAGAAGTATCGGGTCTAGCATATTGGACATATGCTAGATAAGCATACACCTGTGAGAAATTAACTTCCTAGCATGAAGGCAAGAGATGATCCCAGATGGTGCGCAGCTAACAGAACCCTGCCACATAACTGGGGATAGGCCGGGCATGGCTATGGTAACGATCTTGGCATAACAATCCAAAACTGCTCGGTGAGGGGATAACCAGTCCATGCCCAGAATCACATCAAAATCTAACATATCTAACATCACCAGGTCAGCCCCAGTCTCAAGGTCACCAACAGCTATCAAACAGGATCTCACAATCCGATCCACTACTAATGAATTGCCTACTGAGGTAGAAACAAATACAGGAACAGATAATGGCTCACTAGCCAACCCCAAACAAGGAACAAAGTAGGCAGATACATACTAGAAGGTAGAACCAGGATCAAATAATGCTAAAGCTGACTGGCAGCATACAAAAATCATACTTGTGATCACCACATCTGAGGCCTCTGCCTCTGGCCTACCAGAGACTGCATAAAATAGATGCTGACCACCACCTAACCAACCGCAATCCCTACCACCTATCCTACGACACTTGGCACCACCTCGACCCTGAACACCACCTCCTCTAACCGATGGCTGCACTTCTTTCAAAGGCTGAGCTGGTTGAGTGGCTAGCTGAACTGTACCCTGCTGGGGGCACTCTCTGGCATAATGACCAATGACACTGCACTCATAGAAAGTCCCTGACGGCCTACCCTATCAGGATAAACTAGCTAAACTAGTACGGCCACTATGGTATGATGCCCCAGAAGTTGTACACCTCGAAGACTGGCCACTGGAACCATGCTGACCACTTTGATCCTGCTCAAACTGAGGCCCACCTAAAGTCTGAATCGATGTCTGGACTGGCCAGCTAGACTGACCCTAATGTTGTTATGGCTGATACCTTCAGCCTCACTGGCCTGAACCTCTACCGCCATAGCAGGAACCACTATAGCTGCCCTGGTAGCGTTGCCTCTTATCTCTAGCCCACGGATCATGATGGTGAAAATCCTTTATAGTGCGCACGTGGTCTGCTATAGCCTGGAAAGGTCGCCCACTAGCAACTAGTATCTCAACAGTCTTTCTAAACTATGTCTTCAACCCCTAAACAAACTGGAGAACTCTGTCTAACTCTGTGGGAATGATCATAGCCCCAAATGGAGCCAACTAGTGAAAATAGGTCTTATACTCCAACACCGACATAGATCCCTACATCAGTCTGGTGAACTTCTCCCCAAGATGCTCACGATCACTCTAATGTAAAAACTTGGCCATAAAGGCCTCATGAAACTCTCTCTAAGTCAACTGAGGAGATTGGGATAGTCTGCAAGCTGCTTGGGCCCTCTACCATATCTTAGCTGGGCCCTCTAGTTGATAAGTAGTGTAACCAACCCAATGAGTATCCAAAAGACCTAGATGGTGAAGCATCTCCGCACAAGTAGAAATGAAATCATACGGATCCTAACCAGGAGTATCGGAGAACCTCGGCAGAGACAATCTGAGAAACCTTTCCAAAGCCTTCTGCTCTATCTTTGTCATAATTGGGCGAGGAGCAAGAGGCTGGGCAACTATAAGTACCAGAAGAACCTCAGAACGGGGAGACGTAGTAGTAGGCTACGCTCCTAAACTCTGAACACCCAGCGTTGCCTCTTTAGTGAATGTCTGAGCTACACTTGAAGGTTGACCCCAATCATATCAAGTAACTGTAGAAGCAAACCCTGAATACCTGACGAAGGTGCTAGGACTGATACTGGTACAGAAGCTGCTACGGGACCTGGTGGCACCTAGGCTATCCCCGGGTCAATAGTCTACTGCTTTGGGACTAACAGAAGCTCAAACTCAGCCTCAAAAGATCTAACCAGTGTCGCTTCTCAGGAACATCCCTGAACTCTACCCCTACAACCACCCTGGCCCCTAGCTAGAGTCGGGTGTACTGGAGTCAAAGGCTCGCCCTCATCCTCTGTAAAAGACCTCATATGATCCATCTATGAAAGAGTCAACTAGAACAAATGAGATTCCAGGAAACTATTCTAGGATAAGATGCACGATATAGAAGCAAGAAAAGATCCACGTTTCCTAAAATGCCACTGTAGCCTTTAGAAGATTGAGTATGGACATCTCTGCCCCTATCCGCAAGACTCTACTACATTGGATCATATACCAATGACACTGGTGAACCTAGGATCTGATACCAAGCTATCACAAGTTCTCAGATCATGATGGCACCTAAAACCCCTGTAGGCATACCAATCCCCATAGCCTTGAACGGCTAGAAATGGGCTACTAGCTAGCTGAATAGGCGGAAGAAATAATATAAGCGGAAGCATGAGAGAAAAGTAAAGAAATATAACAACTAGAATATATATATATATATATATGTGTGTGTGTGTGTGTATATATATATATATATATATATATATTAAAAGCTAAACCATCCCACGCGCTGGTATCACAGTACAGAAGCCACTAGTACATATACAGAGTACAAAAGGGTAGAAGGGAATGTATACAACTGTCTCTGCATGATAAAAAAGTACATGGTACAAAAGAAGAGATAAAAACTAAGCCTTGATTGCCAGGATCTCACCCTAAGTCATGGATGTCTGGAAGGCTTCACGAGTCTGCGCACTATCAACGGTGAGAGCTCACACTAGGATCTGCACCAGAAAGATGAAGAAGTGTAGTATGAGCACTAATTGCAAAGAAATGGGTACCTAGTAGGCTGACTGAGCACATATAAGATATAAAAGCAATATAAAGCAGATAAGAAAAAATTAGTCACAGAAGTAAACAGAGAATAGCTCACGAAAACTAGAATAGATAGAATACAAAGAGAAAACAACCATACTAGGCTAGCCACAAAAGATATATAACACAGAACACAAGTGAAAGAAAGGAGACCACACATGGATCCTTGCAACAACAATAAATATAAAGAGGGAGTTTAAGAAGAATGGCGATACACCGGTTACCTCAAGTAAAAGGGGAAGGAAGAAAAATCAAATAAGACGTGCTCATGCTTGTAACTATACTACTAACTAAAACATGCTAACAACAACACTCTCAAAATATGAATAGCCAGACAATAACCCAAATGTAACTATAATAGGAATGAATACTACAATAGGATCGCATAATGAATCTATCTACAGTCCCAACGGACGCCTATACACTCGAGGAACACATACAAGTGAAAACAAACCCTTTGGCATCCCATACTACTGGAGTGTATACTCAACAAACACAAAACAAGGGTGGAATCAAACACAAATGAATAATATGATGCGATATGGTGGAACCAGGTGTAATAGTAGTATTGTATGTACCTCCTCCAGCGCCGATAGGCCCAGTAGGTAGGATCCATGGAAAGACACACCTGTATACCTAAACTACACTGTATACCCCTCCTCCAGTAGTTGCAGCATATAGGCCCTAGTCCATATTAACACGGTCCATAAGGTCCTCGACCATATACTAAATCTCAGAATCTCAAATATAATCGCCCATAGTGTATCCGGGTCTAAACCAGCAGTTGAAATCTTAAAGTGTAGCCTAGAGTCTATCCAAGTCTAAATCAGTAGGTCAAGTCTGAAAACCCCAACAAGGGTGCCCGGAGTGTAACCGAGTCTAACTCTAAAGTAAAAACAAGTCTAGGGCTCAGCTCGATCAAGTCTAGTATCACCTCAAAATTGGTAGTAAATATGTCTAGCACTATGGCTCAGTCGAGTCTAGTATCAGTGTGAAATCCAGTGATAAAATCATCATTTAGACTATTTTACTCCAAGATGATCCATAAAATCAATTTCAAATTTTTTTATAATCATTTATACTGAAAACGGGCCCTCGAGGCCATGCAAGGTTTAAAAAATGGTGATAGGTAGGTCCTTAGCCTAAGTAGTAGTAAATGAATTAGAAAAGCTCTTTATATGAATGATAATGGTATGCCCAAACACAATCAGTAACCCAATGACTCACAATTAACCTATCAGCCCTGCACAGGCTCAATCTGCTCTACAGCAAAGATAACTAGCCTAATAATCACAATTTGATATTCGAGATCCATGGATATTCCCAAATAACCCATCATATATGGTCCAAAGGTGAATACAAAGCTATACGGAGCTACAATGGGTGAAACTACAAAACCAATATGAATACTACAAGGATCTTGTGAAATAAGACGGGCAGAAAGAAAGTGGACAAGGTATGGGGTGCCAAATTAATAAACCCAACTCAAGGATGCTAAATAGTATGATTACAGCCTATATACGCAAAGTATATGTAGATAAAATGGTTGAATTTATAGAAGTTGGGAGGAACTACTACCTCAAGCTGAATCGAAAGTGAAGAGGTGGGGGTACTTGGTCATCATGGTTGCTTCTGCTTCCCAAGTAGCTCCCTCAACTAACTGGTTCCTCCAAAGGACTTTCACTGAAGAAACTTCCTTGTTTCTCAACCTCTGAATCTGACGATCAAGAATTTGAATTAGGACTTCTTTGTAAGAGATTCTATCCTTCACTCCCACGCTTTCTAAAGCCACAACTAAAGTTGGGTCACCAATGCATTTCTTTTAACAAGGATACATGGAAGAATAGGTGCACCAATGCTAAGTCTGCGGGCAACTCTAACTTATAAGACACCTTGCCAACTCTCCTTAGAATCCTGTAGGGACCTACATATCTGGTACTAAGCTTCCCCTTCTTACTGAACCTTATCACATCCTTCATGGGTGACACCTTCTGAAAAATCCAATCATCAACCTCAAACTCTAGCTCTCTTCTTCTCACATCTGCATAAGATTTCTGACGACTTTGAGCCGCCTTCAACCTTTATCTAATAAGCTGAACATTTTCCATAGTCTCATGGACTGAATCTGGCCCTATCAAAGCTGCTTCACCTACCTCAAACCAGCCAATAGGTGATCTATACCTCCGCCCATAAAGTGCCTCTTACGGGGATATCTGAATGCTAGAGTAAAAACTGTTATTATAGTCAAACTCTATAAGAGGTAAGTGATCATCCCAATTACCTTTGAAGTCGATTACACAAGCTCTCAACCTATCCTTTAAAGTCTAAATGGTACGCTCTGCCTAACCATCTGTCTGCGGGTTAAAGGTTATGCTAAGATTAACCTGAGTACCAAGACCATTCTAAAACGATCTCAAAAACTGAGATGTGAACTGAGTACCCATATCTGAGATGATGGATAAGGGAACTCCATGCAACCTGACTATCTCATGGATGTAGAGTCTGGCATAGTCCTATACTGAATTGGTAGTCTTGAAAGCTAAGAAGTGGGTTGACTTGGTCATCCTGTCCACAATCACCCAAATAAAATTGTGCTGCCTACGAGTATGAGGTAAGCCTGTAATGAAGTCCATATTGATGGCCTCCCACTTACAAGTAGGAATGTCCATCTCCTGAGTCATACCACCAGGTCGTTGATGTTCTACCTTCACTTGCTGACAGTTGGGATGCTTAGCCACAAAATCAGTAATGTCCCTCTTCATACTATTCCACCAATAGACTTCCTATAGGTCACGGTACATCTTGGTGGCACCAGGATGGATGGAATACCTGGAGCTATGAGCCTCTACCAAAAAAATTTGCCTCAAGTCACCTATATTAGGAACACATAGCCGACCCTGATAATGAAGTACACCATCTCCCTCTTGGGAGAAAACCTCTACTCTCTGTTGTTGGACAGCACCCTTCAGCTATAGTAATATGGGATCACTGTCTTGCTTTTCCTTCACCTCGGCTACCAATGAAGACTCGACCCATTATGAACAATGACACCACCTTCTGAAAAATCTGTGAGGTGAACCCCTAACCGAGCAAGCTTGTGAAGATCTTTGGCCAATTCCATCTTTCCTTCCTCAACCTGTGACACACTACCCATGGACAACTTGCTAAGTGCAGCTGCTACTACATTGGCCTTACCCGGATGGTAAAGCACACTCATGTCGTAGTCCTTGAGAAGTTCTAGCCATCTTCTCTAATAAAGATTTAACTCCTTCAGAGTGAACATATACTGTAGGATCTTATGATTAGTAAATACATCTACATGGACACCATACAAGTAGTGTCCCCAAATCTTCAATGCAAGGACCATTGCTGCTAACTCAAGATCAATAGTCGGGTAGTTCTTCTCATGAGTGTTAAGCTGTCTGGAGGCATATGCAATGACTTTACCATGCTGCATCAGAACACAAGCTAGGCTAACCCTGGACACATCACAATATACTGCGGAACCATCTGAACCCTCTAGTAGAGTTAAAACTGGGGTTGTGGTCAACATAGTTTTCAACTCCTAGAATTTCCTATCACACTCATCTGACCATTGGAACTTGACCTTCTTCTGAATTAACCTAGTCAAGGGAGAATCTATGGATGAAAATCCTTCAACAAATCACCTGTAGTAACCAGCCAAACCCAAAAGGCTCCTAATGTCTATCAGAGAAGTGGGTCTAGGCCAATTCTTTACTGCCTTTCTCTTCTGAGAATCCACTCGAATTCCCTTCTTCGACACTACATGACCCAGAAAGGCGACTGACTGCAACCAAAACTCACACTTACTGAATTTGGCATATAACTGGAGATCCTTGAGACTTTGCAAGACCACTCTCAAATTATTAGCATGATCATCCTCACTCTGCGAGTAGACTAGAATGTCATCTATAAAGACAGTAATGAACATGTCCAAATATTGTTCATCAAGTGCATAAAAGATACAGGAGCATTCGTTAGTCCAAAAGACATAACCACGAATTCATAGTGACCATACCGAGTCCTGAAGGATGTCTTCAGAATGTCACACTCTCTAACTCTGAGCTGATGATAACTGGATCTGAGGTCAATCTTAGAGTAGTAGCTAGCACCCTGAAGCTGGTCGAACAGGTCATCAATCCTGGAGATAGGATACTTATTCTTGATTGTGACTTTGTTCAACTGATGATAGTCTATACACATTGATAACGCTCAAATATACTCTCCAAGATGGAGGTATCGGCAATTGTTAAGCAAAACAAAACTTATATTACCCGATGGAAGTTGGGGTCGATCCCACAGAGAATTGTTAACTAGCCAAGTCGATTGTAAAGAAAAGACTTCACAACGAGATTAATTTATTTGAAGAAATGGGGGAATTGGGAAATCTGTCACAATTCCCAATTCAAAGCAAGACAATAAAATAAAAGTAGGTGTAAACAATAGAGAGAGGACGACTAGGGATGTGTGTCAAATGGGACTCGAATACGGGTTAGGGTGCTAGCTCATTCATATAAATTCTCGCTAAATGACAAGTATAGCCTTGGTTTTAAGCATGATTATTCATCTTTAGATCTAACAATCATATATTCAATAGTCTTATTTCAAGCACCATTGATTAAACATGAAACAACCAAGATATGCTTAGGGAGGTCACACTATCTCTAGCTTTAGACCCTTAAATGGGTGTTTCCGGTGAATTGATCTATTTCTAGCCTCAATCTAAGTGGAAGCCCAAGTACCCACTAGCAATTTCACATCCAAAATTGTCAACTCCTTCCTCAAGCAAGAACACAACCAAGTTAATTAAATCAATATTTGCAACCACCAATTTTAGAGTTAAAATATGGTGAAATCACTAGATCCATGTCATATTAGCAATTATAAACACAAATTAGCAACACCCATACCCATTTATCAAGCACCCATTATCAACACATCCCTAGACAAGAGATTTAGATACTCATGCTAAAGGAATAAAGAACAATACCAAATGGGTAAGTCAAATTCCCTTTCATTCAAGCTAAATATTCAATATCAAGCTCAATTTTTACAAGAATGGTGATTCCAAGAATTAGGAAGAAGGAATTGGAGTGAAACCCTCTTCTTCTTCTTGGAAAGAAAACTTGCTCACTACTCAAAGCTATTGAATTCTTTTTTTGAAAACACTTCAAAACTCTCAAAATTTATGTCTGAAATGGCTTTTAGAATGTTCCCAAAACGTCACACAAAATTGGACAAAATGCCCTTCGGGAGCTGTGCGGCACGACATGCAATTTGCATGTCTTGATGTGCGCATCGCACACCTCTGCTCAGTGGACCAGTGACTTGACTTGACTTGAGAGCTCCATGCGGTGGGAGGTGAGGACCGCACTAATGACTGTGCATGTCGCACGAGGTCTGCACCCTTTGACAGAAGCTTTATCTTGTTTGATCACTTCACACTTCAACTCCTTTTAGGTTCTTTTTGGGTCCATTTCCTTATTTTCAATCTTTGATCACAAGTACCTACATACACATCAATAAAGGCCATAAGAACCTCTAAATCTCATCAAACCATAGCAATAATTCATGATTAAAGTCTCAATAAGTTGGTAGATTGCCGACTTATGAAACCCCCAAACATGAACTATTGCTTGTCCTCAAGCAAGATACTCACAAGGTAAGGAATGAATTATGCTCTAGAACTCAATCAAGGCACAAAAGACTACTCTATTCTACAAACTAAGAGAAATGATAAACAAAAAGACTCAAACAAAAAGAATCAACTACAATGCTCATCTCAATTTTAACCACCACATTATCAAGGCAATTGATCATTTTGAAACCTTTCCAAAAGGACTTCATTTCTCATTCAAAATCAAGGGAATTTTGTCATTCAAAACAAGATATAAAGTTTCTCAAGTCATTGGCATGGAACATCAATGTTTGCCTCGAGATTCGCCACACAACTTGTTGCATTCATTCCTCTCAATTGAAATAGAGACTTTAAGTTTCAATTCGAGTGCATAATGCCACTCACCACTAAAGAGAATCCCACTCACGGTCATGAAATTCACAAAACAAGGGGATTATAAGAGAACCAAGAAGACTCTCACTCTCTCAAGGAAGTTCAAGTGCATACATGTTGAACCATAGGCTTTCCCTTCATGTAAATCGCCATTAATGTAGGGTGGCCAAGCTCGGAATCACTAAGGACTTGCGGGTTACGATATTGGCTAGGGCAAGGTGAGTATTTCATTTGGTTCAAGTGGCTACACCTCCCTAATGCTCTTTGTTATCATTTCAAACACCAATCACATTTTTGTCTTTTGACTTCACCTTGTTTCTCCCTCACACAACCCAAGATTCTCCTTTTCAATCATGATCATTCAAACTCCTTTTATCACCTTCATTTGGTTGAACAATTCTTTATTTTCATTTTTGCTCATTGGATTAAACTTTTGGAGCAAATTTTCATTTTAACCTAAGGTGCTACCTTACACTTTGAAGTGCATTACTTTTCTTCTCCTCGTTGATCACATACACCCCCAAACTTAGGAATTTGCCTATGTTGTCTTTTTATTTCCCCTCCAAACTTAGGCTTTTAGCCTATGTTTCACTTTCAAGAAATTAGAGAGGATGGGTGCCAAGATAGAGGTTCCAAAAAGGTTAAGGTGTCAAATAGGGTACCAAAGAACGGTCACAAGCTCAAAGGGGTTCACTAGGATTAATGACGAGAGAAGTCATTTGGGTGAAGTGGCTATCAAAAAGGGCTTAAGATCATTTTCCAAGATTGGTCACACCTATAATTTTGCCTTGAATTACATTCAGAGAAAGTTCTAGATGACACATGCAAAAGAATCAAGGTAGAGCCTCACCACACAAGGTATCATGCTGCAAGACTTCTTTCATTAGTCTCAAAATCAATTGGGACAAATGACTTTCAACAAGTTATTTCGAGTTCATTACATGTTTGTGAGTCAATCAAAGCCAAAACGAGAGTGTACAAGTCATGACAAGAGAATGCTTTCCTCAAAAATTCATTTTTCCTCTTTTTTTTCATTTTCAAAAGTATCTTGCCAAGAAAAACATTCGGTGGGTCCATTTTGAGACAAGCACACTACAGACTCAAATTAAATTAAACTTGGCATTTTACCTTAAGAAAGTCTCCTCACAATCTATCATAGGGAAACACCAACCCGGATCGACACAAACACAAAAGAAAACTAAAGAAAATATTTTGCTCCTTGGGAAAGAATAGTGGTATTTAGAAAACCCTCGGAGTTTATTGCTAAACTACTATTAAAAAGGCAATAACTAAATTTGCATGATCATGAATCATTTGAAAAACAGCCTCGGTGTAGGCTCTTAGCGCATTTGCAAGGCACGAGTAGTGAAATAATGGGGCGTGTAAGACTAACCCGGCACACAATCAAAATTAAAATAAAGCCCAGTGAGGGCACAATTAAGCTCCTAAAACATAATTTTTTTAAAAAAAGCCCGGCAAGGGAAATATCACAATCATCCAATCATGCCCGACAAGGGCCAAATCAAATCTAGAAAGGGAACTAAAAATGTCAAACAAAGCCCGGCAAAGGCAATAAAATATGTCAAGCCCAACACGGACAACCAGTAACAAAAATCAAATCAAATAGTGCCACCTCCCTCCCCCCTATAAAAAGAAGCATTGCCCTCAATGCTTTTAAGCTCAAGTAGGGAAAGAGGGGGAAACTCCCTGGAGGACTGTGCCTCATCATCATTAGTTGCAGCATCACTAGGACCCGCACCACCCTTTTGGAGTGCATAGAAATTGTGGAATCTCTGAGGACCTACTGGAATTCAGGGTTCTGATCATCATCCAACTCTGCATCCTCATCATCTGTGAATGATGCAAATAGGTCATCCATCGAGCCACGAATGGAGTGGGGCAGAGGTAAGCTGCTCAAGTCTGCTTCTTCCACTAGATTCTTTCCTTTTTCTTCTCAAGGTCATTCCAAATATCTCTCATGGCCCCTTTAATGACATCCACTCTAGTGCACAGCTTTGTAACACTCTCTACGACCCCTTCCATGGCATTCTGGACACCTCTGTGTATCATATCAGGCAACTTCTTAGCTAGGTCGCTCAACTGCTTCTCATGGCTATAAGTTTTGTCAACCATGTCTTCGAGGCCACTCTTGGTTAAAATGGGTATGGGGGAATGTTCATCTGAAGTAGCCCGAGAAAGAGATGAGGCATTTGCTTCATCATCTAACTCTTCACTCTCAACGTCAATCGATGCCTCTACCATGCACCTTTTGAATCTAGGGGCATCCGTGTTAGTCTTCTTATCCAGATAAATCACCCCAACAGCATAGGTGACCTTGTCACAACTAAAGTATGGGATGTCGGCCTTATCACACATCTTGTTAATCAACACTGGAAAAGGGAATGAGTCATTACCCCTGCGTGCTTTCCTCCGGATTACCATGGCTGCAATCTCCCCAAAAATTACATGCTCCCCTGTCATAATGGCAGCAACTAGAATGGATCCCTCTTGAGTTATCTTCTAGTCATTCTGAGAGGGTAGGAATAAGATACGAATGATATCATACTACAAATGGGCTTCAAAGTACAAAGTTCTTCTCAGAATATCACCCCCACAGTGGCCCAGACAGGAGTGGGAGCAGCAAGGATAGGAGCAGTCTCAGATAAGGCTTTACTTAGGCCATCAACTTGTCCATGAGAGAAGGTGCAGGTTTGATTGGGTGTCCCCAATAGATGGCATTTATGGCAGTAGGGTTGATGCAAACTTTCTTGCCCCTAACTATAACTGAGTCCAAGTTGGGGAATTTCTTCGCACCCTCTTATATCCCTTGGAATCCTGCATGGCCTGATAGGCCATAAAAAACTCCTGCACGACCTCCTCAAAGTACCCTACAGGTACATCCTGAAAAGGGTGCCACTCTCATTCAGCAAATTGATGGCGCATATTGGGTAGCTCTTCCCCGACGGCCCCCAAATTGAATCTCTGCTCTTCGTTGAATGTCTTGTTCTTATCCTGGTTATACAAGGCCTTCATGCCTTCCACCCTAAAGCAAATTTTTCCCTCTTCTGCAGCTGATAGTTTCCTTGGTTGGCTTCCTGTGTTGCCTCTGCTAGAAGACATGTTTTGCACGTGGAGATTGTGACTCCAAAAACAAAAGCAAAATCTTTTTGTGTTTTTTACATATGTAAAAGAAAAAGATTAAAAAAAAGTTAACAAACAAAAATGGACGGAATGCAAATAAGTAGAAAAATAAAGTAGGTAACTGATGGCTCGTGCAAACCATGTACGAACCATACAAGACAGAGTGTGCATCGCACGTGACTCACACAAGCTAACAGAAACCTTCAGTTATTTTTCATTGAGGTGCAAAGCTAGTGCGTACCATACCAACTAGAGTGCGCATCGCACCAAGCTTCACCCCTTGAAGCAATGAACTGGCAATCTTTCTTTAACATGGTGCAGTGCCTTGTGCATTCTCCACATCAAGATCTATGTGTCATATGCGAAACACAGAAGGAAACAATTGGAATTTTTGGTTCCTTGTGTTCTTGTGAATTACGCATGTGATTCATAGAGCAAGATTTGCTTTAGGAACTTGGCACCATGCAATAAGCCAACAATTTTAACAAAGGGGCAAAATATAACATGACCACAAATTCACCCGGGTACTCAGACTTCCCCAGAATTCATTATCATCAAACCAAACAAAAGAAGAGCTTAACGACTTCCCTTAAGAAGGGCGTTATCCCGTCTATCATTGGGAACATCAAGCCTTCAATTGCAATAATTAGGCACCAACATTAAATCAACAATTTCTACCTCCCCGCACAAGATCATACACCCAGAAAATTGTTCAACAGAGATCATGGGTATACGAGTAGTAGCAAATTTTAGCAACAATCATCAATTTTCAACCAAACCTCATAAAAAATGATGATTTGCCCTTAAGAATGACGTCACTCAATCTATCATAGGGCCAAATCATGCATCAATCACAAGTGGGTTACTCAGACTTCACCCCAAACACATATTTTCAAGGCTAAAAACTACTACAATTGACATGCATTAGCGCAATTTCAAGTTCTACCAAGTTGATACTAAGAAAAATCCACAACACAAACCAAAATTGGGGACCCAAAAATTTTGAATCTCACCCAAAATCAACATGGCAATTTTAACAAGCATGCTTCACAATATGAGTTTCCAATCAACATAAAAACATGTATTTAACGTTGGAGAACTTACCACAAGTGAATATTAAGCAAAGAGAAGAAAAAATTGAAGCTTTTAAAGGTCTAACAATGGTGACTAATAAGTCGATATTCCACCTACTTATTTAACCTTTAAGATTATGCTTTCGCTAGTTTAAAGAGGAAAAATCATATAATTGACACAAAATACTTCTATTTTGCAGGTCTTTGTGTTTTAGAAGTGTTCGGGATGAATTCAGATGAAAATAATCCAAAAGGAGGCCAATCAGAGAAACAAGTAGCTGGCAGCCGCACATTCCTTCGCGAACGTAGAGAATTGGCCGCGAATGCGAAGGCCAGCTAAGTCAAAGCTCCGAGAACATGATGGGCCACCCTCAAATGTAAAGGTCAACCAGACAGAGACTCTTCACGAATGCGGCCGATCTCCCGCGAACGCGAACAAAAAAAGTGGAGCATAAAGGGCAGAAAAGGAAATTCTAACTTTTGGAAACCCCAATTCACATAAAACACTTCCAAGCCATCTTGAAACATATCTTTGGCTATAGTTTGACTATTTTGAGAGCTTGGGAACAAGGTTCATCATCCACCACCATAGGAGTAAAGATTTGGATGCTTTGTATTGTAAAATCTTTAGATTCCATTCTTCAACTCTTATTCTTAATTGCTATTTATTTGGTGTATTATTGACTTGAGATTTGGGGTTTGTATTAGTGATAATACTTGTTGGGTTTTTTATTCTAAATCTAGATTTGTTCTTGTTTGATTATTTGGATCTATTGAATCTTCTATTGCTTGAATTTATAGTCAATGGTTGCAAACATTGACTTAGTTTTCTGATTTGGGTTATTGCTCGGGAGAGAATTTCTCTAAATTCGAGAAGATTCAATAGTGGGAACTTGGGAATCTATTTAGATCGGAGGCTAGACATAGCTCTAATTGCAGAATCTCCTATTTAAGGGTCCGAGCTAGAAATAGGATGACCTACCAAGTTAATTGGTTGCTTATTTATTGCATCGAATGATGTTCTAACCAAAATCATTTGTAAATGTGGATGTTGATCGAGAGATAGCACTCCACACCTATGACCAAGACTACCTAAGTGTCAATTGGGTGCAAGTCTTGTGAATTTGAATTCCCAAGCCCTTATCCCCCTTGTTATCCTTGCTTGGCGAAAGTAAGGTGAAAGCCATTGATCAATTTATCTTTTATTTGATTTTCTTTATATTTTAGTTGTAGTTAAAAAAACATTTAGATATTTAACAAAAACATTTAGATATCTTTTCCCTTTTTGTCTAGTTGAACTTCAATAAGTTGTTTTTATTCTTTACTAGCTCAATCGCGACTACATTATTCTCTTGGGTTCGACCCCAACACCCGTTGGGAATTGTAAATTTTATTTTGACTACGCGATCTTCATGGCCTCCTTAATTGAGGAGCATAATTTGAGCGTTTATCAGTGACAATAATTTTTCCCTGAGAAAAATGACGGCGGCACTTGGGTGGAGCGGCAGTGGAGTGTGGGTAAGAGGAGGAGAGGTGTTTGGGAGAAGTTTGAGGGATCTGTAGAGGATTTTTGAGATAGAATTTTGAGAGATAAGGGAGAATTACGGGAGAATGGGTTGAAGGTGGCGGATATAACAGGGAAAATAAGAAGAAAAGTTTGTCAGGTTGGTCTCTAGGTTGGGTCAGTCAACGGGTAGGTCAATTAAAAATTCAAAACTTAACCTGGTGTGCCGCGACGTGCATTTCGCACAAGCCTTTGTGCGAATCGCATGACGCTTCACACAGCTAGAAATTTGCCCAAACTTTTCCCAGGCTTCTGTTTTGTCATGCGATGGAGGTGCGACGCGCACTTGGGCATGTGCGAACCACACAGCCCAGTGAATGTCTCCTCTTTTTTCAATTTCTTATCCCATCCTTCTGCTTTGGGATGCGTTGGGCCATGCGATGGGCACAATGGTTTATGGAACCGCACGTCCCCTTTTTTCCTTTTTCTTTCACTTGTTTATTTTTCTTCTCCATGCATTCCTATAATAAACCAAAAACAACAAAAGATAACCAAAAATGAAGTAAAAACACTTGGGTCGCCTCCCAAGAAGTGCTTGATTTTATGTCACGGCTTGACGATAGTACCTCAACCTTAGTCGTTGTCGGATAGCATGTCAATCCGATTGGTGTGGCTCCACCCCAAGAAGGGGAATTGCTCCTTCAATGTCCTTAAAACATCATCATGTTGCTGATGTGGCAACTCTTCAAACTTGGGCGTCTTTCCCATTTCACACT
Source organism: Jaltomata sinuosa (assembly GCA_003996215.1). Classification (NCBI taxonomy): domain Eukaryota; kingdom Viridiplantae; phylum Streptophyta; class Magnoliopsida; order Solanales; family Solanaceae; genus Jaltomata; species Jaltomata sinuosa. The sequence continues at coordinate 307,614 of QJPP01001088.1, forward strand.
CCTCAAGGGCATGATCAGACTTTCCCTCAACATCGATCACCAAGACTACCCATAATTCATCCGGAGGCTTTGTGGGTTGGCATACGTTAAATGTCACTACCTCACTTCCAACTTAAAATTTGAGTTCACTAAGATCAACATGTACAAGTGTTCTTCCCGTGGCTAATAGTGGTCACCCTAAGATTATGGGCACCTCAACATCTACTTCACAATCCAAGATCATGAAGTTCACCGGGAGAATAAACTTATCGACCTTCACTAATACGTTAAATAGGATCCCTACTGGATCCTTAATGGACCGATCAGCCATGAGTAGCCGCATAGATGTAGGTTTGGTTGTACCCAATCCTAACTTCTTGAAGATCACTAGGGGAATCAAGTTGATGCTCGCTCCTAAGCCACACAAGGCCTTACGGAACACAAATAGCCTAATAGTACACGGTATGGTGAATGCACCCCGGTTATCCTATTTCATAGCAACATTACTCGTCATCACAGTGCTACAGCTGTGTGATATCTCAACGATGCCCACATCAACAATCTTCTTCTTCTTGAGCAATTATTTATAAATTTGGCATACCCCGGCATTTGCGTTAAGGCTTCAACCAAAGGAATATTTATCGCAAGCTTGCTGAACATGTCAACAAACTTGTTGAATTTATGCTCTTTCTTCTTCTTATTTAACCTTTGAGGGTATGGAAGAGGTCCCTTTGGTAGTATGGTCGGCACACTTTGCGCCATTGGGGAGTCCTCCTCAATATCAATGGACACTTGGGGAGGAGATTCATCCTCCTCCCTCTCATCATCAACATCAACATCCACCGGGACATTGGGTGCACCAAGCTTCACCCCAACTTTTGATTCTATAACATCTTTGCCACGTGCAGCCTCTTCTTCTTTGTATCACAGCTCCATAATGGGGTCAACACTCAGTTTCTTCACCACAACAGCCAGCTTCTCCACAATATCTACAATAGGCTTTTCCACCACACCACTTGTTCTTCCATTTCTAGTAACAATGGCCATAACATGAGCATCATTTTTAGGATTAGATGTGGTGTCACTAAGGAGTGTTCCCTTCATTCTCGGATTTATTTGAGCAGATAGATGGTTTATTTGTGCCTCAATATTCTTGATTGAGGCCAAATAAGAGCTCACAGTTTGATGAAGTGTTGAAACTTCGCTTTTAAGCTCACTAACCCCGGTATTTGTAGTTTCTACCTTCTTCAACACCAAGGACAATATGTCCTCAATCTTTGAGTGCCCGGATTGCTTGTGGTGGGTTGATATGAGGAGTCTGACTTATTTAGAGGTATGTAAGGATTGGAGCTCCGGTGATTGTATCTATCACTCTCTTTGTCACGATCCCTCCAATTTCCATCTTATTCCTTGTCCCTATTCTAACCTTGATTCTAATCCCTCGAATGATAATACCCCGGATGAGAACCCACCGTTACATAGCAAAGTTTACCATCCATGATGGTCATTAGCTCGTCATCACTAGCCTTGATCTCAGGTGTACTCACAGCATTCACGATCTTAACACCACCAGCCCCCATTATATGCTTGGCTAGCAAGTCTATTTGCGTCTTCATTTTTGCCATGGTCTCATCCCTCTCTTCATCCTTTCTCCACATCACATTTATTAAGATAGATGTGGTCACTCCCGAGGTAGGAACATCTGTCTCCCTTGTGTGCCAAGCTTAGTTAGTCTTGGTCATTCTCTCTAGAAAGGCCGAGGCAAGAGGAAATTGTAGATCCATAATGGTACCACCTCCAAGATTGTTGGCCTTGGACTTATTCATCGAGTTCAAATATCTATAGAAGATTTGTAGCAAGACATTGTCCGGCAATCCATAGTTAGGACACAAGACGAGATTCTTCTTAAATCTCAACAATGCCTCGTGCAAAGGCTCATCGAGAAATTGGCAGTAGTTGGTAATTTCATCCCTCAACTGCATCATTCGCGATGAAGGGAAAAATCTAGTAGTGGAAGCATCTACCAACTCATCCCAAGAGGTGATTGACCCATCTGAAAATTCCTCCCACCACTCTGTGGCTGCCCCTTTAGAGAGAAGGGGAATAGGCTAAGTCAGATAGATTCTTGGGGAATGTTTTGGAAGATGAAAGGTTGGCATATCTCCACAAAGTGCCTATTTGAATCTTCGTGGGATGATCCTCCAAATATCCCCTTCATTTGTATTAGATGGAGCATTGTGCTAGTGATGTGGAACACTGAATTTCCAACCGTGAGGGGTAGGCAGATTGCACCTACTCCTAATTGAATCACGGGTTCATTGGCTGCGTCCATGAACCCGTCGTTTACACTATTGTTGTTGCTTGCTTCGCTCATAACTTACCTAAGCAATGGACGAAACAACAAACCAAATAAAAGAGAACAAACACTCTACAAGGTGATTTTAATTCACAATCGAAAAGGTTAATCACACACAATTCCCCGGCAACGGTGCCATTTCTGATAACTCTCAATTGTCCTCTCTTAGATGGAGGTATTGGCAATCGTTATGCAAAACAAAATTTGGGGTCGATCCCATAAGGAATTGTTGACTAGCCAAGTCGATTATAAAGAAAAGACTTCACAATGAGAGTAATTTATTTGCAAAAATAAAGGTAAATGAAGGGGGGAATTGGGAAATCTGTCATAATTCACAATTCAAAGCAAGATAATAAAATAAAAGCGGGTGTAAACAATAGAGAAGGGACGACTAGGGATGTGTGTCAAATGGGACTCGAATACGGGTTAGGGTGCTTGCTCATTCATATAAATTCTTGATAAACGACATGGATAGCCTTGGTTTTAAGCATGATTATTCATCTTTTGATCTAATAATTATATATTCAATAGTCTTATTTCAATCACCATTGATTAAACATGAAACAATCAAGATATGCTTAGGGAGGTCACACTATCTCTAGCTTTAGACCCTTAAATGGGTGTTTCCGGTGAATTGATCTATTTTTAGCCTCAATCTAAGTGGAAGCCCAAGTACCCACTAGCAATTTCACATCCGAAATTGTCAACTCCTCTCTCAAGCAAGAACACAACCAAGTTAATTAAATCAATGTTTGCAACCACCAATTTTAGAGTTAAAATATGGTGAAATCACTAGATCCATGTCATATTAGCAATTATAAACACAAATTAGCAACACCCATACACATTTATCAAGCACCCATTATCAACCCATCCCTAGATAAGAGATTTAGCTACTCATGCTAAAGGAATAAAGAACAATACCAAATGGGTAAGTCAAATTCCCTTTCATTCAAGGTAAATATTCAATATCCAAGCTCAATTTTTACAAGAATAGTGATTCCAAGAGTTAAGAAGAAGGAATTGGATTGAAATCCTCTTCTTCTTCTTGGAGAGAAAACTTGCTCACTACTCAAAGCTATTCAAAAAAAAAAATTTGAAAACTCTTCAAAACTCTCTAAAATTATGCCTGAAATGGGTTTTAGAATGTTCCCAAAATGTCACACAAAATTGGACAAAAATGCCTTTCAAGAGCTGTGTGACACGCTGTGCGATTCATACGTGTTGATATGCGTATCACACACCTCTGCCCAATGGACCAGTGACTTGACTTGACTTTAGAGCTCCATGCGAAGTGGGGTGCAGTTCGCACCAGGCAATGTGCGTGTTGCACAGCAACCGCACCCCTTAACATATCCTTCAACTAAATCTGAGCTTCATATGGTGGGAGGTGCGGACCGCACCAATGACTGTTCGTATCGCACGAGGTCTGCACCCTTCGGCAGAATCTTTGTCTTGTTTGATCACTTCACACTTCAACTCCTTTTAGGTTCTTTTTGGGGCCATTTCCTTATTTTCTATCTTTGATCACAAGTACCTGCATGCACATTAATAAAGGCCATAAAAACCTTTAAATCTCATCAAAACATAGCAATAATTCATGATTAAAGGATCAGTAAGTTGGTAAATTACTGACTTATCACACATCCTGAGGGAACCATCTCTCTTACGCATGAAGAGAACTGGTGCATCCCATGGAGAGATACTAGGTCTGATGAAACCTTTATCCAGGAGGTCCTTAAGTTGTTCTTTCAACAAATTAAGCTCAGCTGGAGCCATTCTGTAAGTACGAATAGATATGGGCTGCGTATCTGGGAGAAGGTCTATCCCAAAATCAATCTCCCACTCAGAAGAGACTCTGGGCAGATCTTCAGGAAACACATCTGGAAACTTACTAACTACCAGAACTGACTGGAAAGGTGGGGTTTTAGACTCAGAATCCTTAACCCGGACTATATGGTAGATGTAACCCTTTGCGATCATCTTCCTAGCTTTGAGGTAAGATATGAAACGACCTTCTAATGTTGGAAAACTACCTTGTCATTCTAAGATAGGCTCATTTGGAAATTGGAATTTCATGACTCTGGTTCTGTAGTCGACTGAGGCATAATAGGCATGTAGCCAATCCATGCCAAGAATGACATCAAAGTCGGTCATATTTAACTATACTAAATCTGCTAAGGTGATTTTATGAAGAACTGAAACTGGGCAATCTCTATACACCCTCTTAGCTAGGACTGACTCACTAACTGGACTGGAGACTAGGATAGGTTCTAGGAGTTTTTCAGGGCTGACTCGGAATTTACATGCAACATAAGGGGTCACAAAAGATAGGGAAGCCCCTGGATCTAACAAGGCATAAACATCAAGAGAGAAGACTGATAACATACCAGCGACTACATCTGGTAAACTCTCCTGATCTTGGCGTGAAGACATGGCATAGAGACAGTTCTGATGCTGACTGCCACTTATGCCAAAAGTAGTAACCTATTGAGATGTGCGACTTGTTGGAGCTGCTAAAGTGGTAGACTGAGATTTGTTACCTCTCTATCCTTTCTTGGTGGAGGCGCACTCCTTCAACCTATGACCAAGCTGACCACACCCAAAAAAAACCTCTCTGCCAACAAAACACTCACACGGATGGTTCTTACAACACTTTGGGCATACTGGAAAAGTACAGCTACCTAAAACACTGCCTTGAGACATAGAGCATGATGCCCTCCTTTTCTAATCCTGTCGAGGCCTGGGAGATGGGGCACTAGCTGATGAAGGCGTTGGGTCCATAAACCTCTGTTGAAACTGTGAGCGATTCCCACCACCCGACCTCTGCTGAGAATAATTCATATTTGCCTGTCCTAGCCTTTTTGTTATCCCTAGCCATCTTCTTAAGCTTATCTTCCTCAACCTGCTGAGCATGGGTCATTAGTCTAGAGATATCCATATCCCCTAATAACATAGCATTCATGCACTCCATTTTCACCAAATTGGATACACCATACAAAAACTTTCCCATTTGTGCCCGCGGATCAGCCATCATAGATGGGGCATACCTAGAAAGTTGAATGAACTTCAACCCATATTCCTGGACTGACATCAATCCCTTCCTCAAATTCATAAACTCTTGTGCCTTAGCCTCTCTCAACTCCCTCGGGAAGAACCTATCCAGAAAAGCTCCAGTAAAATAATTATGTTCTATAAGAGCTGCATTCACACCCCTATTGTCTTTCCACTGAGTGAACCAAATAAGAGCCACATCCTTGAGTTGATAGGATTCTAACTCAACACTATCAGCACCAGTCACATGCATCACCTTAAGAATCTTCTTGATCTCATCAATGAAATTCTGTGGGTCTTCACCAATCTTTGACCCTAGAAATTCTGGTGGATTCATGTGAACAAAATCTCGAACCCGGGCTGCAGCTGATCCACCATTTGGGTTTGCAGCAACTGGGGCATGCTGATTAGCTTGATTGGCTACAGTCTGAGCCAACAACTAGATCGCATTGTGGAACTTCAAATTTGTAACTCATGATTCGGGGATGGAGGGTTAGCATTAGCATTACAGGCATTAGATCTACAAGGAGGCATGATCTGAAATGCATAACTAATGGATTAGAGAGGATAAATTGAATTAAACCCCATCGCACAATAAAGATAATAAAAGAAGTGAAGTTTTTCTTAAAACACCTCGTAGCCTCTCCATCATAAGTGTGGCGCGCTTCACACCCATGAAGGAGACTCTACTTAGTGCGGCTTTTAGACACCCTAGGACTCTTAAACCTGATGCTCTGATACTAAGTTTGTCATACTCTGAGGGTAGCCCCTAGATATAACATGGGACGTAGGATCATAAGTGACCCCAAGCAAACCTTGAATCTGGTATATCACAACCATTTTGAGATAACTCTAACGAGCGGAAGCATAACTGAATAAAGCATATAATCTAAAAAGAATTCAATTGCGAATATCTGAACAAATAACTGTCTGAAAAGCTGAACAACCCAAATCAACTAAGTCTGACTCTATGTCTAAAAGCCTCTAATACTGATGAGTTGCTGGGGCAAGCCCCCATCTAACTCCAAATATTGAAAATAGAAACACGCTGACTAACTAAAAAAAACATAAAGAAATGTCCTCGGATGATAAGGACTCACCACTGACTATCGTTGATATGGTACCGAAGCAAGCTAATCATAAGGCTGAAGCTGAGAACGTGAACCTGCATCATGATAGGATGCAGCATATAGAGTATGCGTCAGTACTTCGAAATGTACTGAGCATGAGGGATATGCATAGCTGACTGAATATGTAAGCGTGCTAGAATACTGATAAAGTGTTTAAACTGAATTGAACTATAGTACATAGACCCAAAATATAATCATGCATAAAAAGTTGAAATGCAAGGGTAAACTGAAAACATACTTAAAGCTGAGAATAAACATAAACTGAGGGCCTATAGTACTTTACTGAAACTAATATTGTGGGAGAGTATGTTAACCGACATAAACCACGTGAGCTAAACATGGAGTCTGATATATACACCCCATCGAGAGGACCCAATATACCTTGCCAGGGTATAAAGGCATGGCTGATGTGATCACTAGTTCTGAGGCCTAACTGAGGGGCTAAATAACCTACGATAGCAAGTAGTTCTGGGACTTTTATGGTACGCTGAACCCTAGTCCAACTCGGTGCTAGGTACTACTCCCAAACGGAATATTGATAGAAAATTTAAAACTGAAGTTCTGGAATGATGCATCAGAACCTAATTAATCTGGATTATTTCTGAAAGACTGTATAGCTGATAATTATTAAAGCATGTGGACATATCTAGATGTCATACTAATCATGAACCTTACTAAGTTCGTAATCATTGATGGAATATCTGAATACCATGCTAATCACAAAATTTACTATGTTCATTATCATTGATGGCATATGCTGAAAGTTCATATTCAAAAATATATTCTTGTAAAACATATTGAAGGTAAGCCTAAGCCTGTTAAATCATGCATAGTTCTTTCGTACTAAAATAACTGGATTGAAAATCATGCATACTTATTTAGGAGCAAAACCCATAGTTGAAATCATTGTGAGGAAACTTAAACTTATTTAGATTGAATGCTGACAATCTGAGCTAAATTCTGAAGGAAAAGCTAAATCATGAGAAGATTTGAAGAAAACCTGTAGATGAAAAACTGGTTAATTTCATGCTTAAAATTTAATGCTAGTAATCTAGGTTAACTTCTCAAGAAAATCAATTCTCATGAAAATGCTACAATTTCAAGCTAAATTCTAGATTTCTTAAAGTTCTTGTAAAAGCTCATGCAAGTAATTGAAAACATGATGCAAATCTTCTAAAATAGGATATAAATCATGCAGAAATCATAAGACCTGAATCCTATGAAATTTAGCATGATTGGGTAAGAACTCTAGTTTCTAACATCATGAAATTTGAAATAAAAGACTGAGGTTTTAGGCATAAGGGCGAACTAAACCCTTAATGGATACCCACATACCTGGTGGAAGAAGATTCTTCAAGAAAATCTGAAGTTGAAGCTTGGAGGAGAAAGCCCTAGGTCTGAAACTTTAGATGTTGGTCGTGGTGACTGGGGATTTGCTTAGTCTCAGGTTTGAGTTTCACGAGTGGAGTCTATGGCTCATGGACTCTTCCATGGTCTGTGGTTCCACTTCGTGAATTCGACTCCAGAGTGGCTAGTCTTTGGTATGAGTTCCACGAGTCCAGTCTACAGCTCGTGGACTATTTCACAACTCGTGAATCTGGCTCATGGACTCGGCTGACACTTAGAAAATTTTATTTTCTTATTTTTTTGAGCTGGTTCTAAGCTTGGATGTTCTGGGGTATTACAATCAAGAACGTAATATATGCGTTAAAATAAGCCTTACGATACCCATATTGCTAAAGGTTTAGCCGGGTTATAATCTGGGTCACAAGCGAGCCCGTGGGCCTCGCAACCCAAAATTGAAAACGAAAAATGCAACGATGATCCTGACAATTTCAGGAGTGCATGCTCAGAATTTTAGCGGAATTAAACCATTGAAAGGACTCCAAACAACCCACAATAACAAGAATTAAAAAGGGAATTCAAATGGGAAAACGACAGAATTTAAAGAAGGAACTTACCAAATTGAAGACAAGGGAATGATCACGGACCGGGAATTTTCACCCTAACATTCTAGAATGAAGCCGAACAGAATCTTGGGAGCTTGGAGCTTAACATCAATGGTGGAAGACGTTTTAGAGGTGAAGAAAATGAAGGGGGAAATATTTATACTGCTAGCGCAAAGGACCCAACCCCACGCAGTCGCGATGACCAGGTTGGCTAGACCATCGCAATCATGATGGCTAGCCATGCGGTCACAAAGAACAAGGAGGAGTACGGGCTTCATCGCGGTCATGAGAAGGAATCTCGCAATCGCAAAGAAAAAAGGCACGCCGAGTCCGTAGGCCCTTCATCGCAATCGTGTGAAGGGACTCTCACGGTCGCAATGACCAAGGAGGTAGACCATCACAATCGTGTGGCCTCCCTTGTAGTCGTGATTAAGGCCTGAGGTCTGCACCTGCAACAGCAACCAGCAGAAGAAGCTAAGGCAAAAATCTCTAAATGGGCCTATGGGACTCATCCGAGACCCATGCACACAAACAAACTATGCTACCACATCTAAAATGGCATTTTGGACTCAACAAAATTGATGAAACTCCTAACGGAGGTCGATATAATGAAAGGTGGTCCCCATGCCAAAAACCAACCTTAACCAAAACAGAACCTATGGGCCAAAAATGTGTCTGGAAGCCTCAAGAACCGAACCAAAGGTCCCTTTAGCCCAAAGTTGACATTCCAGAGCTAACAGTGCTGAAAAAATTTCCATCTGAATTTGTCTTCTCCGAATGTTGACCAAAGTCAAACTTCCAAGTTCAACTGCCCAGAAAATACAGAAAGCAGGCTAAACTCAAACCTAAAGCTCCCAGTTCCCGGCCAAGGGTCCAACTAGACCAAAATCAATGCTTCGGAGCTAATAGAACTATCGAAATTCGATTACGATCATGTTTAACAAGAATATTGACCGAAGTCAATGATTTCCTAAGTTTAAGCTCTAAAATAGTAAAACAGTCATAAAGAACAAACGAACGGCCAGGGAACCAAATCACCAGTCCTAGCAAGCCATAAATGACTTGAGACTGCTACAGGAATGCTCTAACAGTACAAAAAAAAAAACAAAAATGCAGGGATTACCGAAAGGGTCACTACAACTAGTTCACATTTCCAATTCACTACTTTACAATTTTGAGTCACTAGTTCACAATTTTAAATTACTAGTTCACAATTCTAATTCACTACTTCACTATTTCAAGTCACTAGTTCATATTTTTAATTCACTACTTCACAATTTCAAGTCACTAGTTCACAATTTCAAATTACTAGTTCATATTTTTAATTCACTACTTCACAATTTCAAGTCACTAGTTCACAATTTCAAATTACTAGTTCACAATTTTAATTCACTATTTCAAGTCACTGGTTCACATTTCAAATTCACTATCTTACAATTTCAAGTCACTAATTCACAATTTTAAATTACTAGTTCACAATTCTAATTCACTACTTCACTATTTCAAGTCACTAGTTCACATTTTCAATTCACTATTTTACTATTTCAACTCACTATTTCAAGTTGCTAGTTTTACTAGTTTACATGATTCCAAGTCACTACTTGTTAATTTCAAAAGGATTAAATTAAATACTCAGTGTCAACACTAGGTGGACACAAATTGATCTTGCAAGAAAATCAATTTTATCATCAATAGGATCAACTAATATTGACGCTTATGCTAAACAAACACATTATAACCAAATTAAAGAGTAAGTGTCAACACTAGGTGGACACAAATCGATCTTGCAAGAAAATTAATTTTGTCATCAATAGGATCAACTAGTGTTGACACTTATTCTAAACAAATATATTATAACTAAATTAAAGACTAAGTATCAACACTAGGTAGACACAAATCGATATTGTAAGAAAATTAATTTTGTCAATAATAGGATTAACTAGTGTTGACACTTATGCTAAACAAATATATTATAACTAAATTAAAGACTAAGTGACAACACTAGGTGGACACAAATCAGTCTTGTAAGAAAATTAATTTTTTCATCAATAGGGTCAACTAGTATTGACACTTATGCTAAACAAACACATTATCACTAAATTAAAGACTAAGTATCAATACTAGGTAAACACAAATTGATCTTATAAGAAAATTAATTTTGTCATCAATTGGATCAACTCGTGTTGTCACTTATGCAAAAGAAACACATTATCACTCTAACAATCAAACAAGCCATACCAAATCCAATAATCACTAATAATTTCACCGTTTTCATTTCCAAAAGTGATGAAGAAGAAGTGGAGCAGAGGACAAAAAGGGTAAAACACCGACGACCGGTGAAGATATCCCCTCAGTTCTTCAAGATTTATATCCTCAAACACTCTAAATTGGTCAAAGTTTTTATGATTAGTACTCATATAAATTGTGATCAATTTTGAGGAATAAGGATATAAGATAATCTTGAAGAACCAAGAGGACATCTTCACCGATCCCCGGTGTTTTACCATCTTTGTCCACTTATTCTTATTCTTCGCCTTTACTTTTGGAAACACCAAAAATAGTAATTTATTACATTAGTTCACATTTTCAATCCATTACTTCACAATTCCATGTAACTAGTTCACAATTTGAAATTACTACTTCACAAGTCTAGTTCACTACTTCACAATTCTAATTCACTACTTCACTATTCCAATTCACTAGTTCACATCCAATTACAATTTCAATTCACTGTTTCATAATTTCAAATCACTAGCTAGCTAATTCACAATTCCGAATATAATTCCTAAACTTTCATTTCTAGCACAAGTCAAACAAACTAACAAATTCAACAAACTATTTCACAATTTCAAGTCGCTAGTTTCACTAATTTACATGATTCCCAAGTCACTACTTGTTAATTTCAAGTCACTAATTCATTATTTCAAGTCACTACTTTGACTAACAAACTAACAAGTAAAAAAACTAGTTCCCAATTGCTTATATTTAACTCACATTACGCACAATTTCATCTATCCCAATTCCACAAGTCAATACTTTTTTCACAAAATTCAAGACTTCAAGTACTAGTAATTTTCAAAAAAAATTCAAATTGTATAATTATAATTTATAATCACACAATCATACAAGCAATTAGACTAATTGATGTTAATTTTCAAGCAAATCCAACAAACCCTAACAAATCAAACAAAATCAACAAACCCTAACAAACTAACCACATTTTTAACAAACCTTAACAAATCCACAATTTTAAGACTAATTGATGTCAATTAAAACTAAATTAGACTAATTCTAACAATAACTAAAGCTTATAAATACTAACCTTTAATGGAGCGGCAGTGGAGCGGAGGGAGGCGGAGATGGAGCGGATGTGGAACGACAGGCTGCGGAGGGAGGTGAACGATGGAGGGACGTTATTGACCAAGGTAGCAGTGCCGGGAGGGAGGTAGACGGCGATGGAGGACTGAAATCGAGGAGAGAGAAGGGGAAAATATCGAGGAGAGAGAGAGAGTATGTTTTCTAAAACGGGGAAAGTTTTTCCTAAGTGAATAAGGAATCAGAAAGATCGACTTTTTGAGGTCAGTTTTATTAAAAATAAATTTAAAAAAACTAGTTTTATAATAACCGACCTCAAAGAGGTCAGTTTTATTAAAACCAAATTTTTTAAAAAACTAACTTTACGAAAACCGACCTCTTGAGGTCGGTTTTATTAAAAAATAATAATATTAATTATTATTTACTGACCACCAGAGATCGATTTTATTAAAATTAAAAAAAACATTTAATAAAAATCGTTTAATTATCAATGTATTTCATATACTCGGATACACTACTTGGTTCATTACATTACTCAACGACTATATTGCTATACAATGTATTTCATACTACTCGGATGAATTATTGATTAATTAGCTTTTTGAATAAGTACAATATATGTACATCACTACACGAGATATATATTTAAGACAACGGATCATTAATATATACGACTTGGTTTGTTGCATTACTCAACGAGTATATGTACGCAATATATATGCAAAGTATTTCATAATACTCGAATAGATTCTCGGTTAATTAGATTTAGAATATGTACTCTATACGTACATCACTACATGAGACATATATTCAAGAGTCAAGACAATGGATCATTAATATATACGACTTGATTTGTTACATTACTCAACGAGTATATGTACGCAATATATATACAACATATTTCATAATACTCGAATAGATTATCGGTTAATTAGCTTTTGAATATGTACTATATATGTACATCACTACACGAGACATATATTAAAGATGACGGACCATTAATATATAGGACTTGTTTTATTACATTACTCAACGATCATATATTATCTCATATGTACGCAATACAATGAATTTCATACTACTTAGATCGATGGATTATTGGTTAATTAGCTTTTAAATACGTACTATATACGTACATCACTACATGAGACATATATTCAAGACGACGTACCATTAATATATACGACTTGATTCATTACATTACTCAACGATCGTATATTACCTCATATGTACGTAATACAATGTATTCTATACTACTTGGATGGATTATCAGTTAATTGGCTTTTGAATACGTAGTATATATGTACATCACTACATGGGATATATATTCAAGATGACAGACCATTAATATATAGGACTTTGTTCATTACATTACCCAATAATCGTATATTACCTTAATATGTACGTAATACAATGTATTCTATACTACTTGGATGAATTATTGGTTAATTAGCTTTTGAATACGTATATCACTACATGAGTCATATATTCAAGACAAAGGACCGTTAATATATAGGACTTGGTTCATTACATTACTCAATGATCGTATATTACCTCATATGTACGTAATACAATGTACTCCATACTACTTGGATCAATGGAGTATCGGTTATTTATCTTTTGAATATGTATTTATACATCACTATACGAGACATATATTCAAGATGACAGACCATTAATATATACGACTTGATTCGCTACATTACTCAACGAGTATATGTACGTAATACAATGTATTTCATATTATTGCTATGTTAGTAAATAATATAAAAAACAATTAAAGCAAACCAATCTTTGGAGGTCTGTTATATATATATATATATATATTCAAAAAAATTGACCTCAAGTGATAGGTTTTATCATAAATAAATAAAACTAATTATATTTTTACCGACCTACTGAGGTCAATAATAATTAATAATAATTTTTTTTAATGAAGTAAAAATCGTCCACTTATGGATGATTTTTCTAACAATAAATATAAAATTATATTTATATTTATTTTATGAATTTTAAAATAAAATATATTATATATATTTTCTTTTTTGTAACTAATACCAACTTCATGAAGTCGATTTTGTCAATTTTATTTTTTTCGAGTAATATTTTGACTTGGAAAGGTTGGAATATAATTTTCCTGCTACTTTCCTTCGGGAAAACCAACCTCATGAGGTCGATTTTATTCACAAAATAAAAGAAAAATAAATTTTCACTAAAACCAACTTCACGTGGTCGGAAATTATCGACCAAAAATCTGAGGTCGGTTTTCTGTGGTGGGTTTTTCTGTTCTTTTTAGTAGTGTATGGGCATCCTTTGAGTCATACCTCACTACTATTAGTTCTAATAGCGAAACACATTATCTATAACGTCTTTCTTGATCCTATTTCACCAATAATGTTGCTGCAACCTGTGATACATCTTTGCTAATCTCAGATGACTAGGATACCTCAAGCTTTGAGCCTCTCCTATGACCAACTTAGTTGACCCAGACATACTAGGAATACACATATGATCTCTGATCCTTAAAATACTTTCCTGCTCCAAAATTATTTCCTTAGTCTCTCTTTTCAATACTTTATCTCAAATCATGCACAACTCCCATCTTCAAACTGTGAAGCCTTATTCCATCATACCAAAAATATTGAGCTTTAACACACGCAAGAGTTCTACCAAAATTTGAAAAGCTCAATATAATCTTACTCTTATATACCAACACATAACCAAGACAAACTTGAGAAGCATCACAACACACTATGAAACCTTCACTTTCCCTTGGTATGGTTAAGGTACAAGTCAAAGTCATCAAAGCATTTAGTTTTGGAAGCTCGATTCACAACTTTTGGAGCACCAGAATACAACATTTTTTTGAGTCAACATCGTCAATGGAGATGAAAAATGAGAAGTCCTCCGCAAAATGTTTATGGTAGTTAGCCAATCTTACAAAATCCCAAGTATCTGCAGCTGATATGGCCCTAACCCAAACTCAAACGGCCTGAAACACTATCCTTCAACTCTGAAAATGCTACTAAGGTATTGGTCAACTCGAAGGACATGACCAGAAAATCGTAATGACCATAATAGATCCTGAATATCGTCTTAGGGACATCCTCAGCCCTAAACTCTAAATGATGATAATTGGTCCTCAATGAATCTTCGAAAACATAGAAGTACCTTGAAGTCAATCAAACCCATCATTAATATGCAGTATAAGATACTTGTTCTTGATGGTCACCTTGTTCAACCCAATAATCAATGCACATCCTCATGTTTGTCTCCTGTTCTTCTCAACTGACAACAAAATGCCTCAAGAGAAATCACTTAGTCTAACTAAACCATGTGTCAACAGTTCTGAAATCACTCTTCTAATTCCTCTAATAGTGTTCCGTCCAAAAAAGTGAAACAGAGATGGGTTGAATGTATGGCTCCAAGTGAATACCAAAACTCAATGTGGCATTTGGATGAACATTTGACCAAAGTAGTGTTACAACCTTGGCATGACAACCCCTAATCGTAAAATAGAGAGAAGGCCAATCCAAACTCAAGATGATGTCAAATTCAATCCCCCCCAGTATAATCAGTTCCACACACATTTTGTACTCTACCAAGGTAATGGAAAACGATCGATGTAATCAATCCACCACTCAAGAATCATCTGCGGGTATCAAAACATGTATAAGTACCTCCACTTCTAAAATTTGGTGGAGAAGGTTAGGGGTAAGGGAGAAGGAGGGGTGAATTTATTTTTTCAATATATAAAATTTCTTTTTGTTCCCTTTATTTGGTATTTTGACACGTGGTCATTAGTGATTGGTGAGTGAAACTCACTTTCATACTCAAAATTAGGATTGGTCAAAAAAGGGAATACCAATACCAGATCAATGTCGTTCAGGAGGGTAATAGGACTCCTACAAAGTTTAAGTGTCTCTTTGAAAATAAGGTACAAATTCAGGAGGATAATTATGTATTATCTCAATAACAAATAAAGTGCACTACTTTATCATGATACCCATAATAGTTGGTAGATAGTTTTAAATAGACTTTAAAAATGATTTAGAATGAGTAATTAATGTTAAGGGTAAAATAAAAAATTTATTTTTATCTTAGGGCTTATTTGGTTTCATTAAGATTAAGACGTCTGAATCTTAATGCATATCTGAATGATTAAGATGTGGTCTCTAGATATGAACATTGAATGATTAAGGTTGTTTATTTTCTAACATCCAAATATGCATAATTTATTTATTTATAAAAATAATAAATATATAAATTTAATAAGCTAAAATAATTATTTAATTAAAAATAAAATATTTATATTTTCTAGTGATAGTGGAGATAGTTTGTAGTGGTGGTGGTGATGGTAATGATTGTTGTTAGTGGCCAGTAATGGTGGTGGTGATAGTTGTGATGGTGGAGTTGGTTGGTGTTGTGGTGAATGGTGTAATGGTGG
Source organism: Jaltomata sinuosa (assembly GCA_003996215.1). Lineage (NCBI taxonomy): Eukaryota > Viridiplantae > Streptophyta > Magnoliopsida > Solanales > Solanaceae > Jaltomata > Jaltomata sinuosa. Next base: position 323,844 of record QJPP01001088.1, read on the forward strand.
TGGTTGTAGAATGTGTAGTGACTGACGATGTGTAAATAGTAGTTGGCGGCAGTACTAGTTGTATAGGTAGAGGTGGTTGGTAGTACGGATCGAATGTAGTGGATAGTAGTGGCTGGTAATTATGGTGGTGGTGGCGGTAATGACAACAATAGATATATTTATAATGATGGAGGTGGTAAGTGTGGTAGTAACTAACAGTAGTGGTTGACAAAGATAGTGGTTGTCAGTGGTGGTTGGTGGTTGGCAATGATAATGGTGGTAGTTGTGATGACAAAGGACGTTAATATTTGTGGCTGATGATTGTGGATAGAATATTTGTAAAAATTATCCACACAGAAATACATCTTAATGATATTAAGACTTTGTTCAAGATTTTAATGATTAATACTTATTCAGACCAAATAAGTACTTAAATTTTAATGTAAGCAAACACACTTAATGGCCTAAGGTCTGAACCATTCATATTCAGACCTCCATTAAATCCAAACAAATAAGACCTTAATATGTTAAAGTGGAGAAGTAAAAGTAAAAATTTATTTTTAGTATAATAGACAAGTAAAAGTGAACGGAGGGAGTATTATTCTAATCATGATTAAGACCTTGCTTTGGGTAATTAAATCTCAATCTTTAATTCTTAACTATGACATACGACTCCTATTCAAGTAAGAACTTGGAGAAATAGATAGAATGAGAAATGGAAAGGAGCCGCATTTCATCTTAGGCTCTAACTTCCTCATTTTTCTCTCCGTCCCTCTTTCTCCCCAAACACATCTAAAACTGTAAACTCCATTAAAAGCTCCACTGACAGCCATTAAAATTAATCTATACCAATGTGTGTTATTCAACCCATGATTTTTGGATTGTTACTAAGAAGGCAAGTTCTACAGAGTGGTAGTTAAATCTGATGTTGTATGGGACAGAGTGTTAGCCCGTCAAGAATTCTCACATTGATCAGAAGATGAAAGTTGTGGAAATGAAAATGTGAGATGGATGTTGACATACTAGGAGAGATAAGATTATAAATAAAGATATCCGATACAAGGTGCGCATGGCCTCGATAGAGGACAAGATGCGAGAAGCAATATTGAGATGGTTCAGGCATGTCAAGAGGAGGTGCACGGATACCCCAGTGGGAAGGTGTGATAGGTTGGCTATAGATGCTTTCAAGAGAGTAGAGATAGACCGAATAAGTATGGGGACTGATGATTAAACAGGACATGGCCCTGCTGCAGCTTACCAAGGAAATGACCTTAGATAGAAAGTTTTGGATGACATGGATTAAGGTAGAATGTTAGTAAGTAGTTGAGTGTTATCTCGCTTACCCTTTTATACTAATAGTTATAGTATTACTCTTGTAACTTATTGTTATTCGATTTATGTTACTTTTTATTATTTTTGTACCCCCATTATTATCTTATTTTATTTTAGTTACTATTCCTTTTAAGAATTTCTTTTCATGCTTTGTTTACTTTCTTTTTTGTTTTGCCATAACTTCTTCACTCCCGTTATTTTGTTTTTTTAAACTGCTTTGAAATGCTTTTTGTTGAAACGAGGGTCTATCAAATCTCTACCTTGTAATAAGATCAGAATACAGATTAACCTCTTTAGACCTCACTTATTGAATTACATTAAGTATGTTATTTTTTTTATATACTAAACTAGTTAACTCCCAATCATTAAACCTCTTTTATGGCCCATTTACCACAATTTTCCTCATTTGTTTGCTAAATTGATTTCATCTTTTATGGAATCTATTTTCTTTGATATTACAGAAATATGTGGAGCTCAGCAAAATTTGTTAATTTGTTTGAGTTTGTTCACATTATGAGTTCTAAGCTTTGATGAAAAATACTAATAATTTATGGTAGGTTGATGGAGGACAGTAACATTAATCAGTTTGTTGGGCGACATAAACTAGCCTAATATAGAGGTGTGAATATACTGTTGTTTGCTTAAACTCAGAGTGTTAATAAAAAAAAATTACACCTTCGTGGATTATTTAATTCATAAAAAAACTAAGAGCCTATTTAGCGAAGCATTTTTTAGGTTAGAAATATTCTTTCGTTTTTTAGATTTCAGGTGTTTGGCAAATAAAAATAAATAAAAATTGAGTAACAACAGAAAAAATCTTTCTCCAATTGCAAAGATGCTAAATAATTTTGCTTCTAAAAAAAGCATAAGCAGAAAATAATATTTTCCAAGACAAAATTATTTCTCATTAATCCGTTAATTTTTTGTTATAAAATAACTTGTTTGAATATTACGTATAGCAACTCATTTCCTTTTGATTCTTTAATCATACATTTCATATAAGTTATCTTTCTTGGTGTTTTTAATTTATTTAAACCATCCTATTAATATTATATCAATACTTAATATTTTCTTTGACTTATCTGTGTATTATATTGACTGAAAATTTTAATATTTACTTTTTTATTTCAAATAAATAAAAGCACAAACTTTAATTATATTCTTTCATAATAGATATTTAAAATAATTTCTCCTTATAAAATAACTTTAATAGTAAACGTGCATTGATATTTGTCATTTTTCGTAATTTGACATTCAAAAGCATTCCTTTTAAAAAAATTAGTCAAACACAATCAGCTTATTAAAAATATTCAAAAGCAGTTTTCAAATTAATTAGCCAAATACAAATTTCTTCTCACTAAAGTACTTTTATGAAAAACACTTTTTAAAATAAACAGTTTTTAAACGCTTGGCCAAACAGGCTCTAAGTAAAATGAAATAGGGTTAATAATATTTTTGGTCCTTCATTTGATAAATTTTGATTTTAGTCCCTATAATATTTGACTGAGCACATGAAGGGTGTGTTCGGTACAAAGAAAAATATTTTTCAGAAAATATTTTTTTATTTTCTCATGTTTATTTGGTCAATAAAAATGAAAAATATATTCTTTAGGAAAACAAGTTATTTGAAAACAAGGAAAATATTTTCCTTAATAAAAATAGGAAAAACAAATTTGTAATGTCTCATACCATTCTCAAAATCATCTACCCCAACAAATCTCACACCCACCCCCCACCTTTACCCCTTCCTGCCCCCTCCACTCACCACACCCCCACCACCCTCCAAGAAAAACTCCTTTTATTTTTACCCACCCCATACCCGAACACCATCCCCACCCAAAAGAAAATTTCCTACCCCAACCCCCACCTGCTCACCCCACCCCTCCCCCCACCCCCCAAAAAAAAAACTTGTCTCATACCATTCTCAAAATAATCCACCCCACCAAATCTCACCCCCACCCCCACCTTTACCCCACCCTGCCACCCCCACCCACCATCCTCCAAAAAAAATTCCTTCTATTTTTACCCACCCACTATCCGACCACCATCCCCACCCAAAAAAATTCCTACCCCAACCCCCACTTGCTGCCCCCCCCCCCCTCAATTTTAAAAAAATTTTCTTTTAATTTTTTTTTAAAAAAATAAAATGTTTTTCCTACCCCTAACACCATCTCCCTACCCCGACCCCATCCCCACCTCTCTACCTCGACCCCACCCTAGCTCCCTACCCTCCCCCCTACCCACCCCACTGCCACCCCCCACCCTAAAAAAATTTTTATTTATTTTTAAAAAAAATTAAATTTTTTTCCTACCCCAACCCCACCTATACTTCCCCCCCCCCCCCACACACACAAATTCTTTTTATTTTTTTGAAAAAAATAATTTTTTTTTCCTACCCCCCCACTCCCCTAACATCGCCCCACCTACCACCCCCCCCCCCCCCCCGCCCCAAACTTACCCACCACAATCCCCTGCCATCCCCATCACAATATCTATTATTCTATTCCTAGTTGTTCTCATTGTTTTTGTGTTAGATATATATATATATAAGTAAGAAACAACTTATTTTTCTACCATGGAAAACATTTTCCTCCGCATCGAACACACCCTAAGCCTGTAATTGTTTGAATTGTGCACATTTGACCCCTTTGTATGTGAATAATCAAAATTTACCATAATTATTAACCGTTCCACTGCTTAATTATTCAGGTGTTATTTTATAAAGAGTCAAATATGATATATTTAAACATAAAAGGATCAAAAACACACATTTTAATTAGTTGAAATGCTAAGTATGTTGAGTCATACATTAAAAACTGAATTTACCAATAACTTAACAACCAAAGTGCTACTATCCCAATAAAAAGATAAAATCCAGAGAGAATTGGATCATTAGTGTTGTGAATCAATTGTCCCTCATCGGAAAAATAGAAAAATGTCAATGGGTTTATAGGCTAAATGGGTTTTCCTACCTATCAGACTAGTCTTTTGGGTTGGACTCTTCCATTTGGTTTGTAACATTGGTTCTTTCATTGAGAATGGGGACCACGACTCGGAGTGGTGGCCTGGACCCAAGAGGGGTGCCAGCAGTGACCAACGAGGTCGTTGGTTCTCAAGCGAGGGCGATTGTTGTGAACCAATTGTCCCTCGTTGAAAAAATAGAGAAATGTCAATGGGTTTTCCCACCTATCAGACTAGACTTTGGGTTGGGCTCTTCCATCGGAGTGGTGGCCTGGACCTAAAAAAGGGGTGCCAGCAATGACTAACGAGGTCGTTGGTTCTCAAGCGAGGGCGATTGTTGTGAACCAATTGTTCCTCATCGAAAAAATAGAGAAATGTCAATGGGTTTTCCCACCTACCAGACTAGTCTTTGGGTTGGGCTCTTCCATTTGGTTTGTAACAATTAGAAATTGCTTCATTTGTTCCATAGAAGTATTATATCACAGTTTAATGAAATAATTAGCATGGGATCAACATTACATGTTAGATAAAAAGAATTGAGAAAGAGATCCTAATTACAGTAATTAGGCTGCAGATTTATACCTGCAAATTACCTTACACCTATGTACTCTATCACGCACATAGAAACCAGGCACTACCATGATCTTAACCTTGCTTGGACCTTGTGATTTTTGCCTATCTGCAAAAATGTCCTCCATGTAATTCTTATCGAAAGTTGTATTCTCTTCAACCCTGAGAATCCCAAGTGGAGGATCGAACGAAAAGGCGAGCAAATGCAGCAACCAAATGCACTTAGCAGCAACAAAGAATGCCTGCAGGAGTTGCTCTGGCCAGGGCCTTCTCCAGTTAAGTGCTGTGATGATGCAACACATCTTCTGATCACAAAATTTGCTGAAATCTTCACTATAGTACTTAGTCCCCTTTCTTAGCACTTCATTCCAGCTTAGGTTCCTCAACGAGACAAATGACGAGAACTGATCGTGGCAATCTTTTCGAGGGTCCAAGTGCTTTGGAGCACCGTTCTTTTGGAACACAACATTCTCAAAATCTTGGAAGAGTGACTGGTTTATGATGGCTTCCACATGGTTTAGGACTGCCTTTGAGTGCTTTGAGTTAAGAGAAAGCTTGTAAGGTTGAAGAAGAAGGTTTAAGTTATCGGTTAAAGAGTTATCTGTCTCTTCAACCTGTGCAATAAGAGTCTTACAAAATTGCTTCACTGATAGTCTTGATTCTGATACTATCTGCAAAAATCCTTCAACCATTACTTCTTCACTAACAGGAATCGTGTTTTCTCCATCACCATCCGTAGATTTTCCCCTTCTTGGAATATCTATAAGCATGTTGGATACTTGGGAATCTTTTGTTTGAATTGCTTGTCTCAAGGCTTTCTTGAGCTTCTCACAGTAAGTTTCTAAGTACTCTAATTTTTGCTTTAGCTCTCCTAAAGAAGACTTCATTTCCCCGGCTTCCATCAGGGCTGCCTCTCTGCTCTCATTTGCTTCCATGAGCTCTTTTTTCAATGTTTCAACAGAAACCACCCCGACATCCTTACAAATCTGAGAGACCTCCTCGGACTCTCTCCTGTTTGGTGAATTTTCATTCTTGTTTTTCTTCTTTAGCTTAGGGAACAACCATGACAAGTTCATCCCTTTACTCTTTGGCTGCAATTGATTTAAGGAGTGTGAATTTGTCAATGGCACGACTACATTAGAGCTCTTCCCACTCTTGCTAGCTCCATCTGTCTCAGTACTTACTATAGCAGGTTTACATCTATTGTAAGATGAAAGTGATCTCAAGTCTCCCAAAGAGCTTCTTCTAGAGTTAGAGTAATCAACACCAGGAGAGGTTCTAAGCAGAGTGATTTGACCAGCACAAGAGCCGGTGACCGATCTCTGATCATCAGCTGGACAGACCTGGGGTTCTGAATTGATCAAATTGGGTGAAATTCCTTTCCTTAAGGAGGAATTCGCCATTCTGTAATTCGACAGACTGGCTCCATCACAATTTCCTACTCCTCCAAGGCCATAATCATCCCAAAGGTCAGCATAGTCTCGATTGTCCAGCAGTAGTTGTTTGGATCCAGGTAATGGAGCATCTTCATAACTCTGTATACATATAAACTTGGTGAATCAGGATAACCTAAAATGCAGAAATTAAGCAGATCATTGAAATCCTTAACCATTTCTTAAGGAACTAAGCTGTGGGATTGAATGATTTTAGTCAATTTTTATCTAGACAAGGTGTGGATGTAAGCTCAATTTAGAGAAAGAGTAAATTTTTATTCAAGATTTGATCAAGCAGACCTGTACAATAGGCTAAACTTATTAAAATCAAACCGAAATTCAACTAAATGCAAGAGAAATTCGATGAAACATATTACATGGACTGAAAGCATCCAAGAACCATGGCCTAAGGAAATCTTTGGATGGCTTCCCAGTTTGAGTTGGAGAAAATGCATAACCAACTGGGCAGTCACAAAAAGATACTCTCATAAATATGTTTTCTTTTCTTGGTTGTCATTCAATGTTCGGTATCCAAATTGGAATTTTTGTCGTACCCAAAACTCAAGTCCGAGACGCAATAGGAATGAGAAATGGCTGGACTGAAATACTGGTAGGTAGGATTTGCTCATTAACTTATTTCACTGTCAAGTTTCTGTGCACTCAACGTAAGAAAAGGTGATACTTGTTCAAGATAATATGATGTTACCATGAATTATGATGGGTTTGATGGGCCTAATAACCCCAAAAGTTAGTTCAAGAGATGAAAATTATCCAAGATCATATAAAAAATCCAAATTGTCTTCTCATGACCGATGTGGGACTCTTCACAACTTTGAACCCAATATTTTTTCATGAGAATATAATGTAAAAAAAAATCACTAAATTTCATAAAGAACCTAGAATTACAAAAACAGAGTGGATTCAGTGACTAACACATAAATATTAAGAAGCAGAGGAGAACTTACTGGTGTGAAAATAGGATAATCTTGGGCAGAGAAGAGGTTAGCAGGTGAAGAAGAAGAAGAAGGAAACTTGATGAGATTAGCAGGGCTATTATTAATACCCTGTAATAAAGAAGCATGAATAGCTCTGAGCTCAACAGCTTTAGCAATGGCAGCTTGAACCTCTTGTCTACTAATTACTCCATTGTATTTGTTCATACTGCTATCTTCTTCATCATCATCATCATATTCTTGAAAGATTTGTTTTTTAGCACTTGTAGCAGCCATTTAATGAATGAAGAAGAAACACAGGGTAAATATAATAAAATACACAAAGAAAAAGCACATTAAGAAGTGAAATTGTTTATGTGCATATTTTTGGTCTAATGGTTAGATTTGTATTTGCAGAGAAATAGATCATATCATATAATATGCAGCAGAAGAGTTCTGGAGGACCAGGAAAAAAAGGCAGAGATAGCGACACAAGAGAAGAGAGGATGGTGGGTGTGGAGTGGACTGGTGGGGTGTCTTAAAAAGTTTAATTTATTTACAGTGATTCCATTAAAAGATTTTAAACCATCACATCATCCAAAATATATTTATAGTTAATTCTTCAAAAAGGAAAGGTGAAATTTATAATTCTTAAAATAAGATAGATTTTCTGTTACAACGAATAAAAATAATCTAGTTAAATAGAGCAAATTATACCTTTAGGATTCGTTCGGTAGCTGATTAGAGTTATGTAACAATTAATTATAAAGAAATTTATGTATTGTTTATGCAAATATTGGTTATGTAGAGTTTACTTATTCATGTATTAGATATTACACTTTCTATCATGCATAAATAATGTATAGATTTCCTTATAAACTTATACATATATTAGTTGTGTTGGTTTTTAAATTGCAAATCAAACACCACATTAGTTTTATGCATGAATAACTTACCTCTAACCAACTACCAAACATGATACTATTAATTATGCAAGATTTAATACATACATAATTACTCACCTTCAAACCAACTATCAAACGAGCCTAGATGAATACTTAGTTAAACTCAATGATTTTAATATAATAAAAGTGCACGTGAAACAAGGAGGGAGAGAACAATGTTACTGTTGAGGAGGGAGTACTATTGTTAATTATTCTCCCTGAGGAATCAGAAGAAGGGGAAATTACCCAATAGGGCATGTTGTTGATTTTGTTTGGGTTGATATGAGAATTCATTGTAATAAAATTCACACTTGTAGTTATAAGAAGTAGATTATATTGATGAAGTTAGCCATTGCGTTACTCCTCTTTTTTCCCAATCAAGTGTTTGTGGTGCAAATTTCATAAGGAAACCTACAAAACAAGAAAAAACAAATAAATGATAAAGAAATATTCCCCTCCCCACAAACGTACTTTTCTTGTCTTGAACTAATGAAATTGATGATAATAGTGGAGTGTGATTGATGTTGACCTCAAAACTTTGATGTTGGAAAGTAGAGAAACTAAACAAAACTTGTGAAAACTAACTTTCGAAAAATAAATAGGAAATAATCAACTCAGTTAAGTTAGAGCAAAACTCAATTGAGCTTAGCTTGACTCTGTATATAGCAGGCTCAATTGGCTTAGCTGGACTCGACCCGGTTAGGCTCGAAGCCAAAATCTACTTCTTTTTATTGCTAAATTGGCTTAAAAACTTCTCACTTTCTGAAATTAGAAGACAACCAAAGAGCAGATATGGCCAGAGGTGGACGCACCATATTCATATGACATTTATTGAAATTCAGTATTTTAATGTGGAAATTGGAATATAAAATTTATGTGTAAAAATATACAAAAATTACAACAAATGATAAATATGAATTCATTAACTTCCAATATATATATAATTAACTAGTTTCTGGAAACGTGCATTGCACGTTTATCCCAGAATACTTAATACAAATTTTGTATTGCAAATGATATATTTTAAATGATACATATATTATTTAACTTTTTTTGTGCTATAAAATAAAATCAAAACATACAAAAAAAAGTATCAACTTGTAAATTGAGGGTAGAAAATTTTGCAAACTTGATATTAATTTACTGACATATGTAGTACTTTAATTTAAAGATTAATAAATATATGCATATAATAAAAGTATATATCTCGGAAAGTTAACTATTATGCATGAAAAATAAAAACTAAATTGATATATATGTTGAATCCCCACATGATCAATCGAAAATGATCAGAAGTGATATAAATCTTGTTTCGACTCAAACACATGAGTATTAAAAAAAATTTAAAAAAGAAGAGAGATGATTGTATGATAATTATTACAGAGCATAAAAAACAAAATACAATATTGTGCATGAAAATACTAATATAGCAATCAAAACCTATATATAGAAGAATAAATTACCAATTGTTATGATTCAATAAGTATAAATTGAAGATGATGGATAAGAAGAAGTGAGTTAAAGAAGAAAGGTTATAAAGATTATATTGTAGATAAAATTATAATACATAAGCACAAACAATTATCTTCAAAAAAAATAATAAAAATTGAAATGCAAAAAAGAAATTAGTGAAAGGAAAAAAAAAGAGAAATATCATACATTTTCATGAATACTCATAAAAAAGTGATAAAACAAACAAACAAACATATAACGGATAAATTCACAGCTTGCCACTTCTAATGGAGACAGTTATACTCTTGACTGATGAAACCATTTATATAAGTTGATTAGTAAAAAAATTCAAGATATTAAATAAAATAATTCACTATCTAGTTAATGTAGTAACCGAAGAAAATCAAAAGTTGCTCAATTTAGGAGGTGGAATGATTTTGTACCACTTAGAGCAATAATTTTTCTCCTCAATCTTTAAATTTTAATATAAACGTATATTTAATGCTTATTCTTTTTAACTTCTAACAATTATTATATATTCATGCATTTAACCATTTTTGATTTAACACTTTCCAACTTTTAGTATTTAATTAATATAATATGATATGATTATTATTTAATATTTAAATAATTAAATATTTTATAATATTTTAATTTAGTGTAGGAGTAAAATGGTAATCTGACTTTTAACTTTGAAACTTTTTATTTTAATATAAAATATAATAATAAAGTAATATGATTTAATGTTATAAACCTTAAAAATGGAACTCATACAATTTAAATATGGCACTCTCAAGAAAGGGGGAGTTGATTTCTTAACCATTTGAATGAGTCACTTGGCTATTAATTAATAAAGTAAAAGCCAAATGGAATTACAGGTAGGATCATGGAATATTTTATATAAAAGTTCTGAAGTTTCCCGTAGCAACTTTTTCCGGATAGAATATCCATGCTTTTACTGAAAACTAGTTCTTTTAAACCGACCACTTCGCCCCAACAGTTGTGAGCTTGTCAACCTCCACATGCGAAAATTTTTAATCTCCCTTTTAGTCCTCCATCTTTTATAAATGTTTCAGTTGCCATCATCATCATTTCTTTAAAAAAGATAGTGGGGGTAGGGAAAGGGAGAACAGGCTAGGGAATTACAACGTGAAAAATTGAATTCTCATTAATAAGTTAAAAGTTCAGATAGTCAATCAACTGAATTATTATAAATTCCCCTCCATCATCATCATTATTGTTATTTTTCTTGTGTTTTTAATTGAAGAGAAAACATAGAAAGAAGGTGACATACGTTAGCAACATTTTAAACTTGTCAAAAAATTCATTTGGACATTCGAACTATGACATATTTTAATTGTGCACCTAAATAAATGATAAAGTATTTTAATTTCTATTGAAAATTTTGTACTCAATTTTTTTTATAGAGAAAATTATATGTATACTTTAAAACACCCATCGCATAGATAAATTAATTACTTAAAATATGACACATAAGTTAATTATATGCATTACCCTCGATAAGCCATTAAACCTCAAAGATGTTCAATGGTGTATACTTAAATGGGGTGGCATGTTTTTTATTTTTAACTTATTTACGTAATAGACATTTTTAAGAATACACATAGAAGCTTTTTCAAAATTTGAGTTTGAAGTGTCTAATAGAAACACTTTATTAAGTGTTTAAGTAGGCGTTTGTCCATTTTAGATATATACTAGTACCGTGCTTGACACCCCTCTTAGTTACTTCATCTTCTGTAATATAACAGCTAATGGACGGCGGCAACTATCACTTTCGATCTTATTTTACTTTTAAGTTTTCTTCTATCATTTTCTAGTTAGCCATCTTAATTATCAGAAACAATATATACTTTTGATGTTGATTTTCTTATAATCTATTTTAAATAAGCCTGTGGGATCCTTGAGTCCACATCTCAATCAATAAATTACCTCACATAATAATATTGATTATGCAACTCACAAAGTAAAATAGTAGCTATGGAATAAAAAGAGTTTATTACTCATCTAACTATTGAAAAATATTTATTAAATCATATTTTTTTAAAAAAAAGATCATCCAACTTTGCCTATATCACTTCAAAAGTCATTTTATTAAAATTTGATCAATAAAATATGACGTCACATTTTATTTAGTTCACATGAATTAAGTTGCATGCAAATAATGACTATTTCGGGGTGCCCCAATAATTGGCCCGATAAACAAGTTTTTGCACGGATGACTCCTATTTTCAGGTGGTCTTTAATTTCGCCCTCAAATACGATGGTCTTTTATTTTTACCCTTACTACTTATTTAATGAAATTTTTTGGATCAAAGTACCCTTATCTATCTAGACCTAATTTTTCTCCTATTGATGGAGTTATGCCTTTGAACATGTGTTTTTTTTTTATCCTTTTCAGAGAAAAAAAATTCTTTGCTAATGTGGGATGGTAGAGTACGTATATGTGAGTTGAGTTTTTTTGTTTGGAAATACATTATTTTCTTCCGACATACAATATAACTTGTTATAGCTTTTATGACACAACTTATGGGATAGAATGATACGAACATATAAACTTATGTCACGAAAAAATTGTATGTTATGTTGGTGTTAGGGGCATAGTTTGTGGGACGTTATGATACATAAATATAAACTTATACTCCACAAAAAATTATTTGTTATTTTGGTGTAAAGAGTATTTTTGGCCATTTATTTATTGCTTGAAGCGGTGAAGAACAAAAACTAAATACCATCTAAAAATAGGGGGATTTATGCTAGACCCTCCAATAAAGAAACAAATATTTCTGAACAAAAGAATGATCTTTTTTATTTTAATAATCTTCAACATCATTCAATGTAAAAATCTACGTTGGTTTTATTTATTTTAGATTGTTTTCCTAGAGGTGTTAAGATTATTACGTTTATTTATTGTTGTTTGCAACTTTTTCAAAAAAAAATAAAATGAAAGAATGAAAGAAGGGTCGAAAACTATTCACACAGGAGAATGTGTTATATGTAAGTTTATATTAATTAGTATTTAGGTTTATATTAATTGTATTTAGGGATATTGGAGTTTTCTACCAAAATAAATTAGGGATAACTAAATTCATTTGTATTCTCAGCAACTACTAGATGTATATATTGGTTTATATAACCAACTGAATATATTTATCTTTCATCGACAAAGTTTGAATGAATTTCTTTTCCCTCTTTTACTTTCAGTTACTCTTGCACAATTCAGTTCAGAGATTGTTCTTCTTCTCAATCTCTTAGAAGGTGTGAAGTCATTGAATACGAGATATTACAGTTTGATATCAGAGCTAACGATCCTCGACAATAGCGGAAGGAACTCCATTCTAAATTGCACCATGAAGTTGATGGTTTGAAGGCGCAGATTGTAATGATGAAAGAAAAACAAGATTTTTTCATGAATGAGATTTGTCAGATGTTTGTACCTATGAATGGAGAATGTCGATCACCACCAACAGCTGACGGATCTATTAGTAGGGATACTTGATTGTTGAGAGACAATGACAACTCGCAATATCAAGTACATTCGAAGTATTCGCGGATTGGTTTTAAAAATTCAATTGTGATGATGTGCGAGGATGTCTATATTGGTGCAAATTTTTTTTGGAAATGATGGAACTCCGTGGGATATGAGAGTCAAATTGGCAGAGGTTCATTAGTAAGGGAGAGCTCTTCAATATCACCATATGTATCTGATCAAGTTCATATTCTTTCATAAATTGTCTTTTTGGGGTGATTACATTCATGCAATATCTCATAGTTTGAATTAGGGGTGTACATGTACGGGGTTGGTTCGAATTTTTTAAACACCAAATCAAACCATTAGTGTCGAGTTTTTAAATCTATAAATCAAACCAAACCAATAAAAGTCGGGTTTTCCAACCTCGGGTTTTTTCGGGTTTTTTTTGTTTCCTCGGGTTTTTCGGGTTTTTTCTGATAAAGTCTTCATACAAATATATAATTAACTTGTGCTTCAAATATTTCTTTAGTCCGAGCAAAATACAGCTATCTAAGGTATTTCTTAAAAAAATAACACAAAATATATTCACTTTATTTGAAATTTATGAAGTGAGTGATGACAATAAAATATTCAACCAAAAAAATAATGAAATCGCATGGAATAAATATTGCATATTAATAAGTCATAATAAAAATAATCATAATTTAAAATATTAAGTCATGCTAAAATAAGTTTAATAAGTATTAACTATATGACTAAATATTAAACAGAAAAATAAATTAGTTTATGCATTTATGTAAAATTAAAGAATAAATATCTAACATTATTGTCATTCCTAGTGTTGGATTGAATAATCTTTTGTTAATATTCGTATTGATTTGGATTTTATTTGAGTTACTAATATCTATAGGTTGTAAAAGGACTTATTGAACCATTTAAAATTCTAAGTTTAAACTTCAAATAACATATTGAAAGATAAAAACTATGAAAAAGTTGAAGAAATATTTATAAATTACATCACAATAAATATTTTTATGTATAAAATATTTTTAAAAATAGTATATATGTAATATCGGGTTAGTTCAGTTTGACTTTTTTTTAGTTAAAACCAAACCAAACCAATTATAGTTGGGTATTTTTTTAAAATCAAACCAAACCACTAGTCGGTTTTTTTTTTGTGATTTGATTCGATTTGCGGTTTGATTCGCTTTACGATTCGGGTTTGTACACCTCTAGTTTGAATATTCTACTTATGAGGATCCTATGAAAGAATTGATGAGTCTAAGGTTACAAGAAAATATTCAAGATTTCTTGAATCAATTTGATGAACTCTTAAATTTTGTGAAATTATTTGACGAGTATTCAATCGTTATTCCTTATCAAGTCTTAAACTCGAGATAGAAGTGCAAGTCAGATTTTTAGCACCTCGAACATTGATGAAAGCATACAACCAAGCAAAGTTGGTGAGTTTTCTTCATTGTCTAAAGTAGGTATTTCGGCATTGTCAACTTCTCAATCAGATTATAATTAAAAGCTTTTATTTCCTACTTCTAGGAGTAAAAAATTTAATAAATTTGGGTCTAATGATCAAATAACTTTGGGTAAAAATACTAAGATGTTGATCAATAATAAGTTTAAGGAAAAAAGAATGAATGAACGTTGTTTAGTATGATGAAAAATAATGTTCTTTGGCATAATTGTAGAAAGGGAAAGCAACTATATTTGTTAGAAATTGAAGAAGATGAACTATTAGTGGATACTAAAGAAGTTGTAAAAGAAAAGAAAGAGAAGTGTAACGACCGGGTCCGTCGTTATGGGTAAATCATTCGTGCCAATTTTTAGAGTTAGAAAACTCCGGGTTTGGAAGTTTGAAATTTTGGGCTAGGCTAGTCTCGGCCAGTTTTGGAGCGAGGTATGACCACTAACCTTGCTTTATATCTCTCAATCTCCCCACTTGGCTGGAATTTTACTGTGTATACCCATTTACATTTAGATCCCACAGTCTTCTTTCGAGGAGGTAAATCAACAATCTCCCATGTCTCATTCTTCTCAAGTGCACTCATCTCCTCCATCATCATCAAAAAAATAAGTGTGTTGTAAATTGGGGCAATTTGAGGGACTTTACGACTTTCTGTCCCGTGTCAACCGCCATAACGGTTGACACACCGCCATAGTGACCTTCGCCGTAGTGGAGAAAATACCTCTACAATAGAGGTCAACGTCGGTCAGCCTCCGCCATAGCAGTCGACTCCGCTACGGCGGTACCACTATAGAGGAGCGGACCGCTATAGTGGAGCGTGATGGGATTTAATGCAGAAACTTCTCCAAAACAGTCAGTTTTCAACAAAGACATTTTGGGAGAAGAAGAGGGCGATTTTGGGCAATTTCCATCAGTTTTACACTATTTTTTGTCCTAAAGGTAAGGTTTCTACCCCCAACCTTCGTACTATCTTTCCTACGCTTTAGAATTGCTAGGGGTGGACTTGGGGAAAGGTTTGGAATGACCTAGGTGTTATACCCCATTTTTAACCGAGGCCAAAATGGTGTACAACGTATTGGAAACCTCTACATTAATTAAAGGAAGTCGCCACCTAATTAGTCTTATGGTGAATTAGGACACCTATAATTAACTATGTGATTAAAGCAAATAAAGACTTCATTTTAAAGGTCTACTAAACTTAAGATTCTAAGTAAGGATTCTAACTATTCTAAAAAGAAGGTATTACACATTCTTTAAAATCCGCAAAATTACGGTTAACCGGTCAAACTTAGATTAGAAAATAATTAAAGATATTTACTTATTTTATTACTTATTTTTTAAAGAAAATATTTAACTAAAAGGTGAAGCAAGATAACATGCAAAAATAAAAGATGTGTATAAGCTATATGAAGATAGTATATAAGTAAGACGAAAATATTGATAACATATTTGAATTTTAGAAAAAGGAAGTAAAAGGCAAAGATGTTTGATACCTTAAAATATTTCTCAAAATAAATGAGAGTAAAAACCTACAAACACATAAATATCGTCTTGCCTTTCAAAAGTGTATTTTATCCTTTCGAAAATCATTTCCTGTTCTTCAAAAATCTGCACGTTAAAGCTTCCCAAAAAGATACATTTTTTAGGCTAAAAATATGTCATTTTTATACTCTTAAAGCAGTTGCATTATACCTCAAAAAATGCATTTCGTAACTAAAAATTTGCACTTTCTACCTTATTTAAAAACAGCCTTTGCTTTACGGTAAAATCTGCATTATTTACACCAAAAGTTTTCATTTTTAGCCCTTAAACAAGCTATTTTGCACCTTAAAAATCTGCATTTTACTCTTTGAGAAAACTGCATTTCTTGTCTCAAAAGTCTACGTAAACTTGCACTTTAAAGATAAAAAAATGCATTTTTTGGCCTCAAAAATATGTATCAAATTTCATAAAAGGTTGCATTTTTTATTCCAAAAATCTGCACTTATATGCTATAAAGAGAAATGTTTTTGAAAAAAATCTCAAATTCGTTGAAAGATCCAGAAAAAAAGTTAACAAATAATTCGTATAAGATTTAGCCTTAGTTATCCATTTACCTTTTTTGAAATAATTATGCGATCTTAAACTATAAAAGGTAGTTAAAAGAAAACAAGTGCTCTAAATATAAACTAGTTACGTTGAAGGATCGAATAAACTAATGTCTATGAAATTATTAAAAGCAACCCAACATGTATGTTCTACGAAGCATTCACATAAGAATTAAAATGCAAAACCAAATAAATTAATGATACAAAACACATAAGAGGAAATGTTAGTAAGTAATACAAAAAGATGATAAAGTGCGAGAATACTAAATGAGGAGAGACTGGATTCTTGATTCGAAACCGGGGTTGCTAGACACAAGCGTATAGATACAATTTATTAATCGCTTCTCTGATTTGGGCAGAGATGGAGTCATATTTCAACTCCAAACGCGGTCCCGAGTGTACATGTGAAACAAAGAGAAAAAAATAAAAAATTAGGAACTAAGAAGTTGAAAGAATCTACCGAAATTGCCCTATCTCAGTCCTTCATAGAGTTACCTCAGCAGATCTAGTAGAGTTGGAGATGACTGATTTTGAGGTCATTCTGGGCATGGATTGGTTGTATGCATGTTATGCTTCTGTTGATTGTCGTACTCGGGTTGTCAGTTTCAGGTTTCCTAATGAACCCGTTTTAGAATGGCAAGGTAGTCCCCCTTCTTTAAAAGGTCGTTTCATATTTTATCTTAAGGCTAGGAAGATAATTTCAAAGGGGTATGTTTATCACATAGTGCGGGTTATGGACACGGAGTCTGAGACCCCATCCCTTCAGTCTGTTCCTGTTGTGAATGAGTTTCCAGAAGTGTTTCCCGAGAATTTGCCCGGAGTCCCTCCCGAGCGGGAGATAGACTTTGGGATAGATCTTCTCCCAGATACGAATCCTATCTCTATTCCTCCCTATAGAATGGCTCCCGTGAAACTTAAAGAGTTGAAGGATCAGTTGAAGGATATTCTTGATAAAGGTTTCATTAGGCCTAGCATTTCTCCATGGGGTTCCCCAGTTTTGTTTATTCGATAGAAAGATGATTCCCTTAGGATGTGTATTGACTACCGTCAGTTGAACAAGGTCACAATCAAGAATAAGTATCCCATTCCTAAGATTGATTACTTGTTCAATCAGCTTCAAGGTGCTAGTTTGTTCTCTAAGATCGACCTTAGATCCGGTTATCATCAGCTTCGTGTAAGAGAGTGTGATATTCCGAAGATGGCTTTCAGGACTCGGTAAGGTCATTATGAATTTGTTGTGATATCTTTTGGTCTAACAAATTCTCCTGCAGCTTTTATGGATTTGATAATCCGTGTGTTCAAATAGTATTTGGATATGTTTGTGATTATTTTCATTGATGATATCCTCATCTACTCTCGGAGTGAGGAGGAGCATGCGGATCACTTGAGGGTTATGTTGCAAACTCTCTGGGACAGACATATGTTTGCTAAGTTTAGAAAGTGTGAGTTTTGGATGCAGTCTGTTGCTTTTATGGGTCATATTGTGACTAAAGATGGTATTCGAGTTGATTCTCAAAAGATAGAGGCAGTAAAGAATTGTCCTAGACCTACTTCTCCGTCTGATATTAGGAGATTTTTGGGTTTGGCTTGTTACTATAGGACGTTTGTGGAAGGCTTTTCTTCTATTGCTGCCCCTTTGACCCAATTGACTCAGAAGAAGGTAAAATTTCAGTAGTCTGACTTGTGTGAGAAGAACTTTCAGGAATTGAAGACTAGATTGACCACAACTCCAGTGCTAGCTCTACCCGAGGGCCTAGATGACTTTGTTGTGTATTGTGATGCTTCCAGGATTGGTTTGGGTTGTGTATTGATGCAGTGTAGTAAGGTGATTGCTTATGCTTCGAGACAGCTTAAGACTCATGAGAAGAACTATCCTACTCATGATCTTGAGTTGGAAACCATAGTTTTTGCTTTGAAAATTTGGAGACATTACTTATATGGTGTGCATGTGGATGTATTCACCGATCATAAAAGTCTTCAATATGTGTTCACTCAGAAAGAATTAAATTTGTGACAAAGGAGATAGCTTGAGCTTGTTAAAGATTATGATATGAGTGTGCTTTACCATCCGGGTAAGGCCAATGTCGTGGCGGATGCTTTGAGTAGGATGTCCATGGGAAATCTGTCTTCTGTGGAAGATGGGAAGAAGGAATTGGTTAAAGAGGTCCATAGGCTAGCACGGTTGGGAGTTCTCCTTATGGACTCGACCGAAGGTGGTGTGATTGTGCAAAATGGTGCTGAATCATCTTTGGTAGCTGAGGTGAAGGCAAAGCAAGACCAGGATCCCATTCTACTCCAGCTTAAGGGTGCAGTTCATCAGCAGTGGGTGGAGGTTTTCTCCCAAGGGGGAGATGGTGTGCTTCGTTATCAGGGTCGCTTATGAGTGATAGATATTGATGGGTTGAGACAACAAATTCTGACTGAGGCTTACAATTCTAGATATTCCATCAATCCGGGTGCCACTAAGATGTACTGTGATCTACGAGAAGTCTTTTGGTAGAACGGTATGAAGAAGGACATAGCCGGGTTTGTGGCTAAGTGTCCCAACTGTCAACAAGTCAAAGTAGATCATCAAAGGCTGGGCGGCATGATTTAAGATATTGACCTTCCCACTTGGAAATAAGAAGCAATCAATATGGACTTTATTACTGGTTTGCCTCGTACTCGAAGACAACATGATTCAATTTGGGTGATTATTGACCGGATGACCAAGTCATCCCACTTCTTGGCTGTTAAGACTACTGATTCAGCATATGACTATGCTAGATTCTACATCAGGGAGATAGTTCGATTGCATGGTGTTCCCTTGTCCATCATTTTTGACAGTGGTCCTCAGTTTACATCTCAGTTTTGGAGATTGTTTCAGAAAGGTCTTGGTACCCAGGTGAAGCTAAGCACAACTTTTCACCCTCAGACAGATGGTCAGTTAGAGCGCACTATTCAGATTTTGGAGGATATGTTGAGAGCATGTGTGATTGATTTCAAGGGTAATTGGGATGATCACTTACCTCTTATCGAGTTTGCCTACAACAATAGCTTTTAATCCAGCATCCAGATGACTCCGTATGAGGCCCTTTATGGCCGGAGGTGTAGATCTCATATTGGTTGGTTCGAGGTTGGTGAGGCATCCTTGATTGGTCCATATTCTGTGCATGAGACCATGGAGAACGTTCAGCTTATTCGGGAGAGGTTAAAGACCGCTCAGAGTTGACAAAAATCTTATGCGGATGTGAGGAGAAGGGAGTTGGAATTTGAGTTTCATGATTGGGTTTTCCTTAAGGTATCACCCATGAATGGGGTGATGAGGTTTGGCAAGAAAGGAAAACTTAGTCCCCATTTTGTAGGTCCTTATCAGATTTTGAGAAGAGTTGGTAGCATTGCGTATAAGTTGGAGCTGCCAATGAAGTTGGAAGTGATTCATCCAGTTTTCCATATTTCCTTCTTGAAGAAGTGTGTTGGTGATCCGAGCTTGATTGTCCCTTTGGAGGATATGAATGTGAAGGATAGTCTTGCCTATGAGGAGGTTCCTGTAGAGATCCTTGATCATCAGATTCAAAGGTTGAGGAACAAAGAAGTCACTTTGGTGAAAGTTCTTTGGAGGAATCAGCTTGTAGAAGGTGCTACTTGGGAAGCGTAAGAGGCCATGAAGGCCAAATATCCTCATCTCTTTCCTTCTGATTCACTTTCAGCTTGAGGTACTAGTTTCGTCTTTAGTATGTCCCTCCAATTCTATTCCATCAGTTTCTCTCATGATCCTAGCATGCATCCATGTTTTACAAAGTTAGTTTATCATGTTTTCTAGTTGGAAAGTTCAATTCTTATGATTACTTCTCGATTTCCTTGTTTGGATTGCTGGTTGGGCTGTCTTTTCTCCTGTTTCCCCTTGTCTAGACTTCATTTGAGGACAAATGATCCCAAGGGGGAGATATTGTAACACTCCGAAAATTCGATCCTGTTAGAAGCTCAGAATCCAGGACTTTAGGTAGCTGTGTGGCCACCACGGGCCGTGGGGCGCGTCATGGAAACCAGCCAGCGACCGCTGAGCAAATCCCCTCTGCCCGATGGGTGGTCACGATGGGCATCATTGGAGTGACAACCCATGGAAAGCCGCCATTGAAACCTTCCAGCAGCCTTGTCCCTACTCCCCGGTACCTAGATGGGCTATGCCACGGGCGTCGTGGCTACGATGGCCCATGGGGCCACGTCATTAGAACCCTCTAGAAGACCCTCCAATCTTGACAAGCTATCCGATGCCTTGGCCGATGGGCCATCATGGGCTCGACGCCCGTCAGGTGGCCCATGAGGCGGCCCAGTTTTCTTGAAATTTCTTATTTAAGTCCTGGGGGTATTTCAGTTATCACCCACCCTTTTAACACCTAAGTGAGGTCGTTTTTGCTATTTCAAGTAGGTTTTTCACCCTCATTAGCCTAAGTTCTTTCTCATTACATCACCCTTCTCCCAAAAAGTAAAATTCTTTTCCAAGCTTCAAGTCTGAAGCTCCAAGTTCAAGTCTCCTAAGTCTTTCCAATTCAAGTGGGTTATCTTCAATCAAGGTATGTGGGTAATCAACAATGGGTTCCTTTCATCCTTGTTCCCAAAACCCCTAATTTAAAATTTTGGATTTCATGATCTTCAAATTAGGGTTCTTATCCAATTCTTATGGGTTTTGCTAAATATGAACTTCTTATGATTTGGATATGAAATAACTATTGAATTGCATGATTTCACATGGGCTTTTAAATGATTAACTCTCATTTCATGAATTGAAGTTTAACCATGAAAATCTCTACATGCATCAAGTTGATTTGAGTAAATTGGGTTTTGATAAGCATGTTCCTTATGGATTTTTAAGTATGTGCATGCCTAGTTCCTATGATTCTATGAAAGTATATGTTTTATGAAAATTGAACTAGAGCCATGCAAATTTTACAAGTCATGAAGTGTGCAAGTTTTTCCATGTTATGAAGTATGATGCAAGGCAAAACACCTGATGTTCCATCAATGCTCATGATCCATTTCATAAACTAAAACTCATGAGTAGTATGACAACCCGGGGTATGAACAAGTATGAACAAGTCATAAACAAGTATGAACAAGTTTGGCATTAGATATGTCACATGTATATGAGCTCATGTTATTATTATATTTTGGGAGTAGTATTTAGCACCGAGAGATGAGGGTTCAGATAACCTAAGTCCAAAACTACGTTGCCACCGTAGGTTGCCCGTGTTGAGGCTTATTATGACAGGATCCTGGTATGAAATGGTTCTAACCTTGGCCGATTCGGAAAACTCTTTCAGTGTGGGTGCAAGACACTGAACTCCATGTAGCTCAGCATGGTTTAATATCGTTTAAGAGAAACTCCCACATGTTTATTTTCAAGTTATGAAGTTATACGAACCTATATTATGAAACTCAAGTTTAATTTCATGCTTTATGTTTTATGCCTTGGTATCTATTTATGGACCTTCTTTAAGTAACAAGTTCATCCTTAAGCATGGTTTAAACTATTTTCATCACGATTCATGCATCGCTCACATACTCGGTACATCCTATAGTACTGACGCATATCTTGCGCTGCATCCTTTGATGATGCAGATTCAGGTGTTCCTTCCCAGACTCTGGTTTGGGATACGCTGGTTAATGCTCATGAAGGCACTACTCAAGTAAGGAAATTCAAAATTGTCAAACTCTCCACTGAGTATGAATCTTTCAAGATGAAGAATGGTGAAACTTTTCAGGAGTTGATCACTAGATTCACTACTGTTGTGAACAAATTAGTGTCTTTGGGAAAAATATACACCATTGAGGACAGGTTGATAAGGTGCTAAGGACCCTTCCCAAACCTTGGGAAATCAAGGTCATTGCAATCAGAGAAGTGAAAGATCTGACAAACATGTCTTTGGATGAACTGGTAGGTAATCTAAAGACCTATCAAGGGAATATTGAGAGCACTAAAAGAGGTGAAGGAAGCAGGGATAAAACTCTTGCTCTCAAGGCAAATCAAAGTGATGAATCTGAGGTTGATGATGATGACATTTCCCTGATAAGTAGGAACTTCAAAAAGTTCTTCAAAAAGGCAGGAAATTTTGAGAAAAGGAAATCATCACCAAGTAGAGAAAGGAATGTAGAAAAGGGACAAAATGGTGGCTGCTTTAAGTGTGGAAAAACTGACACATCAAGTCAAAGATTGTCCTATGTGGGAAATTGAATAGAAAAATGAGAGAGCCTAAAGAGAAAGAAAAGAGTAAGCTAGCAAAAATAAGAAGAAAAATGTTGGTAAGGCTATGTATGCTGCTTGGGGATCAGGTTCAGATCACTCAGAAGACGATGATGCAGAAGATGTTGTCCTGATGGCCATGGAGGACACAAAATTAGACACTGAAAAATAGGAGGTAAATCTTCTTGATCTTAAAGACAAGCTGAAACTCTTTTCTAAGAAAAAACTGTCCTCGCTAATGATGACCTTTATTGATAATTTTAAAGAATTGAGTGAAAACAGAGATTAGTTGCTGGCATCCTTGACCAGTTTAAAATTTAAGTACATTGACCTTGAAAAGATCAACTCTGATTTAAAAGAGAAAAATCAATCTCTCAAGGAACAGGTCCAACAACTTGAAACTGACACTCTCTCTCTCAAATATGAAATTTTGAAACTAACGGTTACTAAACAGGGGAAGGGACACAAGAGTGATGACAAAATCAAGTGTGAACAAGATCTTAAAAGGTTCAAAGATGAATTATACTTAGAAAGAGAAAATTCCAGAAGAATAAATCTTGAATTAGCCAGAATCAAATATGAGCTCGAAAGAGCAAATAAATGGACTCGATCTTCAATGATTGTCACTCAGCTGGGTAATAAAACTTATAGCACTAAAACTGGAATAGGCTTTGATGAAAAGTATTCTGAAGGAACCTATGGTCTTTGAACACACTGTGGTAAGGTTGGTCACCTAAGGGAAGCTTGTCCAATTTCTAAAGCTCAACATGATAAAAACTTTAAGACTGTTGTTAAAGGCAAAAATAGGCATGTTAACAGAAATATTCCTCCCTCAAGGAACATGTCTGCACATAAGAAACAACTTGTCAAAAGTCTGCCAAAATGGATCAATAAAGATCTAACCATTCCTTTAATCAAAGGAAAGGACCCAAGCTAGTCTGGGTACCTAAAACTAACCTTTAATCTCTTTTGCATGAAAGGGTGAGAGGAAGCAAGCAACATTGGTACATGGACAGTGCTTTCTCAAGGCACATGACAAGAGACAAGGAAAATTTCCTCTCACTAACATAAGGGAAAGGAGGGAATGGGGCCTTTAGAGGAGGAAAGAAAGGTAAGATCAAATGAGTTGGTAGAATAGGTATGTCTGAAGAGCACTCAATTGAAATGGTATACCATGTTGAAGGACTGAAACACAATGTACTCAGCATATCACAACTCTGTGACAAAGGAAACAAGGTAACGTTCTACTCTACAGGTGTGGAGGTGATAGACCTAAAGACAGGGGAAACTGTCTTGACTAAACAAAGATACAAGCATGTTTACACTACTGATATCTCAAAGGTCCCTGCTGAGGATCTTGTTTGTCTCAGTGTGATGGACAAAGATCCCCTGCTATGGCGCAAGAGACTGGGGCATGCTAGTCATGTTCAACTGAACAAACTGATCTCCAAGGACTTGGTAATAGGTCTACCTAAAACTAAGTTCAAGAAAGATAAAGTATGTGCTGCATGTGCTCAAGGTAAGCAGGTAAAATCTTCTTTCAAATCCATGCAGGTTATAAGTTCAACCAGATCCTTGGAACTGGTCCACATGGATCTGTTTGGCCCCATGAGAGTAAGAAGCAGAGGTGGAAAAAAGTATGTGTTTGTACTAGTTGATGACTATACAAAGTACTCTTGGACAGTTTTTCTTGCTTCTAAAGAAGATGCATTGGGTCATTCTGCACTTTAGTAAGAAAGCTGGAAAAGGAACTTGACAAACAACTAGCTACAATCAGATCAGACCATGGAACTGAATTTGAAAATTCTAAATTTGTTGATTACTGTTCCACCCATGGAATTGATCACAACTTCTCTGCTCCTAGAACTCCTAAACAAAATGGGGCAGTGGAAAGAAAGAATAGAACTCTGCAGGAAATGACTAGAACTATGATGATTGCTAGTAATATAGCTAGCTAATTTTGGGCTGAAGTTATCACACTGCTTGTTATATAATTAAAAGATGCATGTCTAGACCTCTTCTGGATAAAACTCCCTATGAGTTACTCAAAGGCAGAAAACCTAACATCACTCATCTGAGAGCTTTTGGATGCAAATGCTTCATCCACAATAATGGGAAGAACTTGTTAGGAAAATTTGATGCCAGAAGTGATGAGGGAATTTTTCTAGGTTATTCTTCACATAGTAAAGCTTATAGGGTGCTAAATAAAAGAACTATGTGTGTAGAGGAAAATGTGCATGTTTTATTTGATAAAAGCAATGTTATGGATAACCAAAGTATGCAGGAAGTTGATAAACTGTCAAGGACATCTATACCAGTTATGCAGAAATAGGTTATAGGAATAGGTTCAACTGTTGCTAAAACTGACGATAACGACAAAGGTGATGAAGTACCTGTAGCTGACCACAATGATGAAACCATGAGTCAGCAAAATGAAGATGAGGATCAAGTAGATGAGGCATAAGAGCTAGTACTTAAAGGGTATAAGTATCAAGGCTCACATCCAATAGAAAACATCCTCACTGACTTGAGCACTGACATAACAACCAGATCTATACTGAAGAATCTCTGTGCCTTTGAATCCTTCCTGTCCATGCTATAGCCCAAGAAAATCAATGAAGCCTTGCAAGATGTAGACTGGATCATTATAATAGAAGAAGAGCTCAATCAGTTTAAAAGAAACAAGATATGGCACTTGGAACCAAAACCACAGAATAGAACCATCATAGGCACCAAGTGGGTGTTCTGGAACAAGTTGGATGAAAATGGAACAGTTACAAGGAATAAGGCCAGACTTGTGATCCAGGGGTACAATCAGGAAGAAGGAATAGACTATGATGAGACATTTGCACCAGTGGCCAGATTGGAGGCAATCAGACTCCTCATTGCCTTTGCAACCTACATGGAACCACACTTTACCAGATGGATGTAAAAAGTGTCTTCCTCAATGGGTTGTTGAAGGAAGAAGTGTTTGTCAAACAACCTCCAAGCTTTGAAGACTCTAACTATCTTGACCATGTTTACAAGCTTGATAGAGCCCTCTATGGACTCAAACAGGCTCCTAGAGCATGATATGTAAGGTTGTCAAAGTTTCTTCTTGATCATGACTACACAAGAGGTAAGATTGACAATAACCTATTCTTCAAGAACAAAGGAAGAGACCTGTTAGTTGTGCAAATATATGTTGATGACATCATATTTGGAGGTGCGAGCAAGGCCCTCACAAAGGAATTTGGTGCCTTGATGAGCAAAGAATTTGAAATGAGTATGATAGGAGAGCTCAACTTCTTCTTAGGCCTCCAGATCAAATAAACTCATTCGGCTACAATAATTCATCAGTAGAAGTATGCCAAACAGCTGCTCAAAAGGTTCAAAATAAAAGATGCAAAGGAGATAAACACTCCAATAGCCACAATAACAAAGTTAGGTCTGGAAGGAAATGGTTCAGCAGTGGAGCAGAAACTGTACAGAGGGATGATTGGATCTCTCCTATACCTCACAGCTAGCGGACCTGATATTGTCTTCAGTGTGGGTCTTTGTGCAAGATTTCAGGCCAATCCCAAGGAACCTCACCTGAAAGCTGTCAAGAGGATCCTCAGATACCTGAAGGGTACTACTGACTTGGGCCTGTGGTATCCCAAAGGTAGTAACTTTGAACTTGTAGGATATACAGATGCAAACTATGCATGTTATTTGGTGTACAGAAAGAACATTACTGGAATGGCACACTTCTTGGGATCATGTCTAATCTCATGGATAACTAAGAAGCAAAATTTTGTGGCCTTGTCTACTGCTGAAGCTGAATATGTGGATGCTTCCTCATGCTATGCACAATTGCTCTGGATCAAACAACAACTCAAAGATTTTGGGTTGAACATTAAGTGTGTGCCTATTTTATGTGATAATACCAGTGCAATCAACATTGCCAAGAATCTGGTTTGGCATAAGAGGACCAATCACATTGACATTAGACACCACTCCCTGAGGGATAATGTGGAAAATGGATTGATCTCCATGCACTTCTGTTCCACAGATAAGCAGATTGCTAATATATTTATAAAGGCTCTAGAAAGGGATTACTTTGAAAGGAACAAGTTGGAACTGGGGATGATTAAGTTCACATGAGCACCCCCCAGTGATTGGCTAATGAGCACTGTACATATTGTATTTTAATTTTAATTTTTTTATGCTCAGTCTTGTCAATTTGGTTGTATGTCCCTTTGTCACTTTTAAAGGTTCAAGTTTCTCAAGCACTATAACTTATTATTTGGTCCTGTAATAGGAATTTAGGATATCAAATTGGACATGAACTCAGCACCAAATTGAAAGTCCAAGGTATGTGCACTATGTTTAGATAAAATTAATTGCTCAAAGATGTGCATTTGTACCTGTACCTTCCATATGAACCATAAGAGATTCATTTACCCTAAAGCCTATAACCGCCACTTTCCAAAAAGGAAAAGAGATCCAATCAAATCAGGTTACTTTTGTGACAAGATCTGACACCTGCCAAATTAGATCTCTTCCCTAGGTTAGAACTCTTCCACTTAAAGAGCTCCAATTAATTTCAAATGGCTAACTCACTATTTAAAATTCTTTTCAAACTCATTCTCCTTATTCTCTCATATCTCTCAAAACCCTCTTCTTCTATAAGAGCCTTTGCTCCAAAACCCAAACCCTCTTTCATCTTTTCTCCTCTCTCTCCCTTCTTATCCATAGATTCCCAGTCACTTTCTTCTCCTAAATCACTAGAAATTCCTCAATCCATCACAGATATCTCCATGTCCCCTGATTTTGCTTTGGTTCCTTACAAGGAACAGGTCAACACTGTGCGTCTGCCACCTGTGTTTCTCATTGATACTCAGGGAATAACTCACTTCGATAAATTCTCAGAAGTTATGGGTGATGATTTGATTGGTAGTGATGGCTCATTAATGGTGCCTTATGTGAGTGAACTTGAGGCATTAGAAGTGGATGCTAGGTCTAAGGGGGAAACTAGAGATGAGGGGGTACAGGGGGATGCTACTCATAAGGGGGAATACTTAGGGAATCCCACAGCTGAACCTAGTTCACCTGTTGGAGAAAATTTTGGTGCATCTGCTGAGGAGGAAGCTGAGGTTGGCAGGTCTAGACCAAGGTAACAGGTTCAACATACCCATTCAGCACCTGCTGCTGAGGATGATGACTACACACCAATTGCCAATCTAATTCCATAAATGATAAGGTCTCGTCTATGCAAGGCCTCAGGCAAGGCTATTCGATTACCAGCTAATGAACTTCATGAAGTCCCTCCTAATCCTATGGCTCAGCCTGTTACTGTTTGAATGACCAGGGCCAACAAGAGGGGCCTTGATAAAAGCATGATTGGCTTTGCAACCAAGAGGCCTAGAGCCACTAGAGGTACATCTGCCCCACCCTATGATCACATTGATATTTTAGACGATGAAGTGGAGAAGGCAGAAACAAGGAGGAAAGGTAAGGGTGTTGCTCCCTCAAAATCACAAAAGAAACAGGTCAGGAAACCTGTTTCTTCTAGGAGTTCTGTCAAATCTAAGATAGTGGATGAAGCCTCATAAAGTGAGGGAGATGACCACGGACTTACATCCTCTAAGTCTCATGGGCATGAGGATATGATGATGATGCCTCTCATGAGGATATGGAAGTTGACATTCCTGAGCAAGTGGAAGAAGAAGATGATACATTGGATCCCATTGATGAAACCCATGATGCTAGAATTGAACGGCTGATCAATTTTGGGGTAAGAACTGTGGTAAAGGGTAGAGTTTTGACTGGGTTTGGTGGAGCTGAGATGACTGAGTTTCTGACACTGGTAGAGGCACATGGTTGGTTAACCTGTTCCTTCAGGGTGGTGCTAGGAGAAAGATGGCTAGAGCTGAGACCGTCCAACTTTATATGAACGCTACTGGCACATCCTCTTCTATCTCCAGTATGGTAAGGGATGTCTCCTTCACTCTTACCCCTGCTGTGATAGCCCAGATTTTGGGGGTTCTTAGTGTTGGGTGGTTTCACTATGTGAAGAGGCAATGGCCTCCCTTGGATGGGTTACCTTCTGCCTTGGATATCACAAGAATGTTTGCCAATGATCCTATATTGGAGGAACTCTCAAGGGTGGATAAGGGGGCTATGCTTCCTCTTTATCATATGCTCTTTGATGTTGTGAACAATATGGTTCTTCCTAGGGAGAAAAATCGCACTGAGGAAAACTACTTGGATCTCACCCTGATGTAGCTGCTACTCTCCAGGATTCCTATCAACCTGCTCAGGCTCATACTCTGCCATATGCATAGGATCTGCAAGTAGGATAAGACCAAACATGCCTTGGGTTATGGATTCTGGTTGGGGGAAGTTTTTCAACACTTTGGTGTGCCTGATCATGCTTGGTAAGATCAGACAATCAAAGATGTTATTGGCACTGTGAACCAGGCTGCTGTACCTGCTTCTCATAGGGGGCCAATGCACCTCTGCAGAGGCTAAGAGCAAATTTGGCTGCCAAGGATGAGGAGATTGCTGCTATGAGTTCTTCCCATGATGAGAAATTGGATAAGCTTCATGATACCTATGGCATTGAGCATGCTCTGCTGATGGAAGAAAATGAAAGGCTCAATGATGAACTTGCACAAGCAAAGGCTGCCTTAGCTTCTGCGCAATCAACAAATTATGCCAGCTTGAAGGGCATCTATGAGCTGCTTAAGAAGAAGCCTCCTCCTTCCACTGCCTAGCCTGACCTATTCCAGCCTTCCCAACCTTTCTTTTTGTTCTCATATATGCATGTTTTAAGCTTTTAATTTCTATTTCTAGTTTACATGCTCTGTGATTAATAATATGTTGGGTTATTGTTCTGCTCTCATCTAAATTACTATGCAATTACAAATACTTTGATATAGCTAAATGAGTTCTTACTTTTGAGTGTTTTCATAAGTGATAGCCCCATTGACCATGAGCATTAAAATTGAACTTGGAATTAAGGTGTTGTATGTCTTCACAGTGTTTTATGATGCCTAAAGGGGGAAAGTGCTGCTTGTGTGGTATTTATAACCCGTTGGTTTGACATGTTCCTCTAATGTGTTCTTTTTGCAGTTTGCCTCAAGAAAACTGACATGATACATGTAGAATTCTGCATAGAAGAAGCAATAGTTTGTCATTATCAAAAAGGGGGAATTTGTTGGATCAAGGTAGATTTTAAAATTGACAAAGCTATGGAACACATGTAGGGAACATGTATCTGTGACTTGTTCCTCTCAAGCAGAATCCAACTAGGATTAGGAGAAGGTGAACAATACGGAGAAGGGAGAAAAGCGTGTGGAGAAAGTGTGTTTATAAGGAGAGTCCAGTTTGCACAAAGTTTCCTTTCATAAGGAAGAATCCTACAAGGAAAGAAATCAAGAAGATTGACTTGACAAATCCTACAAGGAAGAGGATTCCCAATATGGAAGGAAATCAGCCAAAATAAGGAGAGGACTCTTAGTATAAATGCAAGGGAGGTTTCACAATAAACCTCAGCACTTACAAAGAGAGCTACAAGCAGAACACAATCAAATTGAGTGAGTTCATATTTTAGAGAGTTCTGAGTGAAGATCCAAGTGCAACCAATACAAGAAACCAAATTGAAGAACGTGTTCCTTAAGTCCATGCTTTACGGTTCTTGAGTCAAGTTGATTGTATTATTTTTCATCAAGTTGTAATCATTCATTCGTAATGTTAGTTAGTTATAAACTAGCATAGGAGTTAGTCTTCAAGTTGGGATAACTCGAGGACTTGGGCACATAGACCTGGGAAGGTCTATGTGGTGTTTAGGAATTAGAGTTTATAATTCCTTAGGTTACAGAGTTTGTAATCTTTTGTTGAGGCTCATTGTTTTAGTGAAATTGGGTTAAATCCTGTAGAGTTGTAGGTCATGGTTGTTTCCCTTTGTGAGCCGAGGGTTTTCCACGTAAACATCATGTGTTCTCTTTACTACTTTACATTTAAGTATTCGACAAAGGAACATATCGCTTAACCTGTTCCTTAAGCAAATTAGGGGGTCAACATTCTAACATTATGGATCTGACATTATACTTTTTGGTCTCACTAACGCACCCTCCACTTTTCAGAGCTTCATGAATTATATTTTCTAGCCTTATTAGAGGAAGTTTATACTTGTTTTCTTTTATGATAGCCTTATATACAATATTACATGATCTAGTCTGTAACACCCCATCCGTTTGAATGTTTAAATTAACTTATATTTTTGGGATATGTCTAAAAGTACTTAATATGTTAGGAAGAATATTTTATGAGGTATTTAATTGCACAATAATCATATGTTAAGTTTTAAAGTCAAGAAAGTTGCAAAATAAAAGTCAAGAAAGTTATTGTAAATTCCTTTAAGAATTTCTCTAAAAATTTGGGTCAGATATCTCGAAACTTTTCTCCTAATCTATAAAGAATTAGTGAGCTCTTAACCTATCAAATCAAAGATCTACGAGCCTAATTTTCAACTCACCAAATCATTTGCTTATTCGAACTTCATAATAGAGAGATATTTGCATTTTTATAAGACTGCACAAACATGAAGGTCAAGGTGGACCTAAGTCAATGGAGTGGATATATATTACGATGTCAGCTTTAGAAATTCTTTTTTCTCTCAAATGTACTTAGTTCCAAGTTTGATTAAAGAGCTTAAGTTCTACTTAGACAAAAATACTCCTTAGACTTTGATAACTAGAGCTTAAGTGCTTCACAGAAAATATTCTACACATTGAGCCCATTGTTTTGACATAGTTTTCTTCTATTTTGTGTGGTGCTGCTCTTTTGGGATTAGGACATCAGAGTTTCTAGGAAATTAGTGGTATGTGGAAGTAGCTACAGAGTTATATTGGTAAGGTAAGGATCTCGTACACTTATCTCTTTGTTGAATCGAGGTTCTAAGCTTCTAGTTACAAAAAGTTATAGTTGACGATGACTTGTAGTAGTTTCTTGTCAATTTACATTGGAATTCCAATTCCTTATTGTAGTAGCGGTGGTTGGTCCTTCTAACATCTTTTTTATGTTGGGATTTCAAAGACTTTTGTTGAGGTAATCTTCCTCCTACGATTCTCTTTTGTAATTCTATGTTCTAGTATCACTTTTATAGATTTTTGAGCCACGAAGTGGTATTTTAGATATTGTGGCTCCGGGAAGCCCCTTTGTCTTATTTAGTTTGGTTAGTACTATTGTATATTGATGGTGTTAGGGTGTTGGAGGGACTGATAGGTTGGTGTGATTCTTATCAGAGTCGCATATGACGGTTGTCAGATTGAACAGAGTGAAGTACGCCTTGTTAAATTTCCTTAGGTTCTCATTGCTCTTTTGAGATGTTGCTGGAATATTTTTTTGATTCAGATTCTATTATTATTTTTATTTGTCTCATTTTATGATTTGGATTTAGATGGCCATGAATATGACATTAACGCCTTATCGATTGGCTATTTTGCTTGTTCTTGCAGTCTTATTGATTCTCACAGTTATTGCATTACAATTGGTTAGTTAAGATTCATAGAGACACCTTTGGGCCTTTGGTTGAAAGGTATGTTAAGTATTTATTTTCTCTTTCTGGATAGAAATTGAAGGCCCAAGCTTGTTATAACTTGTATAACATCATTATTTGACTCGTTGCCTTATACTATTGAGTTTTCTACCACAGTATAATACAATGTCTATCAGCAGCACTTTATATCTTACTTAGTGGCCTAGAAAATCATGTTATGATTGTATTGAGATCGTCTGTGATCACTTGCTATTGTTGTAATATTTTTATCATCTGGATGTCTCCTATGAGCTTGTTTTGGTGACAGTGTGTCAGCAAACACTGACACTGGAAGGTTTGGAGTCTACAGGTTGACTGATAGACCGTGCCATACATGGAAACAATTATATTGTACTACCAAGCTTAGGGGCCAAGTGCAGAATATCACTAGGGTCGATGTAAGGGGCCAATAAGGGTATTTAGTTACTGTTTGTGCTTGTTAGGACTTATAATGATTGCGTTCTATTTGTACTTGCCGGACTTATAGGGTTCAGGTTAGGTTATTATTTTCTACGTGTTTAAATAATATCTTATTGTAGGAAGGAAATGTATTGTACCTCTATTTTACTCCTACCTTTTTTGTTCAGTCTTAAAGCTTCAGTTTCAGTTTTAAGTTTGCCTTACATACTCGATACATTATTTCATACTGACCCCTCATAGCCTGGGGGTGTTGTATTCATGCCTGAAAGTCCTGAGCCATGACCAATTGAGAGAGAATAGGGCGATAGTGACAGACACAAAAACTAAAATAGATTTAAAGATTACTTTCGTAGAGGAGAGGGGAAAGCTGCTTAGATAAGGTGATAGCCCGATTTTGATTATTTATCCTTTCCTGCACTTGTCTTAGATTGAGGTATACCGAAGAAATGAGTAAAAGTCCAGACAGACTCACCGGGTAGCATATTAACTTTTCAGTGGATTAGTTGACTCCTTTCCTTCTAGGGGTCGCAAAAGTCTCAGAGGTTTTCTTTCTTGCTATTTATAGCTTTTGAGTAGGTCAGAGCCCTATCTCACCAAGTATTGTATTTATAGAGGCTTAAAGACTAGTTGGTTCGATTGTATAGCTATGTTAATGACCATTTTGGCCTTGTCTATTGATTAGTTGTAGGTTGTTGGCCAGTTGGGGCTTGCTGTTGTTGTCGTTGTTAGTTTAGCAGCATGTTGCTCTAACTTATATTGTATATACCTATTTTCAATTTTTGTATAGATATCCTAGTGGCCTCAACGACCCATATAGTGTTTATTCTTTTTTAGATATTATGGTGGCCTCGATAGCTCAAACAAGATTAGTTTGTTACCTGCTTATTGCTTTACATAAACTATTGGGAGTACCTATTTTCTTTGTAGAGATGTTAAGAGGGGCCTCACTGACTGAAGGCTAATTTTTAAGCTGAGATATACTTGTTTGTTTTCTTGATTGTGTGTGGCTGCTATGCGCCATAGGCAAATGGTTCAGTAGGGTTGGATCAGGCCTAAGTTTTGGCATCAGGTGCTAGTTGTGCCCCCGAGTTTTGAGCATAGAAAACTTGGTATTAGAACAATATCATATCCTTGAGAGCCTGCAAGCTATGTCCAGTAGAGTCTTGTTTATAAATGTGTTGTACACCACATTCTATAAGCATGAAGCTACATACATTGTTCAAGAAAATTACCTTTTTTTGCTCAAATTATTCTATAGAGTTGAGTTATAAGGGTTGAGTTCTTCGTCTTAAGAATGTTATTATGCTTGTATAGAGAAATGCCAGTGACTTGTCAAACGACAGCTGGATGGAAGATAGATGCACCCGTAGGCGAGGGTACCAGCTGGGTACCACCTGTCGGGGTAGTTTAATTAGAGGTAGTAGGGGAGACATATTCAAATTCCTCTCCAGCTTTAACTCAACATAAGGAAACCCCAAGAGCTACAGGACCTCCAAAATCACCTCCTGCCCCTCCTATCTCTATAGATCAGGAGTTCAGAGTGCCGTTATATGCTGTCTTAGTTAGAAACCACTCAGAGCCATCTAGTGGTTCTAGATACAACTGGACCTTCTGAAGGGCCCAAAAGTTTGAGAGTTTCTTGCCTTGAGTCCTCCCCAGTATACAAGGACAGACCACAGAGAGGACCCTCAACACTTTGTAGATTAGCTTCACAAGATATTCAGGGTCATGCATCCTTCACCAACTGAGTCAGTTGAGTTAGAAGCATTCCAATTATGTGATGTAGCAGTGTTATCGTACACGAGTTGGGAGAGACACAAGTGGAAGGATGCACCTTTGCCCACATAGGAAACTTTCATAGAGGCCTTTTTAGATGACTACTTGCCACGGGAGGTATGAGATTCCTGAGTATACCAGTTTTTGTATCTTTGGCAGGGCCGTATGAGTGTCCAAAAGTATGCCTTGAGATTTGATTCCTTGTCTATATATGCACCAACATTTGTTGATGTAATGCATGCTAGGGTATGTTAATTTATGGGAGGGATGACTTCAGACTATATCGAGGCTTGTACTTTGGTCGCACTTTATAAGGATATATACATATCAAGAATTTAGGCCATGACAGAGAAAATACAGGGGCTCCGACATTAGTAGTATACGATTGAGAGGGTTAGGATAGAGTAGCAAAAGAGGGCTAGGCCCATGGGGTTTTTAGACAGAGGCTCGGGGTGGTTCTAGACCTTGGTATTTAAGAAGACCACCTAGGCCCCTACCACTGTAGTCCCAGGTTAGTAGGTTGGATCGCTGAGGGGGTTCAGGTTTGGGTGAGAGCTCATGAGCATTAGGCTCACAGTAGTAAAAGGTCTCAAAGTAGTCTAGATCAATTGTGCTGCATTGTGATACCTGCGACAGAGCATATATGGTGAGATGCCATCAGGACTCCATAACATGTTATTCTTATGGCCAAGAGGGTCATGTATAGAGATATTATTCGTTGAGGGACCAACAAGGTTCAACACAGAGTTCTAGACTAGTAACATGGTCTTCTTCCTCAATACATCCTGAAGTGCGTGGGTCATAGACTTCTGTAGGTAGAGGTCGAAGCCTAGGGGGAGCATCTAGTTCTAGCAGTGGCCAGAATTACACTTATGCATTAACAGTTCTCTAGGATTCAGAGTCATTATCAGATGTTGTGACATGCATATTGAGTGTTTGCTCCTACTGTGTTTATGCTTTGATAGATCCAGGCTCTATATTATCCTATGTTACCCAATTTATTGCTGGGAAATCATGTATAGTACCAGAGTTATTGCGGTAACCTTTTGCTATGTCTACTCTAGTTAGTGACTTTATTATTACTAAGAGGATTTATCGAAGTTGTACGATAAAGATTTTTGGACATCAGACCTTTATAGACCTGATAGACCTAGAGATACTTGACTTTGATATCATTATGGGCATGGATTGGCTAGCATCTTGTTATGCCAATGTCGACTGTCGAGCAAAAACTACTAGATTCCACTTTCCAGGGGAACCAGTTTAGGAGTGGAAGGGTATTGTAGTAATGTTGAAAGACAAGTTTATTTCCTATATCAAGGCAAAGAAAATGATCACCAAAGGCTGCATTTACCATATTGTCCGAGTTCAATATATTAATGCTGAGCAACTGACTCTTTATCCTATTACAGTGGTAAATAAGTGATCTTAGGCGTATGTATACACCTATGTGTCATTATCTATGCAAATTTAGCTTAGTTTTGAGGATAACTTGATGTGCTATCGAGGTATACATGGTGTAAGTGTGTATTTTGTGGCTAATGTACATGTTTATAGTGTTTAAGGAGCATTTGGAACAAGTAATGAGTCAAAATTATCAATTAGAGTGTAGACGAGAAAACTAGTGTGCTAGAATGAGCTATGCCGATTCTAGTGTACTTTGATGAACTCTATTTTGTTATATGGACTAATGTATGTTATGAGTTATTGTAGGAGACCTTTGGAGGAGCGATGGAAGTGAATTGGAGCATACGAACAAGCTACAAATCATTGGGACACAAAATAAGGTGGAAAGATTTTGTTGGAGGCAAAAATGGAAAGCCAATAAACACCCCTGTGCCACAGAGGCTAAGCTCCATTTTATGGGCATGGAACAGAGGTGGAGCAAAGCTGGATGGCCAATTTCTAGTGGCCTGCTGCACCAAGGGCATGCCACATTGGCTGACTAGCGTGATAATCACCGTGACACGCCATCTGGTCTCTGTGATAAGCAGCGTGCCATAGACCTGTTCCCAATGGGTGCAATGTATCCCATACTATAAATAGGACACTTAGCCTCAATTGTAAACACTAATAGATGGTTTTGGATTTCAAAAACACAAGGAGGAGGCTGCCTTAGGGTTCTTATTCTCTACTTTTTCTTTACATAATTCTTGTATGAACTACGTCAATTTTGTAATCACGAATTAGATTATGAGTGGCTAAACACCCTCTTACTAGGGTTGAGGCTACAACATGATTGTTTGATTATGGTTTTATAGTTGTTTTGATCATTTGTCATGTCATGTGATTGTTCTTACGTTCTTGTTTTAACTATTCTAAAGCGTCATGAACTTTAGGAAAAATCCAAGTCTCAAAATGAATTGACCATAGGAGTTGAGAGACGGAATGAAGAACGTAAGGAATGTGTATCGTATCTTTTGTTGTTAGTTAGCAATTTTAAAGAATGATTTGCGGTTAGGATGGAGATATACCAAAATTCCCCACTTGGTTAATAAAATGGGAAGATAGTTAAATGCATTTGAATTAAAGACTCACATCCCCGCTCAATGATGTAGTTGTAAGATTAATTTGGGTAGATAACTTAGAGGATGACCATTCCCGAGTTATAATATCAACCCCATAGATCAATGATCACGATAAACACCAACATTGGTTATAAACCATAGTTAAGCATGAATGTGTAGTGAATGCCTCAACCCTGGACCCCTCCATATATTATTTACAATCCAAATTTTTTATCATTGTTATTTCTAGTATTTGTTTAATATAAGCAAAACTCAAACTCTTCTTGTTTACGCATCGCACTTGTTTAGCTTTAATAGTAATAGTCAAATTGAATAGTTTGCTAAACACCAAGTCCCTATGGGATCGATATTCGGCTCGCAAGAGCTACTCTACTACTTGCACGACCATGTACACTTGCATGTGCATTGGGGACGCAATAAGTTTTTGATGCCATTGCTGGGGACTTGAAAATTAGCAACCGTCTACCTTTTGTTTTTACTATTTTATTTGATAAGTGCTAATAACTTAGTCTTAGCTACTGAATTTGCAGGGACAGGTCTTAATCTCGAGCAAGATGGAAAGGGATAAGGAATTAGTTGAACAACTTCCCAAACCCAACCAACACTTGCCCAGGCAAGGAGAAAAACATCACTTCTCAACCCAATCCTGCAAGTCCAACAGGCTGAGATAATTCCTACAGTCATAGTAAAGGAACCACCACTAGCTCATAGGACAGTGCGTGAAGTGAAAATCCCACTCACAACTAATGTGACCTCCTAAATTCTGAAGCCAATCGCAGGAGGCATATTTGAACTGAAACAGAATATGGTGCAATTATTGCACACAAGCAGACAGTTTACAGGCTTATCACATGAGGATCCACAGGTTCATCTATAGAACCTTTTGGAGATCAGTGACACATCATTCCTGCAGGAGTCTCCACAGACTACGTGAGGCTCACACTTTTTCCATTCTTACTTTTGGGAGAAGAAATGAAATGGTTGAAGGAAGAAACTTCAAATTCAATAACAACCTGTGACAATTTAGCAAAGAAGTTCCTTATCCAATTCTTTCCATCAGGCAAAACTGCAAAGTTGAGGAGTGATATTCTAAGCTTCAAGTAGAAGCCAGATGAGAATCTCTATCATGCATGGGAGAGATTCAAGTCTCTTCTCAGAGATTGCCCATACCACCAGCAGACTAATAAGGTATTAGCTCACACTTTTGTAGAAACTCTTGATCATAATACAAAGATTTTTCTAGATTCAGCGATAGGTGGTCAAGCTCTGGAGAAAACCTATGATGAGTTGTATACTTTCCTAAATTACATTGCACAAGGCAATCCAGAGTGGAATGGTGACATGTACAGAAATGTGGTGAAAAAGCCTACATATATGATTGAGGTAGATAGTGTCACAGCATTAGAGGCATAGTTGGCCAATTTTCAGCCTCAGTGATGGCTCAGTTCAACAAGTTGTGTGGCTCAATCTCAGGCTCAGGTAAATGTAGTTCAGCAGGTTCAGACTTGTTGTGAAACATGTGGCATTAGTGGTCACTCTGTAGACTTATATGAAGCGAATTCAGAGTCAATAAATTTTGTGGGCGATGCACAGAAAGGCAATCAAAACTATGGTAATTCCTACAATCGCAACTGGTAGAGTCAACCCATTTACTCTTGGGGCACTAATCAGGCTCAACCATAACAATTTCAACAAAAGCAAGGTATTCAGAGCAACACTTAGGCCAGTAATATTGAGGAATTATTGAAGAGATTATGGCTAATCTAGCACAGATTGCTGTTGATCAAGCACAGATGGATGCTAATATAAAAAATTAGCAGTTAGCCACAAAGACATTAGAAGTTCAAATGGGATAGTTTGTTGAAGCAAAAAACACGAGACCTCAAAGGGGTTTGCCTAGTGATATAGAAAAGCCAAAGCAAGTGATGGCAACCACCTTGAGGAGTGGCATAGATTTGGTTGACGCACCTCCAAAGAAAAATCATGAGGTGCAAGAAGAGTTGTTCACTTCCAAGGAGATAGAAAAGTAGGCGGAGTCCAAAGAAGTTGATAAAAAAGGAAAGTCTGAGTACCCTAACAAAAAGCCAATCGAGCAGACTCAAGATAGACCACCACCACCATTACCTCAAAAGCATATCAAAGCCAAAGAGGATGCTTATTTCAAGAATTTCTTTGACACATTCAGAGAACTTCACATTAACCTTCCTTTGTTAGATCTTATGCAGGGAATGCCTAAGTATGCTAAGTACTTGAAGGATGTGGTGGTGAACAAAAGAAGGTTGGCGGATATTGAGACTGTGGCACTTACTGAAGAGTGCAGTTTAGTGTTCATGAGCAAGATGCCCAAAAAGCTCAAGGATCCTGGGAGCTTCACCCTCTCCATACAAATTGGTGAAAGTGATGTTGTTCAAGCCTTGAGTGACTTAGGGTCAAGCATCAATTTGATTCCCCTTTCATTATTTAATACTCTTGGGTTGGGAAAGCCAAGGCCTTCCTTAATTGTGCTACAGATGGCAGACAAAACCAGAGTGGTCCCCGAAGGAATCATTGAGGATGTTCTAATAAAGGTTGGTAAGTTCATTATTCCTGCTGACTATATTATTCTTGATTATGATGCGGATAAAAGGGTACCAATCATATTGGGACATCTATTCTTGGCTACCAGTGGAGCACTAATTAACGTGAGAGAGGGCATGCTTAAGATGAGACTAAATGATGAAGAGGTGGTCCTTAGAGTGTACACATCACTCAACACACCCTCACACTATAAAGATCTATGCATGATCACAACTATAAAAGTGGATGAGTGTGGGGTGGAGAAGAGCGTACCTCTAATTACCTCTACGGACTCTCTCATAGAGCTTCCCAAATTGCCAAAAGAGCCTAAACTTGAAGGACCTGAACAAAATATTGAAAAGGTAGGTATGAGAAAGGCCCCATACCTTGAGTGTATGCATATGAGAGGTCAGAAAAGAAGGAGAAGATAGGCCCCAAGTAGGATGAAGAGAATGAGAGAATGGGAATGTCACACCCCGAGGCTACCCCCTAGACGCAACATGGTGCTTAGTGTCACAAGTGACCCCAAGCTAACCCATGGCATGACATATCTACACAAGCTCAATTAAAACATGCATTGTGCGGAAGATGAAAACAGATTAATATTTGAAGTGGGAAAAAAACTTAACATGTCTGAATATATAAAATATATGAAGAGTATAGTGATGTCTAAAAACAATGTTAGCAACCCAAGATGAATCTAGTCTATGTCTGAAAGCCTCTAACTGATGTGAATTTTTGGGACATGCCTCTAGCTAACTCTAACAAGTCTAAAACTGAAAAGTAAAGACTGAAAAGTAAAGCATTTCTATCATCCTCGAACTATGAGGACTCACCACTGAAGCTGCTGAGTATGGACTGAAAGTCAAGCTAAGCGCGGTCTAAATATTGAGAGCTTGAACGTACATCACAAAATGATATATCACAAAAGTATGTGTTAGTACTTTGAATGTACTGAGCATGCGAGATGTGTGATGAGCTGCACAATACAAGGTCTAAACATAGGAATATGTATACTGAAGCATAAACTGAGAAGTAAGCTGAGATGCAATGACCAAATAAATATCATGAGTATATAGCATGCTGAACTGAATAACTGAATATAAGGTCAATGCAACATGAGTCTGACTATGGGAGATACTATTAACTGACCTACCCCAAGCTGAGCTAACTCTGGGGCCAACCTGTAACCCTGAATGGGAGGGTGTTCATACCTTGCCAAAGGTACGAACAAGTCT
Source organism: Jaltomata sinuosa (assembly GCA_003996215.1). NCBI lineage: Eukaryota > Viridiplantae > Streptophyta > Magnoliopsida > Solanales > Solanaceae > Jaltomata > Jaltomata sinuosa. The sequence continues at coordinate 364,807 of QJPP01001088.1, forward strand.
GACATAGATCCACTAACTGATGTCCACAAGGGACAGAGGTGTGCAGCCTAACCTGACAGATGAACCCTCTTTACACCTATGGTGGTGCCATATTTTTGGGATTGGGGGACTGCTATTAAAGGTCTTAGCCTAATCTGACAGCTAAGCCTTCATCCTGTCATCCGCTCAGTACTAAGTCATGTAAACAATGAAATCCAAGATGAAACACTAGATATATATATATATATACTGAAACTGAATAGCATTCTAATATTGAAACATAATCATCTGAATTGTCTGTCTAGAAAGCATAATTTATGAATACTGAAATGTAGACATGCTAGGGTTTCTGAGTAAAGAACCTATGACTATACTAACTCTCCAAGAGACATGAAATAGATATCAACATAAGCAGTAAAATCTAAATTACAATGAATCCCTAAGATTTAGGAACTCTAGGTCTGAACAAATCCATGGAGAACTGAAGAACTGGCTGAAACTAGGGACTCAATGGGTGAAAAGAACCCATTGATGAAATCTCACATACCTGGAGAAGAAACTATGGAGAAATCCTTTGGATTTTGGGGCTGAACTTGAAGAAGACCTCTGCCTGTTCTTGAGAGAAAATAGTCGCCTCTTTCTCTTATTTTCTTTCTAAGTTTGATGATTTTTAGGAGAATAGAGGTTTTAGGTAGTTTTTGACTAATTAAATAGGCTTAGAGTAGTAAAAATGACATAACTTAGGCATTAAGGAGGTAGGAAAAGTATGGAATTCCCCCAAGAAAATTTAAAAGAAAACTGCTGAAATTTGCGACTCAAGTTTCACGGATGGGTTCCTCAACTCGTGGAAACTTCCACAGCTCGTGGAACCCTCTTGTGGTTCCTGGCCCTTTTTGTCTAGTTGTGGGTCTGAGTCCTACGACTTGGGTTCACGACCCGTGGAACCTTCCACGGTCCGTAGAACCTAATTGTGGAACCTTCCATGGTCCATAGAAACCAATCGTGGTTCTCAGAAAATTCTTCAGGTCTCTGATCACCTTCCATGAGTCCAGTCCATGACTCATGGAAAGTTCCATGGGTCGTGGATCCAACTCGTAATTCCGGCTGACAGTTGGAAAAATTATTTTTCTTCTGGTTTTCTGAGCTAAATCTGGGCTTGGAAGTTCTGGGGTGTTACAACAAATGAGAGTTGTGATTTGAGTCATGCCACGACGTTAAATCAGGCGCTACTTGGGAGGCAACCCAAGTTAAGGTAGTATTTTTATTCTTTTTAGTTTTTCTTGAGTATCACTTTTGGTTTTGTTTTTGTGTTATGTCAACAGGTTGAAGGGAAGTCTTAGTACCTGAGATCTTAGTTAAGGATCATGGAAAACACTATGTGTGGGGTCCTTCGAACCCCATTTGTGGACTTGATTCTACTTGCTAGGCCTAGAGGCCTCATGGAATATTTCTATCTTTACTTTTAATTTGTACTTTGGGGACAAAGTATGATCTTAAGTGTGGGGTGAGAATCTTCCGATTTGATTAGGGTGAAGTGCACTATAGGATGTCTGTTTTATTTATTTTGCTTAAATTGAAAAAAATTACAAAAATATTTTATCTTTGTTTATTTGTTTGGTGTTTGGTCTGTTTGGTAGAAACACACTTCACCCACCCCTCGGTTTTCTTTTCGGTTCTTTTCTGAGGGAGAGTCCTTTGAACCCAGTATCCTTTTTTTATTTTTAGGAGTAAGTTTAATTTTCTTTTATTAGGAATAAATAGAGATGCCCTTGCTAGGTGCTACACATGATTACTGTTGCAAGTTGGTGTTGGATTCTATGACATGATTTGAAAAATTGAATGGATATTGTGAGACACCTAGGCCCTTTTATCTGACTCTTGTGTGATATTGGCTTAAATTTAAATTCGTGCAATTGCTTGGTTGAGGGTCTATAAGTGTCCTTCTTGATTTGAACATGTGCCAAGTATGAGTGAGGTTTCTGTTATTCCATGTTGCATTTTGGTGTCTAGAAATTACCGCGTGTATTTTGCAAATCGAAATAAAGAATGTTGAGTTTAGGAGATGATATAGGAATTTCTTTGATATCCATGTTTTATACCCTCTTTGTCTACCCTTTATGCATGACCTTAGCGAGCCCCATTGAACCTTTAGACTATTCTTTGGTATCCTCATATAGCTTATTCATTTTTTTTCAATTACCCGTAATTTGATTAAAAACTCCTAAGCGCTTTAGTTAAGAAATTAAGATGTTAAGGAGTGGAAAATTGAAGAAGGAAAAAGAGAAGTTGAAGCCCCAAGGAAATGGTTGTTGGTGTGTTAAAAAGGATTATGTGTTATTGGTAGGGAGTAATGTAATGAAAAGAAAAATTGATCAAAAGAAGTGAATCATGTGTTGATAGCAAATATTGTCCACTAAAGATTAGTGAGCTAACATGTAATGATGGGGAAAAACAAAGAGAGTTGGGAAGATAATATTGGTGTAATAATAGGTTGGTTGGAGGTGATTTTAACGAAAAGTGTGATTTATTAAAGCGCTTAGGGAAGATAGTCACTATTCTTGACCAAATAGTTCCTATCCGTCCCTTAGCCGACATTACAACCCCGAAAGTCCTACTTGATCTTGATTTTTGACATTTTGATATTAGTGGAGTACTACACTAAGGGCAAGCTTATGGGTCATCCCATGTGACATGTGAATTCTTTGTGAGAGTGAGCAAAATTTGATTCTTACACCCATTCTTATGATAACTTGCATAAGTGTGAGTGAATTGGGTAACTCTCTTATGGTAAGGGCGCATATTTGATGATAGATACATCACTTATATGATATCTCTGTTGAGTAATGTACATGATTTTTCCAACTGAGTAGAGTCAGTTCTTGGGGCTAGGAAGTCTTGAAGTAGTATTCATGTGATTCTAGTTGTAATATGACATGCCGAATGTAGAACTTACTATTCATATTGTCGTTGTAGTTCTAGGATGAGTGCTTTAGTTTTAATAGATATGTTGGAGTCTTCCTAAAGTATGATTAGTGTAAAGAGTTGTTCGAGGACGAACAAGTCTTTAAGTGTGGGGTGGTGATCTTAGGCGTAAGTATACACCTATGTGTCATTATCTATGCGCATTTAGCTTAATTTTAAGGATAACTTGATGTGCTATTGAGGTATACATGGTATAAGTGTGTATTTTGTGGCTAATATACATGTTTGTAGTGTTTAAGGTGCATTTGGAACAAGTAATGAGTCAAAATGATCAATTAGAGTGTAGACGAGAAAACTAGTGTGCTAGCTTGAGCTATGCCAATTCTAGTGTACTTTGATGAACTCTATTTTGTTATATGGACTAATGTGTGTTATGAGTTGTTATAGGAGACCTTTGGAGGATTGATGGAAGAGAATTGGAGCCTACGAACAAGCTACAAATCATTGGGACATAAAACAAGGTGGAAAGATTGCGTTGGAGACGAAAATGGGAAGCCAACAAAGCTGCATGGCCTGCTGGATGGAGCAAAGCTGGATGGACTATTTCCAGTGGCCTGCTGCATCAAGGGCATGTCCGGCTGGCTGGCCTGATAATCACCATGAAACACCAGCTGGTCTCCGTGATAAGCAGCGTGTCACGGACCCTGTTCCCGACAGGTGCAATTTATCCCACACTATAAATAGGACTACTTAGCCTCAATTGTAAACACTACTAGGCGGTTTTGGATTTCAAAAACACAAGGAGGAGGCTGCCTTAGGGTTCTTATTCTCTACTTTTGCTTTACTTAATTCTTGTATGAACTACATCAATTTTGTAATCACAAATTAGATTATGAGTGGCTAAACACCCTCTTTCTAGGGTTGAGGCTATAACATGATTGTTTGATTATGGTTTTATAAATGGTTTAATCGTTTATCATGTCATGTGATTGTTATTATGTTCTTATTTTAACTATTCTAATGCGTCATGAACTTTAGGATAAATCCAAGTCTAAAAACAAATTGACCATAGGAGTTGAGAGACGAAATGAAGAACGTAAGGAGTGTGGATCATATCTTTTGTTATTAGTTAGCAATTGTAAAGAATGATTTATGGTTAGGATAGATATATACCTAAATGCCCCACATGGTTAATAAAAGGGGAAGATAGTTGAATGCATCCGAATTAAAGACTCACATTTCCGCTCAATGATGTAGTTGTGAGATTTATTTTGGTAGATGACTTAGAGGATGACCATTCCTGGGTTATAATATCAACCTCGTAGATTAAGGATCACGATAAACACCAACATCGTCTACAGACCATAGTTAAGTATGAATGTGTAGTGAATGCCTCAACCCTGGACCTCTCCATATATTGTTTCCAATCCGAATTTTTTATCGTCGTTATTTCAAGTATTTAGTTTATATAAGAAAAACTCAAACTCTTCTTGTTTACACATCACACTTGTTTAACTTTAATAGTAATAATCAAGTTGGATAGTTTTCTAAACACCAAGTCCCAATAGGATCAATATTTGGCTCGCAAGAGCCACTCTACTACTTGCACGACCATGTACACTTGCGTATGCTCTTGGGACGCAACAATGAGTTTCCAGATGAGCTTCATGGTATCTCCCTAGAATGGGAGATTGATTTTTCTATCGATAAATTACCAGATGTCCATCCGATATTGATTCCCCCCATATAGAATGGCTCCAGTAAAATTGAAGGAATTGAAGGAGCAAATGAAAGATTTATTGGATAAGGGCTTTATAGGCCTAGTGCATCACAGTGGGGTATGCTAGTGTTTTTTGTATGAAATAAAGATGGCTCATTGCGTATGTATATAGACAATTGATAGCTGAATAACATGACTATAAAGAACAAATATTCATTGTCGAGGATTGATGACTTGTTTGAATAGCTGCAGGGTGCTTGATGTTTCTCAAAGATTGATTTACATTCAGGGTACCATCAGGTATGAGTTTGGGAGAGTGATATTCTGAAGACAACCTTTAGGACCAGATATGGCCATTTCGAGTTTCTTGTGATGTATTCCGGGTTGATGAATGCCCCAACAATATTTATGGACCTCTTGAATAAAATATTTAGTCTATTCTTAGACTTGTTCATCATTGTGTTTATTGATGACATTCTGGTATATTCATAATCAGAGGCCGACCATAGAGACCATCTCCGAGCAGTGCTTCATCTACTCTGAGATCAGAGGTTGTATGCTAATTTCTCAAAATGTGAGTTATGGTTGAATTTTATGGCCTTTTGGGCAATATTATATCAGATGTTGGTATTCATGTTGATTTACAGAAGGTTGAGGTCATGAAGATTTGGCCTAGACCCACGACCCCATTAGAAGTTTGTAGCTTTCTGGGGTTATCAGGGTATTATAGAAGGTTTGTGGAAGGATTCTCTTTACTTTTAGCACCCTTGACAAAACTAACTCAGAAAGCATCTATTTTTAGTGGACTGCCTGCGAGTGGAGCTTCCAGGAGCTGAAAGATAGATTGACTTTATCACCAATTCTGACCTTACTAGAGGGGCCAGAGAGAAACTTGGTGTATTGTGATGCTTGAGGCAATATGCCGGGTTGTATTCTGATGCAACATGAAAAGGTAATTTCTTATGCTTCTAGACAGTTAAAAAATCATGAGATGAGCTACTCGACCATGACTTAGAGTTGGCTGTAGTTATTTATGCCCTGAATATTTAGAGAAATTACTTGTATGGTGTCATGTTGATATTTATACAGATCAGAAGAGCCTCCAGTATATTTTTAGACAGAAAGAGTTGAAGCTATGACAACGCTAATTCCTTGAATTGATGAAAGACTATGATGTGGATATCTTATCTCATTCAGGAAAGGCCAATATAGTAGTGGATGCCCCCTGTCGTTAGTCTATGGGTAGTTTATGGGAGCTGAGAAGCAGGAGATGGTCTGGATGCTCCATCAACTAGCTTTTTTGGGGGTTATATTATTATACTTCAATAATGTTGGGGTCACAATTTAGGACACAATTGTATCATCTTTAGTTGTGGAGGTGATAAAATAAAAAAATAAAGCTCCCCGCTTAGAGTAGCTTAGAGACAAGGCTCCATAGCGGGAGTCTTTAGCCTTTGATATTCTAGGAGATGGAGTCCTCAAATACAAAGATCGGTTATGTGTTCCGGATGTTGCAAGGCTTTAACAACATATTATGGAAGAGGCGCACCATTCTCACTACTCTATTCACCTAGGATCAATGAAAATGTATCATAATAATAATGAGATTTATTGGTGGCCGAGAAGAAAAAAGGACATAGTTGAGCTCGTGATGCAGTGCCCAAATTATCAGTAAGTAAAGGTAGAGCATCAGAAGCCCAGTGGGCTGACTCGGGAGATAGCTATTCCATTGTGGATATGGGAGGCGATAAATACAGTTTTTTTTCAGAGGTTTGCCTCATTCACAGTGGAAGTTTGATTTTATTTGGATGATTGTTTATAGGCTAACAAAATCGGCCTATTTCTTCCAGTCAGGGTTATATTATCAGCTGAAGATTAAGCTGGGCTATACATTAGAGAAATAGTCAGACTACATGGTGTCCCAATATCGATTATTTCAGATAGAGAGGCATAATTTATAGCATATTTCTGGAGATCTTTCTAGAAGGTTCTAGGGACTCAAGTCAATCTTAGTATAACTTTTCATCCTCAGACTGATGGCCAAGAAAAATGTACAATCTAGACGCTCAAGGATAAGTTACATGCATGTGTTCTAAATTTTAGGGGGAACTAGGATGATCACTTGTCGCTTATTGAGTTTACTTATAATAACAGTTATCATTCCAGTATCGGTATGGCACCGTACAAGTCTTTATATGGGCAAAAATGTTGATCCCCTCTTAGTTGGTTTGAGGTTGGACAGTCAGGGTTTCTTGTACCTAACATAGTGTAGCAGGCTGTGAAAAAGGTTAAGCTGATCAGAGAGCGGTTGTTGACAACTCAGAGCCACAAAAAAACATATTATGACATTAGACGACTGGACTTAGAATTCAATGTTGATGATTGGGTCTTTCTGAAGTTTTCTCTGATGAAGGGCGTTATGTGATTTGGTAGGAAGGGCAAGTTGAGCCCTTGATATATTGGGCCTTACTGTATTTGTTGACACCCAATATTTTTCCTCCATATTCTTAATTAATTTTGATCTTATATAATTTTAAACAATTTTGAAATAATTATTTTTATAAACTTAAAAGGTTTTAAAATTAATTTGGGGATAAATTTGTGACTTTTAGGTGAAATATATATATGTTTTATATTTAATTATATAGAATTATATAAAAATTTATTTAAGAAAATATTTTGGAAATTTTTTCGAGTGAAAATCATGATTAAATTGAAAATGCTTCATTATTCCTCAAATTTATTGGAAATAAGAATTTGATTGAATGATTAGTTTTTTGATTTTAAATAAAATAATTATGATTATTCTTAATTATTAAAATTAGAAGATCATTTAATTAATTAAGAATTCAATTTGTCTCTATTTCAATTATAGTCTAACTTCTCAAATTAGTTCAATCTGTACATGTTTTAAATCGATTTGTCCATCATTAATTTATTTCTGGCCACATTTGTAAGGCAATGTGGCCAATTCCTAAACTTATATTTCTTGTCCAAAGACTTAGCCAATTTCAGATCCATCAAACCCAACTCCTAGCAATTCCTAGCCAATTTGAATTCCCCAGATCTAGCCCACTCCTAACCATTAGCAACATAATATATATGTGCACCTAATTATATATTCCATTACTCATTACACGTGCCTTCAACTTTCAAGGAAAGAACGCATTGTACCTTCTTATGCTCTTCCCTCCTCTTTTCTCTTTGTTTTTCCCCTCTCACTAGAAGCTCGAAGGAACCCAAAATATGAATGAGTTCCACCAGAAATGCAGCAACAATGACCCAAATAATGTCTCTCCAATATCAGAGACTTGATTTTCTTTAATTCGTACGAAGTCAATTTTTACCTCCCAGAAAATCCAAGAAAGTTCTAAAAAAAACCTAGATGGCACCTCTAATGGTTAGTACCTTTGGAATTTAGGGATTTTTCTTTAAATTCCTAAGAAATCTCGTACGGATTTGTCTAAATTCTTGCCGGGCAAGCCTTATATATTTGGAAATTTGAATTTTTAAGTGTTTTCCCCGAATTGCCCACTATTCCCCCTAAATCATACCCCAACTTTCCCTATATATAGGCCCACTTCTATTTTATTAAATGCTGGTTTTTGGGGGGAAAATAGAGATTTTGGAGATCCTTTTCTCTAGTCTCACGTAACCAAAAGGTTTCAGACCAAAAAAACATACTAAAGGGTCAGGTTCTGGTGAACCAGTTCAAGTTTTGGTGGTAGAAGCTCTTCGATGAAGCTTGTGAATCTCAGTTTGCTGCTCATAAACAGGTAACCCCCTCTTTCATTTTCCTTTCTTCTAATTTAAGCTCATTACTGTATGGATTAGGTGGATTCCGCCTGAGATTTTTGTTAAATTTATTAAGGTTTTGGGAATGAGAAATCTGAAACTATTTGTTAAAGATGTTTGCATATTATAAACGTTAAGGGGTCTGGAAATGGGTACTTTGCTTTCTTTACTATGATTTTAAATAAATGACTTTGTTTGGTTTTTGTAGCTGTAGAACATGACTACATCTTTTATGTGGAACCTTGACTGATTTTCCTTTAAAAAGGGTCTTCTTGGTTCATGATATCAAGTAAGGCTTATTAGGAAAAGAAAACTTGATCTTTGGGATCACTCATTAGCTCTCCCCAATTTGGATCATTATGTGGGAGAACAAAGGGGGGTCATTGTTGTTTGGTTGGAGTTTGAACCTCCCCTGTTTGTTGTGTTTATGCTTAAAATAAAAAGGATCTGATCTTGGAAACTAGTTAAGATCAGGGAAGGACTTTGAACCAACCAGTTTGGTCCTTTCCAGGTACTCCTAGACCCCGACATCCCCCTTTATCTCTTTTAATTTACAGTTGTTTTATCAGGCCTAAAAGTCATTTAAATTGCTAAAAACATAATTTTGTTTTCTTCAAAATCCTTGTGTATGTATTGGTACTTGGTTCTTTCCATGGAAATAAAGGAGATGTAGTCTCATTTTCTTTCTTGATATAGCATATAAACATGTTTGGTTATTCACTGTTGATGGATAAAGAGTTGGAGTAAAATTGAAAATTTGAGGGTTTTTTCTCTAAAATCTAGTCTTGTTTGCTTATAAAGATCATTGTTTTGTTTTAGTTGTCCAAAATAATAGTCATTCCATGATTAATTGGTTTCTCAAATTAAGTTAAGTATTAATTAGAGTTCCTTTGTTCATAATACCAAAAGAAGATCAGTGGATTAAAATTTGAGAGTAAAATCTCTTTGTGTGGTTTTTTTTGAATTTGGAACTAGAGATGGAACATATTCTTCACTATAGTATGTCTCCATATCTGAAAGTTCTTGGTTCTAAGTCTCTTAGGTGAACAATGGTATCATGGCAGCCTCCCTATGGCTCTTCCATGGCATTATTGAACCAATGATAAGACCATAATGTTTGTTTCTTTGATGTGGCATTCTATCTTGATTTTACTAAGGAAAATGTGATATTTGGAACTCCCTATAACATAGCTTTTTGGCTCGACCTCTCCCCTTCCTCCTGATAACTTAGTAAAGGCCAAAGCTTAATTTAACATGTGATATTTTTTGAGCTGATAAGCACCATGTTTAAGTGTCAACTTGATAGTAATTGTATGCAGACTAATCCGAGAAGAGAGCCCCTTTGTCCTCCTCAATGAAATCTGGAAAAGTATCCTTTTAAAATGAGAGTTTTTTTTCTCTAAAGCTCTGTTTGTTTAAAGTTTTCAGTCTTATTTGGGTTGACATAGATTTTGTACGAAATTTTAGTTTGTTTTCTTCATGACTTTATTTGGGATTTACTCTTCTTTTTCTCGAAAAATGATGTAAAGCTTGAACTTAGGGTCATAGATCTGTTCCGAAATATGGGTTAATAACTAAAAATCAACCATCATTTCTTTTGAAACTTGATACAAGTAATCTCCCTCTTGTTTACTGCCACATGAAGAAAAATTGATAATGTGGAGTGACACCATGAAACTCGTGTTTAATTTGTCTGAAAATTCTCAATAGTTATTGTTCTTCAATTGATGCATCTACATACATGCTTAATATTTATTTGATGTGGTTTCATGAGTATCATGATATACATTAATCCTTTTATTTTTTCTTATGCATGTAAAATTTTAATGACCTGTTTCGTCATTACGTTGAATTAAGGCATAAGTATCCGACTAGAAAAGTCTCTAGGTGAGAATTGAAAATCTTGGGCTAGGGTGAGCTTAAACTAAAATATAATATTTGCTGCCTTAGAGGTGATTCATATTTCATGAGATATCATGTGATAGTGTCGTGTCTATTTTTGGATAGCCAACTGCCATAGGATCTTGTAGGAAGTTTCAGGATGAGAATCAGAGTAATAGAACTCCGAATATCATAGTTGCCATATTGGGAATAATTTGTGGTGTCTATGAAATAATGTGTGTTGCGAAATGAGGGTCTGGGAGTGAGATGATGATGTTTTATAAATTGGCCTTTGCCGCGATGAAAGGATGCCTCATTGTGATGGTCCATCCCGACGATCCTTATTGCGATGATCCATCGTGATGAGATTATGCTACAGTATACCTGTGTGACCTATAATTTTTTGAGTTATTTTCCTCATAACTCAAATTTGTTGTAGAGCTCTCAAAAGCAATTTTCCCAAGAAAACTAGGGCAAACCCCATCATTTGAGGTAAGTAATCTGTATAACTCATATTTTATTAATTAATTATCTTTCTTAGACCTTGGAGGGGAAGAATTAATGTGGATTTCTTGTAATTAAACCGTAGAAGTATGAACTTGGAGGAAAACCCTATGGGTAGGTGTAATATCACCTAGAATTGATCTTAGGTTGTGTTTTTATGAGTTATAACATGAAAATATTAGTTCTTAGCATGTTTAAGGCTAGTGGGGAACTTTGGGTTCCGTAAAGGTGAATCCTTTAGGCCTAAAAATGGTGAAAAAGGTATGAACTTTGTTAGAAACCTTGAATATAGATCCTATGAATGCAATAGGGTTAATTTATGACTTATTAAACCCTTGGAGACCGCTAGAAACCTCGTGTAATAGGTAGAATGGTTGGGTCTGATTTCCAAGGTCTGAAATGAAGGGTAATTGGCTAATTGCTCTTATATATTTGTTATTTCTAGACCTTGTGCATTTTGGAGAGTTAGGAAAAGATAAGGTAGTAGTGAACTAGCTTGCGGGTGTTATCTTCACTCGAGGTAGGTTCTGGTTGAATTAGAGTTAAGACTCACCTTGTTGCATATTTGTAGTGAAATTATATAACTTGTGATTGTTCTTCGGATATGGTTGTGTTATATATGCTTTGACTGTTGTGCTTATATGATTAGGCTAAATGAACAGGAAGTGATAAGTAAGCTGAAATGACTAAGTATGGATAATGTCGTGGGTACTGATATCTTGTAAGAATATAGGTATGATAACCTAGTTATACAAATATTATTATTGATACATCTGGTAGGGAGTGGATACCATGCTGGTATGTTACATGGACAACCTAGGGTCCCTTGCAGGTCATGACTAGTGGGCAAACATAAGACCATAGCATGTGTGTACACCTTTTACCTTGTTTGTATTATTGTATTGATGCTATGATGAGTTGGGTAGAGATCTATGGTGATCACTCCTTTCCTCTCTTATGGTACTATTTTATGAATTGTGAACTTGACTTGGTTGCTGTTGAATTGACGGAAAGACTATCTCTTGGTTGCTTATATGCTAAGTGTTGGATTTTTATTACTTGTTATATATTTTGCTATTCACATGTTATATTATTGGGTTATCCTATGATTCCTACCAATACATAGTGTGTTGTATTGATACTACCCTATGCTTTTCTTGTGTTGAGTGCATACCGTGTTCCAGAGGCTGAGACTTGACCTTGACTAGAGTAGAGAGGCCAACTGCAAATCCAATGGTGAGCACTACTCTCCAGGCATCATGGATCCTCCACGAGTTGTTTTCCTTCTTTCGGATAATGAAACTCTTTATTCTTATTGCTTTTAGTTGATTAATGTATTCTTAGACTATGTTAGTTTAGTAGTTCTGGACGATGAATTTTAGTTTCTGGGACACTTTTAGTGGACTGTTTTTCTCACATTCTTTTATTATTATTTAAATATTAATTCATGTATGGATTAAGTGGAAATGTTTATCTATTTCATTGGAATTGGTTAAGTCTAGAGTCGGATTTGGGTTGTTAGATTCTCCTACTAGGAGGGTTCGCATAGATGCCAATAACGGCCTATCTGGGTCATGATAGAAATGGTCTCTGAGTCCATTATGGACTCCTCTCTTTCTAGCATTATTGAGTTGGGCTTCGGCCCAACAGATTTCACTTTCGAGTCAAGCCTCAGCATTAAGTCCAAAAGGACTAATTCAAAGTCAAGAAAAAAGAAACAAGTGTGTGGCCTAAGTGTTACATACAAATGAAAGGGAACCAAATATACAGGATCAAAGACAAAGCAGTGAAGAAAATGGGCTTAACCCGAATAGCTGGTAGTCCAAATTGACAGATTGTAGGGGTTTGGGCCTAAGTGCCTAAATTCAACTTCTTCTTTCTGCTCTTAAATTATTTGTATAATTAGCACATTGTAAAATTCTAAGGGAATCAAGCCGGTAGGCCAATTCCGTTTCAGGTACGACAAGTCCATTTTGTACTTGAAAGTGAGCTTGAGTTTGCCTGATCTTCTGTAGGATTGGCCTCGTGAGTAGGGACTTTCTTTATTGTATCTATCTTTCAGACTGGCTCAATAGGGTCCCATACCTTCAAAAGAATAAGGCGGAGGAACGGCTAATTCTGGAAGATAGTAGGCCCTTTCTTCAGAATAATCAATTAGGTTATCATGCGGGACCAAAACCCGTTACCTTACCACTTGGCCACGCCCCATTTAGATTTATATGTGATACTAATAAAGTATATTGCTGGTTTTGTTTGTTTGTCAACTCTAGTCCAAATATCTATATAATAGATTAGATTGGTGCTACGATTTTGCTATGTTTTTGTTATGTGTAGATATAGAATTCAACTTAATTTATTGATCATTACATATAATTCAATTAAGATATTGTATGAAAATATGATTTTTTCGATTCTCCTTTGAGAAAAGGAGGATTTTTGATTAGGTGGGTTTAAAGAAAAAGAAGGATTGCGACGTCTGTTGGGAGGTAGCATCCAATAGATCTATCTACTAGGCCTACTATTTATTTTAAGTTCATTTTGTCATAAAATTAACTATTTGGTTTAATAAAAATTAATCGATCTTTTAGAAGTATTTATGTTCTTTTGCAAACTAGAATTGATTACTTCTCCAAATGATTTTTTCATGAAAAATTGCTTTTTCTTTACTTATCAAATATTCTCATTTTTCATATGTTAGTCAAATAAAATAAAGTTAAAAATAATCGAATAACCATATTTTATCGGATACTTTTAGTGTCTTTAAAACCTTCTAAAAGTGTTAATATAAACTTCTTACTCAAAGTTTTCTTAAACTTGAAGTTTTTTATTTGTTTTAAGTCTTTAAGTGATTTTTCAAAAGTTTTTCTTAATTATTTTATATAAATTAAGTGATGACTCTATTATAATTGAATTTGAGAATTTTTATAAATTTTTAAGTTCAATTCAAGTAAAAAAGCATTCAAAAATGAAGTTGCCTTTTCATTTCAAAAAGAGGGGGAAAATGCGATAAAATAGTATTGTGCGATGGATAAGAAGAGTTGCTACTAACTAGAGTTGCCTCTAGCATTAGAGGCAGTGCATCCACTATTTCATGTTTTGATGTTACGAAAGTGTATCAGAGACGCAACACATATAGTACTAACAATAGAATTTCAGATTTCAGAGGAACTGTGTTATAAAGAAGTTCATGTTGCCATAGTAGATCGCCAGATTACGAGGTTGGTGAATAAGGATATAGCTTCAGTAAAAGTTTTGTGGCTGAATCGTAATATCAAAGAGAAAATGTGGGAAGATGAAGAGGACATGAAGTCTAAATATCCCCACCTGTTCACTCCTTCTAATGATGTTAAGAGCAAGCAAATAGTATGTTCGCATTTAAGTACTTGACGTATGTTACCTGTGTATTATATGAGTTATTGTGTTTTTTCCTATGATTCCCCATACATTATCATCATTCGAGGATGGATGTCCCTAAAGGGGGAGCATGTAACACCCTGCTTGTTTGAATTTGTAAGTTAACCTTGTACTTACAGGATAAGTCTAAGACTGATTAATATGTTAGAAAAGATATTGTATGAGGTATTTTAATTGAACAATGGTTGTATGTTAAGTTTTAAAGTCAAGAAAGTTGCAAAATAAAAGTCGACAAAAGTTATTGTAAATTCCTTTAAGAAATTCTCTGAAAATTTGGATCAAATTTCTCAGAGTTTTTCTCCCAATTTATAAAGATTTAGTGCCCCCAACCTATCAAATTGAAAGTTTATGAGTCTAGTTTCTAAAGCACTAAGTAGTTCATTCATATGACTTCACAATAGAGAGATATTTATATTTTTGTAAGACTGCACAAGCAGGCAGGTCAAGATGGGGCTAAGTCAGTGGAGTGGATATACATTGCGATTTCAGCATTAGAAATTCATTTTTATCTCAAATGTACTACTTAGTTCCAAGTCTGAAAAAAGAGCTTAAGTTCTCCTTAGAAAAAAATGCTCATTAGAGTTTGATAACTAGAGCTTAAGTGCTTCACAAAAATTATTGTACACGTTGAGCCCGTCGTTTTGATATATTTTTCTTCATATTTTGTGTGGTGCTTCTCAATCACGACCTAACTACCGGGTCGTGCGGGCACCTACTCTAATCCACCTAGATAGGAGAACCCTTACCACCCGAACCAACAGGTAATGCGGAAAAAGAAATAAATTATGAAATAGAATCCTTTTTAATACATGGAACTTCCCTTACAAAATTTTCAGAAAATAAATAACTTAAAGAACTTGCGGAAAATATTTTACAATATGAAACAACCTCCCCAGAACCTAGTCTAAGCCGGTACAAGAGCTTCTACAAGATGAGTATATGATATAAGATGACACAACTCCCACCATAGAAGGAAAGTAGGAGCTGCTGGAAGATCATCGCAATCCTGAACCTGTGAAACATCACCAACCCTGCAACCAGACTATACCCAAAAAAGTATAGCAAGAGTAGAATCAGTACAAATACATGTACTGGTAGGCATCATCGGCTGACCCGAATTCACTCCTACCATTATATAAAGATCAAGATAAAATGCACAAGGCAAATGCTTCAGCCCTTTCAACATCACTTTTATCAATCCCCCCTTACGGAACCGACCTTCCTAACCTTTTGACTTACCAAGTCACCTTGTCACCTAGACTTACCAAGTCACCTGGACACCTAGACTTCCCAAGTCACCTTGACATCTAGACTTCCCAAGTCACCTTGTCACCTAGACTTCCCAAGTCACCTGGACACCTAGACTTCCCAAGTCACCTTGACATCTAGACTTCCCAAGTCACCTTGTCACCTAGACTTCCCAAGTCTCACTTAACCCTTACCAATAACAATGTCCATACCTGGACTACCCTTCCCTTACCCAAGTCAACCGCCTTGACTAAATATTCAGACTTAACCCGGCTAACTGCCCAACCAAATCACTTATACCCGTAGTATTACTTACCAGTGTCCAGCCCTTCCCGGACCTCTAGGACAACTTTCCATCCTGGTTATAACAACCAACAACTACAACCCCAGACCTTCTGTATTACTCCCAATTGACCAATCACATGAAAATCACCTAGCAACCATTGACACATTCAATGACAACAACAGAGTTATATCTAAATCCCTTTCTAATCCCGAAACCCGGACCCTCCAAGGATCCTTCATCCACACCTAAGTGCTTAATAGACTACCTTGGTCTACACCAAGACCAACTAATAACATAATATAGCTACCCGGCCTACATCAAGACCGAACTCAGAATATAATAACCCGGCCTATACCAAGACCAAACTAATATCATAATAAACCGGTTTACGCCAAGACCAACTAATAACATAATATAGCTACCCGGCCGACACCAAGACCGAACTCACAATATACCAACCCAGCCTACACCAAGACCAAACTAATATCACAATAACCTAGTCTACGCCAAGACCAACTAATAACATAATATAGCTACCCGGCCGACACCAAGACCAAACTCACAATATACTAACCTGGCCTACACCAAGACCAAGCTAATATCATAATATAACAACCCGGCCTACACCAAGACCAAAAGGACAATATAATATAACAACCCGACCTATACCAATACCAAAAGTACAATATAATATAATAACCCGGCCTACACCAAGACCAAAAGGACAATATAATATAACAACCCGGCCTACACCAAGACCAAAAGGACAATATAATATAACAACCCGGCCTACACCAAGACCAAAATTAATATCACAATTTATAAAACACCGCCCGGTCCACTCATGGAACCAACACCAATCAATGCAAAACAAAAATATAAATGCAATGATGTAGTAAAGTAAACCCATACCAGGCATGGTACCTGAGCCAACCGTTAGTATTTTCCCGTACCAGGCGTGGTACCCGAGCCAACCATTTGTTATACCCGTACCAGGTGTGGTACCCGAGCCAACCGTTAGTATTCCCATACCAGGTGTGGTACCCGAGCCAACCAAATGTCAACAAACCACAGTCAATAGATGAACACACACAACTTGTAAAACCAACAAGTAAACACCGTTCAAATTACAGACTATAAACAGGAACCTAGACATTCCACACAACTTCCCTAAGAAATGTAATGCATACAATCACTTAGACAATGAGTTCAAGAATATACAGATTCACAGAAAATCATAAGCCATCACCTCTCTCATTCCGGGTAAACTATGAACCGTCAAAATCCCGTCCGAAGACTAGCCTCTGTTTGCCCCTTTAAATATGCAATTAATTAATTTTATTCCTGACCCTCTTCCTAGGATCAAATACAACCTGGGAAAACCTTTACCAGCCTTAGAACACAAACAACAAATATGCTAATTATACCCATTAGTTTATGAAACTTCCATTCCTTTCACATTAGTTAATTACTAACCCTTTCCCAGTTCCCCAAACCTTCCGATATTCTAGTTCCCGCATTTATTAGCAAAATCCAACAAATTAAGCAATGCCTAGAATATCACAACACACTATCCCAATTCTACCATTCCAACTAATCCAACAAATCAATAATTTCCTCCAGACTCCATGCCCGAAGGCCTAACCATGGATTCTCCCTTTCATTCTACACAATAATAAGAAAATAAAAGCGGTCAATCTACTCTTTGGAAGAAACCTAGCCTACCTGGATGCCGAGCATATGCGTAGTGTAATTTTTGGCTCCGTGAAGGTGTTCCTTGATGGATGACAGGCTTGAATTCCATGGTTTCGCATTCTTTCAGCTGAAATCCCTCCTCCCCATGGCTCCCAAACTTTGGAGCATCCTAGGAGGGTTTTTGGAGCAACCCTTGTCTTTTTTTTGACTAAAGAAGGGAGAATGGGATTATAAGACCCATTTCTGGGCTTTCTGGTTCCGTAATTCCGCTATAGCAGACGGCCAACTGCTATAACTTTTTACTCGGGTAGTGGACTGACAAACGGTTGATGGAGTTGGAAAGAGGACTCATAGATCTTTAATTTGGTAGGTATTAGGACCCCTAACTCCTTATATTCTAGGAAAAAAGTACGTTTGAAGTTGACCCTAGTTTGAACTTAGCCCGAAACTAAATTGGTAAGGAAGCTTTCAACTTAAATTTTTGCTAAGATTATTCTATGACCTTAGTACATACCAAATGTACTCACAATAATAAAGAATTAATCCTAACTCTTATTATGAATGAGAGGCACCTTCCTTGATCGCAAATATTTTCAGTAACGATAAAACAGGTCATTACATTCTCTTTTGGAGTTTGGACAGCATGTTTTTCATGAAAATATTGGTACTTGGCAGTAGCTGCGGAGTTATATTTTCAAGGTAATTATCTCGTACACTTATCTCTTTGTTGAATTGAGGTTCTAAGCTTCTAGTTATAAAAAGTTATAGTTGTCGATGACTTGGTGTAGTTTCTTGTCGATTAACATTGGAATTCTAATTACTTATTGTAGTAGAGGTGGTTGGTCCCTCTAACATCTACTTTATCTTGGGATTTGAAAGCTTTTTGTTGACGTATTCTTCCCCCTACAACCCCCTTTTGTAATTCCACATTTTAGTGTCACTTATATAGATTTCCAAGCCACAAAATGGTATTTTGGATACCATGGCTCCCGAAAGCCCCTTTGTCTTATTGAGTTTGGTTATTACTATTGTATATTGATGGTGTTAAGGTGTTGAAGAGTTCGGGGGATTGGTGTGATTCTTAGTAGAGTCGCGTACAATGTTTGTCGATTAAACACTGTGAAGTACTCCTTGTTATATCTCCTCGGGAGCTCACCGCTCCTTCTAGATATTCCTAGTATATTTTTATTGGATTTAGCTTCTGTTTATTATTTTTATTAGATTAATTATATTCTTTAAACTTGACTGGTCGCGAATGTGACATTAATGCCTTATCAATTGGCTATGGCTCATTCTTGTAGCCTTATTGATTCTCGTTGTTGTTGCATTACGATTTGTTGGTTGAGCTTCATAGGGACACATTGGGGTTTGGTTGAAAGGTATGTTAAGGCTTTTTTTTCTATTTTTGGAATGACCCTGAAGGCATAAGCTTGTTCAAGCCTGTATAACATAGTTATTCAACTCATAGACTTATACTATTGAGTTTGCTACCACAACATGATATAGTGTCTATCAGTATTACTCTATTAATTACTTAGTGGCCTAGAAAAGTATGTTATGATTGTATTGAGGACGTCTGTAATCACTTGTTATTGTTGTAATGTTTTTATCGCCTACTTGCCGCCTATGAGCTATTTTAGCCTCAACAAACACTGACACTACAGGGTTTGGAGCTTATAGGTTGATTGACAGACCATGCCTACAGGCCGAGTAAAATGTACTTACGGGGCAGGCAGGTTGTACCTTTGTGGCAGCAATTATATTATACTACTGAGCCAATAAGCGGGGTAGACCATACCTATAGGCCGGGTAAACTATACCTTCGGGGAGGGCAGGTTGTACCTACAGGGTAGTAATTATATTGTACTATGGAGCCTCAGTGTATTGATTAATGACACCTATGTATTGAGATAGTTCAGTTTAGAGTATCACTAGGGTCAAGATAAGGGTGCCAGTAGGGGTATTTAGTGACTGTTTATTCTTGTTAGGACTTATAGTGATTGTCTATTGTTTGTACCTGTCGGGCTTATGAGGGTCAAGTTAGGTTATTATTTGCTAGGTGATTAAATGTTGCTTATTGCAGGAAGGTAAGCTATTATACCACTATTTTACTCCTGCCCTTTTTGTTTAGTCCTTACGCTTTAGTTTAAGTTTTTAGTTTGCCTTATATGCTCGGTACATCATTTTGAACTAACACCATTTTACTTGGGGGCACTGCATTCATGCATGTAGGTTTTGAGTGATGACCAGATAGACTTGTCGGGTAGCATATTTGAGTTTTCAGAGGATTGCTCAACTCCTTTCCATCTAGGGGTCGCTAGAGTCTCAGAGGTTTGCCTTTTTATTGATTATATTTTTAGGTAGGTTGGGACCTTGTCCCACTAAGAATTATATTCATAGAGGCTTGAAGACTAGTTGGTTGGGTTGTATAGCTATGTTAGTAACTATTTTGGCCTTGTATGTTGATTAGTTGTATCTTGTTGGCCAATTGGGCCTTGATGTTGTTGTTATTGATAGCTTAGTGGTTTATTGGCCTAGCTTATATTGTATATACTTATTTTTAGTTTCTGTATAGAGATTCTGTGTAACAACCAGGTCCACCATTATATAAATTTTTCCGCTTGCGTAAATTTGGGAAGAACGATTAAACTATGTTTGAAGTAAGTAGGGTGACGTCCTGGAAAATTTCTGATTTTCAGAAATAATTTAGGCTGATGTCACTCTGCTATAGCGATAATTTTTCCGCTATAGCAGAACCGCTGTAGCGGAGGGTCGGACCGCTATAGCGGAACGATGGGAGGTAGTAGCCTCAGAATGAGATTTTATTCAAAAGCTTTACCTCCTCAGTTAGAAAACATACGAGGGTTTCTCCAAAAACCCTCCCATGCTTCTCCAAGGTTAGGGAACCATAAGGAGGAGGGGCCGTGGATGGAGGGATGCAAAACAGTAGATTCTAGGACCACCGTTCAGCCAGGAAATCCTTCACGGAGCTAGAAATTGCATCATGCAGCTGCTTTGTATCCAGGTAGGCTAGGTTTTCATGAGTAGTTAGACCTTTTTACTTTCCATACTTTTGTATAGTGAGATGGAGAATCCATGTTTTAGGCCTCCGGGCACGGAGTCTGGTAGATTCAGGTTTGGTTATGCTTGGTCTAGGATGTACGGAGTAATTTATTGGTCTTGTGTCATGTGAACGGGTGGTTATATTATTGTATTGGTATGATAGAATATTAGGCTCAGGGACTAGTGTGTCGGGAAGGTTTGGGGAACTGAGGGAGAAAGGCTTGGAACCACGGGTAGTGGGAATGAGGAACTCCTAGGTGGGGTTCAAGGATGTAAATGGCATGAGGTGTAGTTGCGAGTCTTAATAAAATCTAAAAAGGGGGAATCTTTTAGCCGATTTTCCGTCCATCCCAGTCATCCTACAGCCTCTCTCGTAGCAGAAGCCAAACTTCCGGTAATCCCTGAACCTCTCCCAACTAGCTTCGTTGGGGAACCGCTCATAATCATATTCGAGCCATTGTCCTTCATCCATTATTGTTTTAGTCCTGCGAGGTAAGGAGGGGCGGGATTTGAAGAGTAATAGAGCATAAAAAGGGAAGAAATTTTTTCTAAGTGTTGGCTTGGGAAGGCCACTGTCCTGCAGCCTTCCGCTATAGCGAATGGTGCATCCGCCATAGCAGAACCGCTATAGCGGAGGGGTACCACTGTAGCGGGACCGCCATAGAGGAGCCCAACTGCTATAGCAATATTCATCATCTCAGACCTTTAAGGGGTGCATCAATGGTGCCCCTTGGTACGAAACTCCATTTCTGACATTTCAAGTTCAGATCTACCTACCCAAAGTGCCCCATTACTGTTTTCTACAAAATATTGGGCATTATAACCCCTATAAATCGTTTCTTATCACCACTTTTGTTCAAGAACAACCTTTCACTTTCCCACCCGTTTTTGGCCTATTTTTGGCCAATAATAGCGTAATCCTTACGCCGAAAATGCCTTGGAGGCATTGTAAACATAAGGGAAGCGTCCATGCTTCGGGAATCCAACAAAATCCAACCAAAGGTTCAAGTTCTAAAACCCACCAAAATATACTACAAGTTCCTAGTTTTCTACCACATTCATGTACAGAATCGTGCAAGAGAATAAGAGAAGGAGTGATTCCGATTATTACCTGGAATTTCCAATTTGGGAGCGGGAGGATCAGGAGGGAATGCAGTATTTTTGAAGGGAATATAGGGAGAATGGGGGATGAAATCCATTTTATCCCCTATTTCATTCTGCTGTCAACCGCTATAGCGGTCGACAGTCCCTTATAGTGGAACCACTATAGCGGTGTGATGTCCACTGTAGCGGACGATCAGTCGGTTAGTGGTAAAATAAAGTTTATCCCAGGTCTTTTCAAATTCATTCCTCCCAATATAACACGAGGCCCCAAAATTCTTGGATGCTCCGAATGGGAACACGTGTAATTTTCTTGAGAGGCTCATAATTTCCTCATTAGGATGGGGTCATAGTATTCCCTCGGGTCGGTTAGACTCTTTAGGGGAAGGGTTGACAACTTGCGTAGGTTTGTTAAATTACGTGGTCACTTGGGATGGTGAGAGTCCCGGGTTAGTCTTTCTTCTCTGATTTTAATCAGGATCATTCGGAGATGAACAACGGGTAAATTGGTATATGTTGTAACGACCGAGTCCGTCGTTATATAAATTTTTTCGCTTGCGTAAATTTGGGAAGAATGATTAAAATATGTTTAAAGTAAGTAGGGTGATGTCTTAGAAAATTTTTGATTTTCCGAAATAATTCGGGTTGATATCACTTTGCTATAGCGGTAATTTTTCTGCTATAGCGGAACTGCAGTAGCGGAGGGTCAAACCGCTATAGCGGAACAACGGGAGGCAGTAGCCTTAGAACGAGATTTTATTCAAAAGTTTCACCTCCTCAGTTAGAAAATATATGAGGGTTTCTCCAAAAACCCTCCCATGCTGCTCCAAGGCTAGAGAACCATGAGAAGGAGGGATCATGGCTGGAGGGACGCAGAACAGCGGATTCCAGGACCACCGTTCAGCCGGGAATGCCTTCACGGAGCCAGAAATTACATTGTGCAGCTGCTTGGCATCCAGGTAGACTAGGTTTTCATGAGTAGTTAGACCTGTTTACTTTCTATACTTTTGTATAGTGAGATGGAGAATCCATATTTTAGGCCTCCGGGCATGGAGTCTGGCAGATTCGGGTTTGGTTATGCTTGGTCTAGGATGTACGGAGTAATTTGCTGGTCTTGTGTCATGTGAACGGGTGGTTATATTGTTGTATTGGTATAAAAAAATGTTAGGCTCAGGGACTAGTGTATCGGGAAGGTTCGAGGAACCGAGGGAGAAAGTCTTGGAACCACGGGTAGTGGGAATGAGGAACTCCTAGGTGGGGTTCGGGGTCGTAAATGGCATGAGGTGTAGTTGTGAGTCTTACTAAAGGCTAAAATAGGGGAATTGTTTAGCCATTATATAATTAAAAAGGGGAATTTGGTTGTTGCATGTTTAAAAGGGGTGAACCGAGGTTAGCCTTTAGACGGGATTTGACGGTTCGTATTGCACTCGGAATGGGGTAGGTGATGGCTTACGAATTCCTGTGAATGTTGTATATTTTTTACTCTTATCTAAGTATTTGTATGAATTGCATGACTTAGAGGAATTGTGTAGAATGTCTAAGAGTCCTATTTTACAGTCTGTGAATTGAACGGTGTGTTGCTTGTTGGTTTACAAGTTGTTTATTCATTATTTTGACTGTGGATTATTGAAGTTTTGTTGGCTAAGGAACCACTCTTCGTACAGGTATACTAACGGTTGGCTCGAGTACCACGCCTGGTATGGGTATAACAAATGGTTGGCACGGGTACCACGCCTGGTACATAATACTAATGATTGGCCCAGGTACCACGCTTGGTATGGGTTTATTTTACTGCATCATTGCATTGGTAATGTTGTATTGCATTGATATTGTCGCATTGTATTGACTGTTATTGGTTCCGTGAGTGGATCAGGTGTTTTATTGAATTGTTATATTCATTGGTGGTCCTTGAGTAACCGGGAATTTCTGTTATAATTATGGAGTTGGTCTTAGATTAGGCCGGGTTGTTCATTGACACGTAGGTGTTGTTTAGAAGGGATCCTGGGGTGGGTCTGGGCTATTTGAAAGAGGAGGCTAAATATATTTTTTATCGTCATTGAGTGTGTCATTAGCGGTCGGGGATTACTTGTGGTAATTAAGATAATGGTTGGCCTTGGAATAGATCGGGGTATCCTATTGTACACTTAGGTGTGTTTGGGGGGATCCTTGGGGGTCCGGGTTATGTGATTAAAAAGGAAATTAGATGTAACTCTGTTATTGTCATTGAATGTGTCGATGGTTGCTAGGTGGGTTTCATGTGATTGGAAAATTGGGAGAAAGATTGAGAGTCTAGAGTTGTAGTTTCCTGGTTGTTATAAACAGGTTGGGGAGTGGTCCTAGAGGTCCATGAAGGGTCCGGAAATGGGTAACCGATGCTACGGGTATAAGTGGTTGTGTCGGGCAGCTAGCCGGGATAAGTCAGAATGTCTAGTTAGAGTAGTTGACCTAGTAAGGGAAGGGCAGTCCAGGTGTGGGCATGGATATTGGTAAAGGATAAGTGAGGCTTGAGAAGTTTAAGAGTAGGTAACTTAGGAGTCTAAGGCTAGTGTGACTCGGAAGTCCTGAGAATGAGGAGGTTGGTAGCGGAAGAATATGGGGGAATGGAAGTTGTTGTATTACGTTCATGTTTTTCCCTGTTTTCTTATATGATGGTAGGAGTGGATTCGGGTCGACCGATGATGCCTACCAGTATGTGTGCTTATACTGATTCTACTCTTGCTATACCCTTTTTGGGTATAGTGTGGTTGCAGGGTTGGTGATGTTTCATAGGTTTACGGTGATGAGGATCTCCAGCAGCTTCTGCCCTTTGATTCCATGGCGGAAGTTGTGTATTTTCTTTCCTTTGCATCATCTTGTAGTAGCTCTTGTACATGTTTAGACTAGATCCTAGGGAGGGGTGTTTTCAATTGTAAAACTATTTTCTATTTTTCGGTGTTGTAATAAAAAGGTTTTATAAGTAAAGGTAAGGGTTATTTTGGTACTTTCTACCTTTTCCGCATGTTACCTGTTGGACGGGTGGTGAGAGTTCGTCTATCTAGGTGGTTAGAGTAGGCGCCCACACGGCCTGGTGGGTTGGGTCGTGATATCCTGGTAGCCTCGATGGCCCACATAACATTTATGCTTTCCTATATATCATGGCTGCCTTGACGGCCCAAATAGGACTTGTGTGCTACCTACTTATTGCTTTACATAAACTATTAGGAGCAGCTGTTTTGTTTGTAGAGCTGCTGACAAGGGCATCGGCAACCGAGGGATAATTTTTAAGCCGAGATATATTTATTTGTGTTCTTAATTGTGAGTGGCTGCTATGCACCATCAATAAATGGTTTAGCTAGGTCGGCTTGGGCCTAGGTTTTTTCATTAGATGCCAGTTGCGCCCTTGAGTTTGGGGCGTGACATAGTCACTTGATTCATAGGGAGAAAGCTTTGAAGTCATTACAGTTTCAAAATTTGTTTGTTAAGAGGAGAAAATGTTCATTTGGTGAAAAGGAGGTGGGATACTTGGGTCATATAATTAGTGAATCAGGAGTTCTAACAGATCTTACAAAAATCATTGCTACTACGAACTAAAATGTACCTAACAATGTAAACTAACTTAGGGGATTCCTCGGGCTTACTGGTATTATAAAAGATTCATTAGAAGTTATGGTATGATTTCCATACCTCTAATCGAATTACTGATAAAGGAGGATTTACATTAAGTAATAAAGTAGAGAAGCTTTTTGTAAATTGAAGGAAGTCATGATGTCACCACCAGTGTAACACCTCGGAATCTGAACCGATATTTTTGCAACATTTAGAAGAAATCTAGAACTATTCCAGTATTTATGGTCGAGTCTACAAAACTTTGCTATGAAGAACGGCTTGTAGAGTGACCCACAATAAGCTCCCTTAGATATATTGTCTCCCCAGGTTTCTATGGAAGACTCGACGATTCATCCTTCTGAAGGATGGGTTCATCCTTCTGAAGGATGGGTTCATCCTTCTGAAGGATGGGTCCATCCTGTCAACCATAGAACATCATCTCAGAGATGTCAAATCCTCAAGAGAAGCATGACTCAGTTCATGGACCCTCATCCCATTCTACGATCTGTAACATTCACCTGTAGAATCTAGCTCAAAGTACCATCAAAATCTCAAAGCCAAAGTACGATGAAAGGACGGTCCGTAGTCCTTGTTTACGGTTTGTAGTTTTCAACCGTTGAACTTATTTTGCAAGCTACCAAATCTCACAGTAGAACCACAATTGAGTCTATGGTCCATAGTCTTGAAGGACGAACCATAGTTATGCCCGTAGAAGGGCAGACTCAGAAAGTTTTAAGAAGGGTCCTAGGTTTCCATGGTTTGGACTACGGTCCATAGATCAGGTTTACAATCCATAGAACCCCAAATTCCAGTGGCTATAAATAGAATCCTTAGCCATTTCTCATTTAGTGTTTGAGTTCAGACATTTTCTCTCAACCCTAGGTGACGAGAAACATTTCCAAAAGGCTAGGTAGGTCTTCTCCTTCATTCTTAAGGTTAAATTAGTGATTCCAAACCCTAACCTATGGGTTCTAACATGTTTCTCAATACAAAACTCTAGGAATCATTGAAAGAATTGACCCTTAACATCTCCAGATCAATTTTATCCAATTCTCCATTGATATTTGGAGCATTTTAGGTATGTAAGGCTATTCATAGTGAAGAACCATGTTCTTCTTCATGCCGTACATCTACACTTCCAGTTTAGTAAGATTAAGCTAGGGCTTTTTTACCAAATTCTCTTATTTCAAATTATTCATGTTTTGAATTGCTTGTTATCTACTCCATTAATGAAATTTTTATAATGCATATCCTTGATTGATAGTTCATGCTCATACTACGACATGAACCCCTCTTAACAAATGATGAATTGTTTTGAATGCTTTGTCATATTAGAGATATTGCATTGTTTTCATAAAGAAAGTAATTCGTACTTTAGAAAAGTATTTTAGAAAAGAGTTTCAGTATAGTCAGTCATAGCTACAGAGCATGATCTTAGGAAAGGACAAAAAAGACAATTTTTAGAAAAGCATTTTTGAGCATAGATGCTCACCAGTAGTATTCTTAGTTAGCTGAGCACTAGGTTCACCAGTCATATCATATATCATGATTTTTGAGTTGGAAATCTCAATAACAGACTTCTTGGTTGCCTTAGATAGACTTTGTTTTATGAGCATTATTTTGGGAGGACTATTTAGTACCGAGACGGGTAAGGGTTTAGATAATCTAAACCCCAAAGCTACATTGTCAGTGTAGGATAAGATCATTCCATTTATTTGAGGTACTCCTTAGTTAGTCCTAAAGTGGCTTACATATAAATCCATAGCTCATTTTAGTTCCTTACCATGATAAGGTCTAGAACAGCTCTCCCAACTGGGCCAGAGATCGGACATCATGTGCTCACGTGATGTTTGTCGATTAAGAGAAACTCCTTACTAAAACTATAACATTTTCATCAATTATCATCTGACTATCAGTTTTCAGCTTGGCATTACAGTCTTACACATATTTTATACTTGTGTTCTATTATATTCAGTTAATGCATTTCAGTCACCGCCCAGATACTCTTTAGCTTAGTATTTTCAGTTAGCATGTTATTTCATTCAACTATTTTACATATCGTACATTCATATGTACTGACACTCTTTAGTGCTGCATCTTTTTATGATGCAGACTTGGGTGTTCAAGGTCGATAGCATATGCATCAGTAGGATCTCATTCAGTCAGCTTTTAGTGAGGCCTCCTACCTTTCGGAGAGCTCCAGTTTATCTCTTTTACTAGTAGTTTTAGTACTTCTTTCTGGTAGCCGGGGGTCTTGTCCCTGCAACTTACTTTCAGTGCATTAGAGGCTTCATATATGAGTTAACATTTGTTTAGTAAATAGTTGTTTTGTAAATACTTATGCATTCATATTTCAGATATGAAGTTATTTCGTTTTGCTTTATCAGATTATTGAATTTGATTTCTAAAGAAAGTGCAAGCCCATCTTATTTAATAGATTTTGTATTCTTATTCAATGTTTAGTTTAGTAGTTATCCAGACCAAGGGTTCACTTAATCTATTAGTGGTTCCGAGTACTGGCTATGTGCAGGGTGTAGACTCGGAATGTGACATCTAATGTTAGCTTTACTTGAATATTTCTAAGGGTTCACTATAGAGATCGATGCATGTAATGAAGGGTTAAGGGTTGTTTAATGTAAAAAGGTCAACCTTTAGCTTTTATCAGCAATGATTTATATTCTAAACACCAAGGTATGTCTATATATGAAATGGAGACCATATTTGATTGTGAGACACTTGACAGTAAATACATCTCATTAGAGATTGAAACATCTCTTAGAACAAAATATTTCTATTCCTAACCAACATAAGTGGTCAGCCAAGTTGATGATATATGATTGCATTATCTATAAGCAAGGAAGCAAAAAACTTAGTTACTTTGTACTTTCTAGAGTTGCTTAGGGGAACAAGGAGCTGAATTTTCTTTACTGTTATCATTGGACAATTAATGCGGCAAGTGAAAGATTCTTATTCACAAGATGCTAAGTTGATTGTTATTGTATTAAATCTTTGAATAAGGCTATTGGTTCGAAACCACCTTATAAATGACTTAATGTATTGTTGTATAGGAAGAGTACGGTAGTAGTTGTAAAGGATGATTCTTTGAGACAAGGTTCGCTTTAAGATTTTTATGATAGTGCTTTGGGTGGTCATTCTATGTCAAGCCCCGAGCCAATGCCATGGACAGGTGACATTCAATGTCATTGTTGGCCCGAGCATACCCGTAACATGGCATGATACATGAGCATACACTAACATAAGCAAAAAACATGGAAATCATTTTTAAAAATGAATTTTTATTCATTAAAGTACTTTTTAAAAAATGATATATGAGTCAATAAATAAACTGAATACATGTCTTGAGTTGATTGACTACTATCTATCTATGATGCCTCTAAAATGAATATCTGAATACTGATTGCCGGGACAAGGCCCCTGATATACCTTTATGTAAATAACATACACTATTAAACTACTCTACAGACTAATCCCTCTGGAAATAAATAAGGCTTACCCAAAGCTTAAAGGATAGAACTTACCTGAAACATCTAAGTACATGCATGAGTACATGAGTCTACATCACAGAATAATGCAGTATCGAATGACGTAAGTACATAGAATGTACAGTATGTAAAATAACAGGAAAGATCATGGCATAATATATATTGAAAACTGAAATAATAAGTATAGAACAATATGACAAGAGGTAGATATACGCATAGACCATCAACTATTCGGGATAGAAACTTACATTAGGTTTCTGATTTAATGTGGAAGTAGATGGCATAACTGACATAAATATATATATACAGATATATATACACACCACAAGCTATGTGGGTCCAATCAACACCCGATCGACTAGGCACCAAACCATGATTGTCGCGTGGGTTAGTATGTTCTATATATAACAATGTGAAAAACATGCATAATTATCCTTATTGAGGAAAACATGAAAGAGTCGTTTGAATTTATGGAATGGTCCATAACCTACATTGATAAACATAGTTTTAGATAGTTGATCTTTGGACTCACACCTTCTCGGTTAACCATCTAACTCCCTTAATCTTATATAATTTATATTTCTGTCCCTCTTTGACTCATATTCATAAATTATCCACTTTAAGATCATAATTATAGTTAGTCACTTTAGGCTCATAATCATAAGCTTAGCCACATTAGGTCTATAATCATAAGTTAGTCACTTTAGGCCCATAATCATAAGTTATGTTATTAGTCAACACCATAGAAGATTTGTGGAAGGTAAAGTAATAGTCATTATGTCACGATTCATAAATTAAAACTATTCATAACTTTATGAAGAGAATATTTTGGAATGTTCATGTCATTGATCATATGATCATAAGGTCATAAAGATATTCTTGAAGTAGGTTTATAGTGTTAGAAGTCATAAAGACCAAATCATATGTCATAGTTTATAAGAAAATGATCTCATGACATTATAGAGGTTATGATGATTTTGAATGATTCAAGTCGTTTTAACATAGTTTATGATTAAGGAGATCATATGATCATATCAAAACCATAGCCAAGAAAGTTTACATCATAAGATCGTAAATTAGGAAAAATCGTATCATAAGTCATGGAGTATGTATTTTGAGAAGAGTTCATCCTTTGGGATTCATAAGGGATCATTGGATTTCACGATGATCATAAGATGTCATGCCTCATAAGATTCATACAGTTCATAAGATTTATAAGATTCATAAGTTCATTATTCTTCTGAAAAATCATAAAACAAACTTAGCATTTAGTATAGGGTCACATATCTTTCATTAACATTCAAGAGTTCATGAGTTTATGTAGAAGAATCCATGGGAAATCACATAGAATATGGTTATCATGAGATAAGAGACATGAGTAAAGATTCATGGGGGTTTTATGGAAGAATTGAAGAGATCATAATCATTAGGGTTTTATTCTAGCCCTAACTTGTTCATGAGAATCATTCAATGTAGAGGAAAGAATTCCTAGGAATGACATAGGTAGGATAGGCTTACATACCTCAAAGAATGGAGAAACTTGGAGAAGAACTTGTGGATTCCCTTGCTTGAGATCCTGAAACCCTTCAATGAGTTTGGGGAGAGAGAGGAGGAACTTGTATGATGTTTTCCCTAAGGGTTTCTGAGTTTAGGAAGGGTTTCAAGTCGTGGGGTGAGTATCTGAAGTGGTAGGATAAAAATACCCTTCTATGGACGAAAGGCCAAATTTTGTATCCTTACAATTTTCTTAACGCACTACACTGTCATAGCAACACTATAGCCAATGCACCACATCTGATGTTAAACATTAACACCTGTATTTTTGACCTTTCCTTAGTAAAATATGCACAACTTTTTACTCAAAAATTGGATTGATGAGCAGTTGATGGCATTGGACTCTAGACTTAAAGAACTTTAATTTGGTAGGTATTAAGCTACATAACTCTTCATATACTAGGAGGAGTGCTTATTTGAAGTTGAATTTAGTAAGAACTTATATGAAAACTTTATTGGTAGAGAAGCTTTTAACTCGACTTTGTGCTAAAATTTTCTTATGACCTTAATTCACATCCAATATACTTCCCAGACTTAATACATGACCTTTATAAGTAGGGAAAATCAAAACTCATTGGGTTCGGGTCTAACTACCTACCTTGAATGGTTCAAATTTTTGCTCAAAAGTTCAAGGTGTTACAATATCTTCTCCTTGTGATCATTCATCATTGAATAAAGGTCATAGCTAGAATGAATACAAATAAGCCATATCATAGTCTAGTATTTCATGAACTATCACTTACCAACAAAAACTTTGTTAACATGAGAAGTTTCATAATGCACCATTAAAGGAGAGTATAGGAATGAGTCATGGAATACATGAGATTACCATAGACATGACATAAGACATGAATTCCATGGGGCATGATCATTACAACATGATATGTGAGTTCATAGAATCGTAGGCTTAGAGTAGGAGCATGAAATGTATGATGTACATATAGAGGCCTAATTCTTGACCATAAACATGGAGTATGTACTGAGCATAATCACTTAGAGCACGAGCATTAGGAATAAAAGGGATATTGTTCAATCTTGACGTATTCTTAGCGTGACCTTGTTACTTAAAAAAGCCTGTTAAGTAAGGTATAATAGAAATGTATATTTCTTATATAAAACACATAGAGCATGAATAGAGAGTCATTCTAAGAATACACATGACATAACTATTAGACATCATCATAAGTGAGCGTACATAGGGCTTAGATCAAAGAAATCGTGGGCATGAATCATTTAAAAATCTGATTTGAGTATATACATGATGTAGCATGATTTCATTAGATATCAAGGTCATATTATGAGTTCATAGGGCTTGGCATAGTGAAAATATGAGTTCATATATCTTGAGCTTCATCACATAGAGCTGGAATGCATAAAATCGTAGAGTAAGATTAAGATCATTGTTTGAAGCAGTTGCTTCTCATTATAGGGGATAAGCATTTATGTGAATCTATATAAAGTGCATGAACCTTAGTCATTGGCATGACACAAATATGTAAGACATGAAAAGAGTGTCATATTGACTGAAGTGCAAGGAGTACCCTATGATAAGAATGGATCGACATCCCATCATACTACTTTTGGAACTTTTCACAATTAGAATCTCAAGACTCAACTTGGTTTTTTACCTTATCATCTCCCCCTTAGTTTAAAAGTTGACATTCTAAGTCTGCTGACTTCCGCCCTAAACTGGGTTATAATCAAATAACTCTACATGATTGAGGTATCACTATACACTTGAATGTTAAACTCTCCCTCGAAGACTAAATCTATAGATACTCAAATTCTTGCTAGGTATTTTTTTTTTGAGATATCTCTCAACTTCCTCCTTGCCTCTAAGACTATAATTATATGATTCATACTCCTAATGTCTTACTAACATTATGCCTCCAAATATCTATCCACTCGTTTCAAATGGGTTCAATACTAAGAGACTCAATATCGTCCGCCTTATCTATACTCCCCTCAAATCAGCTCTTAGGGATACCATATAATACATACTTAGCCTTCTCCATACTTTGCAACTCAAGAATACTAAACTAGGTACACATAGCACATTAGGAGCTTAGAATCTCATGTAATAAACATACTACCTTTGATACACATCTACATTCCTAAAGCTTAAGGCTCTTCTTTATCTAATGACTTATCCACCATTCACTTATTCATATCTAGTACATACATATCATGCTTACACATTTACACTTTCCGTAAGTTATCAACTTAAATTCTTGCATGTGCTATGTCAAGCCTACTAGATCAAATCCCACAACCAGCATTATCACCCCCAAACTATCATTCTTTACACCACGATGATCATCCATAATTCAAGATTAGTGTCTAGTACTAAACATGGGTAGAAACACAACTTTTCTTATATCATATAGAATTGCAGCTACTAGAGCAAAATCAAGAAACACTAGTCCATTGAAATCTTATGACAAATTAGTCAATCTTAATCACATAATCTATCTAATTGCAACCTTAAGCACATTATCCTTTCATAATATTATTACTACGTATCCATTCATTATACACCCTTAGTGAAATGAAATGGGGAAAATTTCCCATCACGATCCCCTTAAATGCATCACACTACCCATAGCATTGGGAAGGCAACATGATGCGATGGTCATAGCATTGGCCACTACAAATTTCAACTCTTTGAAGTTTGGTCTGTAGTGCCATGCACTACAAATTTCAACTCTTTGAAGTTTGGTATGTAGTGCCATGCATTGGCCAAGGTGTTACACTGTCAAAGCTCTTTTTAAGGCGACACCTTGACTTGGTACTTTCTTGAAATTTTTATCTAGTCATGGAACTCATTTTGATTGGGTTCTAATCAATCTATGGATCAAGTAACTTGATTTCTAAGCTCTAAAATGGGTGCAACCTCACCTTTTAACTTTTTCTCATCCTCGAACAACCACTAAACAATTTTAGCTTAACTTTATTCTATTATGCAAGATCAATGGATTACTTACACCTAAATTTCCAAGATATTTCATTATGAAAACAACTCTTAAACAAAGTGATTTGAACAATTCAAAACAAGATGATTCTATAAGACAACATAACCTCTAGAACTGACTCTTTATTCAATATATAAGGCAAATCAAAATTGTATAGTCAAGCAAGAAAATTGAATAGATCATTAATTTTGCATCACCTATGTGCGCTCACTTCAAGAGAGACTCCCCCACACACATTCACAATAGATGATATTTTTCAAAAACAAATAAATAGAATAATAACACTCACTCTCACAAATGAATTCATATACATACAAGATAGGCTTACCCTTTGCATAATGCTTCGTTAACACAAGTAGTAGAAATATAGGATAAAAAGGTCATTATTTGGTTGTAATGTTGCCTGAGGGACAAGTAAATATTTGGTTAAAATGGTAACTATGTAACAACCCATATTATTGGTATAGTGTTGTTTAGGGTGTAAGTACCTAGTTAGAGTTATCCCTAGGATGAGAGTTGATAAAATCTCAAGCTAGGGTGATTCCTAATGAAAATATGATGTTGTCTGCTTAAGAGGTGATTCGTGTTTTGTGGTGTAGTATCCATTGATGGATAGTAGAGTGGTGTAGTTTTCCGTAGGAGGTTTTAGTATGCAATATGGGTTTATAGAACTTCGGTTATAGCAGTTTCCATGTTAGGACCAATCTATTATATCTCGAATCGAGGTTTATATTGTAAAATGGGGTGTTTTGACTGAGTTCCTGAGTTTCTATTTGAGAGACCACTACAGTGGACGCAATTCCAATGTAGAGAGATCACTGTAGCTATCAGAGTCCCGCCAAAGTGAGCCTGGAAATTTTACCATGGTTTTCCATAACGAGCCAAATCTCGCCACAACAGTCTCCCCAAAGTGAGAAAACAACCTCTGCAACGACATATGGGAGGTAGATTGCCTGACTTAAGTTAGTTTTCTGAGTTTATTTCACAAACTACAAAAACTTATTCTAGAACTCTAAGAAGACAAATTTCCAAAACTAGGGTGTTTTTCTTCGTTCAAGATAAGTTATTCCATTAACCTC
Source organism: Jaltomata sinuosa (assembly GCA_003996215.1). Taxonomy (NCBI): domain Eukaryota; kingdom Viridiplantae; phylum Streptophyta; class Magnoliopsida; order Solanales; family Solanaceae; genus Jaltomata; species Jaltomata sinuosa. The sequence continues at coordinate 399,108 of QJPP01001088.1, forward strand.
CTCGTTTAACAATCTTTTACCATTGTAGAATTGTTGGGGAGTGTTTAATGGTGGAAATTATGGGCTAGAACCCTAGGTTTGTGAAATTGTGAAAAAGCCTATGTGTAAGGGTGATTATCATCTAAAATGCTTCTAGGGTGTAGATAAACACTTACTAGTATGAATTAGGATGATTTAGTAATCTTGACTTCCATAAATATGTGATGTTTACCATAAATTGGCTTAAAATGGGGAAATAGGAGTAAAAACTCCATGAATGGTAATTATGTGAATAATGTGAAGTAGTTGATGGTTAATTGACTCCTGGAGAACTCTACGGACCTCGAGTAAGGGTAGAGTTAGTGGGTTGGATTCCCAAGGCCTAAAATGAAAGAGTAAATGATTACTTACTCTCTATTGTTTGCCTGTTTAGACTTAGTACATTCTGAAGCATTGAGGAAGGGCAAGACTATTGCAAGGTAGCTTGTGATTTGGAATTCTTTGATTGGGGTAGGTTATGGTTTAATTGGAGTTGTGACTTGATTTTGTACTTGTATGCTTGAATTAAATTACTTGTTGATTAGTCTTCAGACATACTTGAAGTTGACATTGTAATCTTATTAATGCTTGAATGAATAAGCTATTATATATTGAACTTGATTAAAGAATGTTTTAATAATGAAGTGTTCTTGTAATTTGGTGCACTACGTTATGTACCGAGAGATAAAGAATTTGGAACCATATGATGATATTGGTTAAGGAGTCAAGTACCACATTTGTACGAAAATTGATAGTGGTTTTATTATTATGGATCGGGTACTACACCAGTACGAATATTGATATTGATTTTATTATCATGGATCATTATGGATCGGGTACTACACCAGTACGAATATTGATATTGATTTTATTATTATGGATCGGGTACCATACCAGTATGAATATTGATATTGATTTTATTATTATGGATTGGGTACCACACTGATATGGTACATGAACCCTGGTGCATCCCGTGCAGGTCATGACTGAGCAATAAATCAATCAAGTTAAGGTCATGTCACCTTTTAAAAATGTGACAATTGACATGACTAATTACGGCTATTACATTTTGGTTAACAAACCTTTACACTTTGGTTAATAAGATGCAAGACCCATTGAATAAAAACCCATGGATTAAATATGGTCTTTGGGGGAACAAGAAGGAGAAGTTTATTATCTTTCGAATAACAAGATGGACTAATTTGTATTATAAAATTAAGGGGAGGGGTATTATTTTTCCTACACACAATAACTCTTGCATTCACACCTCTTTCTCACCAATTTTTAGATCTATATAAGTTTTCATTCTATTTTTCTTAAATTCTTTCATCTTCTACACACTAACAAACACACACACAAAGACACTCTCTACACTCTACTTTTCAGATTTTGCTCTCACTCCCTCTTTCTCCCCTCTCTCGCTGCTCTCCTCCTTCTCCCATTCTGTTGTTGCCTCACCAGAGGCGATGATCGGCGAGCCACCACCACCACGACGCTGCTCTTCTTTCTCTTATTTTTCTATCTCTTCCCCCTTTTCCTTCTGTTTTGCCACTGCCACACCGGAAAATGGCCACCTTGAGACTAAATTTGGCCGGTTGGCCGTTGCTCTGGCTTCTTGCCGTTGAAGCGACGTTACTGCTTGTGTATCTCACTGAACCAATGACCTTGACTTGTTGGTTTTGATCGTTTAGGGGGCAGATCTGGCCGGAGTTATTATTTCTCCGTCGAGCTCCCTTTTTTCAGATATTTATTATTGTGCTATGTTATTTTCCTTTTGTTAAATGTTTGTATCTGGCGGACGAATTTACACTAATGTTTGGTTGTTCCAGATGGCGTTTGGTATTTTTCGGCTACTTATGTATATCTCTGTCTTGCTGCTATATTTTATTGCTATTTTTTGGATTATTTTTTTTTTCTGATTTTTTGCCAATTTTTAACCTGAAAATTTACTCCGGAGATGGTTTTGCTCCGCTACTAGTTGGCTGATTATGGGACTGCTTTTTGACATTTTATTTTGCTGCTTTTGTGGGCTGCCCACAGGCTCCTTTGGTGCTCTCTTAAGTTGGTTTTCATATTGACATTAATTGATTTGAACAAAATAAAATAAATTGGCCAATGAAAAAACTCGTATCGATTTTTGAGGCCTTCACAATAAAAAGACGGATACATATATACATACATAGAGGGAAAAAATTAAATTTTGGGCAATGCTAAAATTTTAAGGACAAAATAAAAAGTTTTATGATTCGTATATTGACGAGGTGATCTCGGATGGCCAATCGATGCTTCGCAGCCATGGCGTATCCAAGACTTAGTACAATTACATATCTTAGCCCACACTATAATAAAATTCTATTTTTATATATACATACATATATGTATTTTTTAAATTTATTTTGATAAATATTTATTTATTATTGACATTTTTACTAAGTGTTTATACATGTATGTGAAGATACTTCTCGAAGATGATAATTAAAAGGAGTTTGAAGATCTCCCCAAAATTCATTATTTGTATTTATATTCTTGCAATTGTACAAAAGATAAAGTATAGTGAAAACTTTACTTTTGGGGTGTCGGGTGGTAGTGTTCTTTATTTACTTATTTATTATTACGCGCTTAGGCAAAACTTAAGTCGTAAATACTTTTATAAATAAATTAATTTAACTTAGATATTTAGTTAATTAATTCATATTTTTTACGTTACGCAAATATTAGGACATCATTTCTTTTAAAATAAAATTTTCTTCTAGTTATTTTTATTTAACCTTTAGAAATGATATCTTACATATTCTTTTATTAAATATTCCTTTAAATATTAATATTCTTTCTCATTCCTAAATACATTTTTTTATAAGAGTGAAATATTTTTTTTACATAATCAAAAATACAGGTTGATTGATATAATTGTTATACAATCTTTTGATACATTTTCTTTATATTATATATATGTTTACACAATTTTTACATGCTTTACTCAACATATTTTTTCTTACATTATTTGTACTTAGATATACGTTTCTTACACTTTTTTATTATATATATTTCGTAGTAGTATCTATTCTTTTACATTAACTTAATTACATATTTTCATATTAACAGTATACATTATTTTATACTCTTTTATATATTTTCTTATATATAAATCTTTATACATACTAAATTTCCTTCTTTACATATTCTCATATATATTAAAGTACATTTTTACACACTCTTATGCACATATTTTAAATTATTCTTTGTACATATATATTTTTATTTTTACTGTACATATTTATACTTTTCAAAAAATGATTTTTACCTCCTTCTTTGAAAAATTAAGTCTAGTCGGGTGCTACATTTTGTGGATTCTGAAGGATGCATAATCCCTTTCTTTCAGAAAAACTTGAACCCTTACCTAGAATCTCAACTGGTTTTCGCAGATTAAAATGCGAGTCATACATATCAATAATCAAAATAGATTTTCTTATTTTCCTTAAAAATTAGGTGGCGACTCTGTACATAATTAAATTCCATTTTAGAGTTCATAAGTCATGCTTTATCTAACCTCGATAAAAATAGGGCATGACAATCCCCTCCCATACAGTGCCTCAAATGGTGCCACGTCGATACTGTAGTGGTAGTTGTTGTTGTATGAGAACTCACACAACAGTAAAAACTGGTCCCAATGACCCCCAAATTCGATCACACATGTTCTCAGCATGTCTTCCAATACCTGGATTGTCCTCTCTGACTGACCGTCTGTCTGAGGATAGAATGTCATGCTAAAAGTGAGTTGGTTGCCCAACTCTTCGTACAACTTACCTGATAGTCTGCACGACCTACTAAATTAGTTATTTAACTTAACGAGTTGCCTATCGATGAAACAGGTTGCCTAACGTGTTTCAACAGTACGAAAACAATAACTGAAACATTGATTTTACGTGGAAAACCACCCGGCTCACAAAGGTGTAAAAACCACGACTTGTACCGCTACAGGATTTAACCCCAAACTTCACTAAACAATGAGCCTTAACAATTCAGGTTACAACTCGATGACAAACAAAGGAATTATAAACTCTAACTCCTAACAACACCAACCACCCAAGGTTTGTGTTTCCCCAATCTTCGAGTTAACCCAACTTGAAGACAACAATCCTATTTCAGTTTATAACACACTGAACTAAGATTACAACTCAAAGAATCAACTCCTAATACATCACTACTAAGATACCTTAGCTAGACTCTGTACTTAGGACCAGGTTCTTCTACGTGTTTCTTCAGTCGCCTTTGCTTCACTTGCTAAAGTCAATCTCACAATTGCCTTTTTCTCTCTGTAAGTGCGTAGTTGCTTGGGATAGCAGCTCTGCTATTTAAGCATACTCCTCAAGGAGTTCTTGTTTCACTCAAACTCCTTCTTGCAATCAAACTCTACTTGCTTAGAGTTCTTCTTCAAGTAAGACTCCTATTTGCATTCAACTTCGTGCCATCCCTCACAGTTGTAGTTTGACTCAACTTCAACTTCATATCCACACTTCTTTGCTGACTTGATTTCATCATCAATTATGTCCACGTGTAGTTTCCCAATTCAGTCTTCTAGCAAGATGATGTGGCTTTTAGGACGGTCTTGACTTCATTGAGATTATGTACTGATGGACCATCTTTACTTACCTGTTTCATGTCACTTTGTCATTAATCAAAACTCCATAGAATCCAACAAATTCCTCCTTTTTGATAATGACAAACTCCTTGCCTCTGAGCCCTGTTACATACAGCTAAGAGTTTGAAATAAGTGAATGGAACATGTTAGGTTATCAGTTATAAATATTACATAACCCATTTTCCCTCTTTTGGCATCATTGAAAAGCTGGTTAATTGCACATTCATGGAAATAGACTTGATCATGGCCACTGGGCTATTGTCAAGACAATCACAGTTGGAGAATGAAAAGCAAGAACTAAACTAGTAAGTACAAAAGCCAATAATAATAAAAAGTAGCCATTTCATTTCATCATAGTAAAGAGCAGGGACACTGCTTACACAATACTAAGCAAAAAAAATTGGAACACATAAGGGAACTTAGGAACGGACTGGTGAAAAGAGAGAGGCAAGAGATGTAATCCTAAGAGGAGGGGTTAGTGGACGAGGGCAGGAGTTGAGTGAGTCGGTGTAGGGCATCAGCAATCTCAGACTTCTCTCAAGCTAGCACATCCTCAAGAGCTGCAATACGTGTTTCCCATTCCAGATGTTCAACTAGTCGTGCAGCTTGTACCTCATCTAGTTCTGCAGTTTTGGTAGCTAGTTCATTCCTTAGCTTCTAGATTGGAGTATCATCCCTCCTCATTGAAGCAGGTAGAGCTCGATGGTTCACACGACCAAGAACATCCTTTGTAGTTTGGAAGGACCAGACTTGCACCGGAATATTATAGTCATCAAACACTTTAGCTAACCAAAACCCATAGGTCAATGCATGACCCTTTTCATCCTTAATGAGCACCCTATGCATGTGCTTGATAATCAAGCTTGGTAAATCAATATTGACCTCTGTGTCAAGTAGTTCCATGAGAGTAAGATCCAGGAAGTTTGCCTCAGTACGCCTTTCTTTCCTGGGGGTGATAATTTTGTGCACCACATCAAAATAGAGTTGGTGTAGGGGAGACATCTCCTTTTTGAGGACCCTACAATGCTGAGCAAGGTATGGTTTGCCGGAGAATTTTTGTGTGATTGCTAACGCAGAATCCATGTTATCCAAGGGAGGCCATTCAAACTTCACATAATGATCTTTGGTACTTTGAGAAATCTAGAAAGATCCTCCGCCTTTAGATCCATTGAGACCCCCCTCACAAAAGTACTAAACATAGAACCCTTCTCAGACCCATTCGTGTAAAATTTGGTCACCTCAGGTCATCCAAACCTCCTTTGGATGTTTCCTTGAAGAAATAGGGCAGACCATCCTTGACTCTCAAGCTTTTCCAATAATATAGCCATCTCAGGGCCACCAAATCCAGTAACGACTCTACCCTTTATCACCGATCTCTTTTAGAAGTGGAGAATGTGAAGAAGTTTAGGATCCATAACATCAGCTACATCACAAGGGGTGTCTTCATTCTCCTCAGAGGAATCAGGACCAGAGGACTCAGCTGAACCAGGTGGAGCAACCTGTTTTTTTGAACGAGAAGATGGAGATGGTTTGGACCTTTTGGATTTTGATGTGGAGGCAGAGGATGGTCTTTTAGTAGGGGGTTTGATGCAGGAGGGGTTCGTAAGGAGAGTAAGGAGCGCTCTTTGGGTAGCGTGCATTTTACCACCTTGTTTCGATGAATTTTGCTTAAGAGTAAGTCATCGTCGGAGGTAGCAAACACTGACAGAGAGGAGATGGGATTTTGGCATTTTCTTTTATTTGCCTGAAGAGCAGCTTTAAGAGTTTCTTCCTCTTGATGCTTTTTGGTGCGTGTATGAGGGGTCCTAGTTGGAACAGTAGAGGAAGAGGGTACATTGCTCTATTCAGTAGAGGGGATAGGTACAGAGGCACCCGATGCTTTTCGCAGTCGGGATCAAACTTGTTTTGGAACTGAGTTTGGGAGGGGAACTCCATCTGCAGAGATGACCTGAAGTGGTCGAGCAGAGCTTGGGTGTGATAATGGATCGTCAGGACCAATTTCCTCAGTATTAAAGTGATTGAGAAATTCCTTCCATGGTCCAAAGTCAGACATCTTGAAGGGAGGGTTATGAGGGATTTGGGGTGGAGGAGCACTGGTGGAAGCATCAAAGACAACCATCTCTAGAGAGGGTGTGGAGGTTTGCTCAGATGAGGAGGAAGAGGTAGTGGATGGGGATGACGCCATTGTTGAGAGCAAGGTTTAGGGTTTCTGGATGGAGAAAACTGAAAAGAGAAGATGAGAGAGATAAGAGAAGGATGATCTATATATAATCTGCCAATGAGGTGTGAAAGGAACACAGAAGACAAAGTGTTTCAATTATGACTTGATGGGAAAGGATTGATGTGATGGCGGCTGCAGCCTTTTTAAATATGACACGTTGTTTAAATTTTTGGCGGTGATAGTGTTTGAGTAGGAGTGTGTGAGTGAGAGGAAGGACCAGAAGAGCTTACATATTCTAATTTTGAATGATATAGAAGTGCAGGGACATACCTTTAAATGATTTAGAGAGGGACCACTCTTCTTTATGCTTGCATCCTACACAAACTAGTAATAGGCATGTTAATCAATTCAAACTGAGGTATTGAGACACACAACTCAATGTGAAAGACTGAACAAGTTAACAATTGATATTGAATGTACAAAAAAAAGGAATTCTAGCCAATCATTGAGGGTGGTTTATGCAATCTTAATCATCCCCAAGTCTAGCCTGTTTTTTTCAAAATACTCCCTACTCAAGGCTTTAGTAAAAATGTCTGTAATTTGCTCCTCAGTAGGATAAAACATAATTGAGATGAGGCCTTTTTTAACATTATCTATAAGAAAATGGTGCCTTATATCAATATGTTTTGTTCTTTTATGTTGGAGTGAATGTTAATTGCACTAGTATTGTCACAAAAAATAGGAACACATCCTACATTAATACCAAAATCCAATAGTTGTTGTTTGATCCAAAGAAGTTGGGCACAACATGATCCAGCAGCCACATACTCAGCCTCAGCAGTAGACAAAGCAACAAAATTTTGCTTCTTAGTGGACCAGGAGATCAAACATGATCCAAGGAAGTGTGCCATACCTATGGTGCTTTTTCTATTGACCAAATAACCTACATAATCCGCATCTTCATACCCCACAAGTTCAAAATTGCTTCCCTTTGGATACCATAACCCCAAATCAGTGGTTCCCTTGAGATATCTCAAGATTCTCTTGACAGCTTTGATGTGGGATTCCTTTGGATTTGCTTGAAATCTTTCACATAGTCCCACACTAAATACTATATCAGGTCTACTAGAAGTAAGATACAAAAGGGACCTATTTCATCCAAGTTCAACTTGGTGGCAGTGGCAATAGGTGTGTCAATCTCCTCTGCTTCCTTTATTTTGAACCTTTTGAGCAGTTCTTTCACATACTTCTGCTGATGAATCATGGTTTCAGTTAGAGTTTGCTTGATTTGAAGCCCTAGGAAGAAGTTGAGTTCTCCCATCATGCTCATTTCAAACTCACCATTCATCAATTTAGCAAATTCTTGAGTCAGTTTTGCATTAGTTGATCCAAAGATAATGTCATCAACATACACCTATACAATTATTAGATCTTTGCCATTATTCTTTAAGAACAAGGTGTTGTCAATTTTACCTCTAGTATGCCCATTTTTCAGAAGAAACTTGGACAGTCTTTCATACCAACCCCTTAGGGCCTGTTTAAGTCCATATAATGCCTTGTCCAATTTGTACACATGATTTGGGAATTTTGTGCTCTCAAATCCAGGTGGCTTCTTCACATATACTTCCTCCTTGAGATTCCCATTCAGAAAGGCACACTTCACATCCATCTGATATAAATTAAACTCCATGAAGGCAGCAAAAGCAACAAGTAACCTGATTTCCTTAAGTCTGGCAACTGGTGCAAATGTATCATCAAAGTCAATTCCTTCCTGTTTCTTGTATCCTTGGACCACTAGCCTTGCCTTGTTTCTTATAACTGTTCCATCTTCATCAAGTTTGTTCCTGTACACCCATTTTGTGCCAATTATAGTTCTATCATAGGGTGCAGGAACCAGGTGCCACACCTTTCTTCTTTCAAATTGGTTGAGTTCCTCTTGCATATCTATTATCCAGTCCTCATCAAGAAGGGATTCCTTTACCTTTTTTGGCTCGATCATTGATCAAAAGGCTTCAAAGCACACAAGTTCTTAAGACCTGATCTGGTAGTGATTCCAGATGTCAAGTCTATGAGAACATTGTCAATGGGATGAGAGTCTTGATACTTATAGCTTTTCAGTACTATCCCTTGTGAAGGTTCAGCAGGTGAAGCATGGGTGAGTGTTCCCCCTGTCGCAGTACCCTCAGTTGTTACCCCTGTAAGTGTGTCAGCAGTTGTTCCCCCTATCAATGTTCCAGCTGATTGTCCATTTGATGGACCGGGTTGTACAACCTGTTCCTGCGGACTGTCATCAGTATCACTTTCAACCTACATGTTAGAGTTAGTAGAAACAGTAGATTCATCAAAGACTACATGCACACTTTCTTCAACACAACATGTTCTCTTATTCAGAACCCTATATGCTTTGCTATGTGGAGAGTATCCTAAGAATATCCCCTCATAACTTCTAGCATCAAACTTACAAAGATTATCTTTCCCATTATTATGCACATAACACTTGAAACCAAAAGATCTGAGATGGGAGATATTTAGTTTCCTTCCCTTAAGAAGTTCATAGGGAGTCTTATCTATCAGGGGTCTAGTTATGCACCTATTGATGATGTAACAAGCAGTGCTCATTGCCTCAGCCCAGAGATTTCTGGCAAGATTTCCTGCTATCATCATTGTCCTAGTCATATCCTCTAGAGTCCTATTTTTTCTCTCAACCACTCCATTTTGTTGTGGAGTTCTAGGGCCAGAGAAGTTATGATCTATACCCTTAGAGGAACAGTATTCTAAGAAGTTGGCATTTTCAAACTCTGTTCCATGATCAGACCTTATAGAGATCAGAGAGGAGCCTAGTTTTTTCTCCATTTTCTTAACGAATATGGTGAAGACTTCAAATGCATCCTCTTTAGAGGCTAAAAACAGTGTCCAAGTGTACCTAGACTAGTCATCAACAAGGACATATACATATCTTTTGCCTCCTCTACTTTTTACTCTCATGGGTCCACAAAGATCCATGTGGATTAGGTCAAGACACTTGGTGATACTTACCATGTTTTTTGCTTTGAACGAGGACCTTACTTGCTTCCCCCTTACGCAAGCACTGCAAACTTGTTCATTTTTGAACTTGGTTTTAGGCTAGCCTATAACTAAGTCCTTTGAAGCAAGTTTATTCAACTGTTTCAAACTAGCATGCCCAAGTCTTTTGTGCCATAGTAGAGGGTCACAGTCAATTTCACTTAGACAAGTTAGATTAGTACCAGGCATTACTAAGATATCAGCTTTATATACATTTTTGTACCTTTGTGCAGTCAGAACAACCTCCTTGGTATCCATCTTCTTAACTTTGCACCCTGCAGAAGTGAAGGTTACCTTATTGCCTTTGTCACACAGCTGAGAGATGCTGAGTAGATTATGCTTCAGCCCATCAACATGGTACACTTCTTCTACTGCTTTTGCTATGGATTTTCCAATTTTTCCAACTCCAGTAACTCTTCCCTTTTTGCCTCCTCCGAAAGAGACATTTCCTCCTTCAATTGAAGTGAGTGAAAGGAACTTATATTTGTCCCCTGTCATATGTCTCGAGCAAGTACTATCCATATACCAATGCTTCTTGATCCCTTTCACTCTCACCTGTAAAATAGTTTAAGGGTTAGTTTTAGGAACCCAGGCAAGCTTGGGTCATTTCTTTTGCACAAAAGGATGTATTAAATTTCTTTTAGCCCATCGAGGCAATAGGTTGATGGACATGTTCCTTGGTACAGATTCAAAACTATTTCTTTTAGCATGATTGATGTTTTTATTTGTGTACCAGGCTACAGTTGGACATTTAGTGGTGGGGTGCCTCAGTTGTCCATGGATAAAGCACAGGTCTTTGGTAGAAGTTGTTTCTTTATGAAATCCTAGACCTGCTATTTCATTTTGAGTTCTTTCTCCCAATTTATTCACTATTCTTGATGAGTTAGTCCATCTATTTGCCTTTTCAAGATCAAACTTTATCCTGGAGTTTTCTAGACTCAATTTTCTAACCTTTTCCTTTTGATAGAGTAAATTTTCCTTACAACTTTTTAGTTCAGACTCAGTAGTCTTTTGACTGTCACTCATTTTCTCTTTTCCTTTTTAAGAGATTACACATTTTAAGATTTCTGATTTTAGACCCAGGTTGATTGAATCAAGTTGTCTGACATGTTCCTTTAGGAAGTTATTTTCTTTGTCAATTGCAATCTTACAAGTCTCAAGATCTATGTATTCAAACTTCAGACTTGCAAGAGCACTGAACAACTGGTTCCTATCAGAGGTCTGTTCAACAAAGTCTTCAATCAATGCATTCATCAGAGCAAGAAGTTTCTTTTTAGAAAAAGGATGAATTTTGTCTTTAAGTTCAAGAATGCTTACCTCAGTATCAGCTTCTTCTTCTTCTTCTTCAAGATCTGAGTCTCCAATTTCCATGAAGGCAGTTTTATCTACCTCTTCATCATCATATTCTTCAGTTCATGATCCCCAGGCAGCTACCATGGCATAGTCTTTCTTTTCTTTCTTTTTGGAGTTCATCTTTGCTTCCTTTTGATCCCTCTCTTTCTCAATTTCCCACTATGGACATTCTTTGACCATATGATCAGTCTTTACACATTTATAGCATCCTCCTTGAGTCTTTTCATTGGACCGCTTCTTGCTACATGTTCCCTTCTTGTCATAGCCACTTCCTTTCTTGAAGAATTTCTTTAAGTTCTTTGCTAAAAATGCAACTTGTTCCTCATCAAGATCTGAATCATCACTTTCAGATGCTTTGAGTGCCAAGGACTTTTCTTTGGATCCTTCCCCCTTCTTTGGATTTTCCATATTCATTTCATAAGTTTTCAAGTTTCCAACCAATTCATCTAGAGAAATATCAGTGAGATCATTTGCTTCTCTGATGGCTGTGACTTTCACATCCCATTTTGACTTGGGTAGGACCCTTAGAACCTTTTCAACTTGTTCTTCAGTGGTCAGAACCTTTCCCAAGGATGATAGTTCATTGACAAGGGTAGTGAGTCGAGTGATCATATCTTGCAGTGACTCATTTTCCTTCATCTTGATGGTTTCATACTTAGTGAACAGCAAGGCAACCCTGAATTTTCTCACTTGACTTATTCCTTCATGAGCATTTACTAGAGCATCCCAGATCTGTTTCGCAGTAGTACAACTAGACACACGGTTGTACTCATCAGGATCTAGTCCACACACTAGGATATTTTTTGCCTTAGCATTTTTCTTGAGAGCAATGAGGTCATCAGGAGTGTATTCACTTCTAACTTTCTTCACATGAACTCCTTCAACCGTCTTCACCGAAATGGTTGGACCATCAGTGATCCTATCCCATAGTTCAAAGTCTTCAGCTTGAATGAAATCATCCATTCTAGCTTTCCACCAAATGAAGTGCGATCTATTGAAGAGGGTAGGCCTAATAGTGGATTGTCCTTCGGAGTGTCCAATTGGTGGTGCAGAATTCATTTTCAGGATCTTGTTCTTAAGGTTTTAGCCTTTAATTAAGAGACTCGCTATGATACCAATTGATAGTCTGCACGACCTACTAAATTAGTTATTTAACTTAACGAGTTGCCTGTCGATTAAATAGGTTGCCTAACATGTTTCAACAGTACTAAAAAAGTAATTGAATAAGACAATGATTTTACGTGGAAAACCACCCGGCTCATAAAGGTGTAAAAACCACGACCTGTACCACTACAAGATTTAACCCCAAACTTTACTAAACAATGAGCCTCAACAATTTAGGTTACAACTCGATGAGAAATAAAGGAATTATAAACTCTAACTCCTAACCACACCAACCACCCAAAGTTTGTGTTTTCCCAATCTTTGAGTTAACCCAACATGAAGACAACAATCCTATTTCAGTTTATAACACACTGAACTAAGATTACAACTCAAAGAATCAACTCCTAATACATCACTACTAAGATACCTTAGCTAGATTATGTACTTGGGACCAGGTTCTTCTACGTGTTTCTTCAGTCGCCTTTGCTTCACTTGCTAAAGTCAATCTCACAATTGCCTTTTTCTCTCTGTAAGTGCGTAGTTGCTTGGGATAGCAGCTCTGCTATTTAAGCATACTCCTCAAGGAGTTCTTGTTTCACTCAAACTCCTTCTTGCAATCAAACTCTACTTGCTTAGAGTTCTTCTTCAAGTAAGACTCCTATTTGCATTCAACTTCGTGCCATCCCTCACAGTTGTAGTTTGACTCAACTTCAACTTCATATCCACACTTCTTTGCTGACTTGATTTCATCATCAATTATGTCCACGTGTAGTTTCCCAATTCAGTCTTCTAGCAAGATGATGTGGCTTTTAGGACGGTCTTGACTTCATTGAGATTATGTACTGATGGACCATCTTTACTTACCTGTTTCATGTCACTTTGTCATTAATCAAAACTCCATAGAATCCAACATTACCCCAGAACTTGGAGGTAAACTGCGTACCCCTGTCTGAAATGATGGAGAGTGGCACCCCGTGCAGTCTCACAATCTCTTTAACATAGATTTTCGCCAACTGCTGTGAATTATATTCTACCCTGACCGGAATGAAATGAGCTGACTTGGTTAGCCCATCCACAATGACCCAAATAGTGTCATACTTTCCCAAAGTCTTGGGAAGACCCACCACAAAATCCATGGCTATCCTCTCCCACTTCCACTCGGGAATGGGCATTTTTTAAAGCAATCCTGCAGATCTTTGATGCTCATACTTGACCTACTGATAGCTTGGACACTTAGACACACAATCAGCTATGTCCCTTTTTATCCCAAGCCACCAGTAAAGTTGCCTCAAGTCCCTGTACATCTTTGTTACGCCTGAATGAATCGAATACCGTGAACCATGAGCTTCTGCCAACACCTTTTGAATTATGTCATCAACCCTAGGAACACAAATCCTCCCCCTGAAGCTCATCACCCCATCAGCGCCTAGCGTGGCATCCCCGGACACTACTTTGCTCTGAAGCTTGTTCAATTGTGCATCCTGAAATTACTTGGCCTTTATCTCTTTTATGAATGTGGATTTGACCTTAGTACTGGCCAACATCCCACCCTGTTCTGAGATTCCCAAGTGCATGAACTTAAATTCTAGAGCCCGAATCTCCTTAGCCAATGATCGTTTGGACACCCCCAAACAAGCCAAACTGCCCATGCTAACTATTTTCTGGCTCAATGCGTCTGCCACCATATTAGCCTTACCCGGATGGTACTGGATGGTCACATCATAGTCTTTTAACAACTCCATCCACCTCCTCTGCCTCAGATTCAAGTCTTTCTGAGTAAACACATGTTGCAGATTACGATGATCTGTGAACACTTCACACTTGACACTATAGAGATAGTGCCTCCAAATCTTGAGTGTGAAGACCACTGCTGCCAACTCTAAGTCGTGAGTTGGCTAATTCTTCTCATAAGGCTTTAACTTCCTTGAAGCATACACTATGACATTCTTTTCCTGCATTAACACAACACCCAAACTCGAATGTGAAGCATCATAATACACAATGAAATCCATACCTTCAACCGACAATGAAAGAATGGGAGCTGTAGTAAGAAGTGTCTTGAGCTTTTGGAAGCTCTCCTCACACTTGTCGGACCACACAAATGGTACCTCCTTCTGAGTCAACCTTGTCAAGTGAGTAGCGATAGACGCAAAATCCTTGACAAACCTGTGATAGTAGCCTACAAGCCCCCATAAAACTCCTAACCTCGATCATAGAGCTAGATCAGATCCAACTCTTAACTGCCTCAATCTTTTGGGAATCCACCATCACCCCCTTTTCTGACACCACATGCCCTAAGAAAGCGACTGAAGTAAACAAAAATTCACACTTGGAAAACTTGGCATATAATTTCTGGTGCTTCAAGATGTCCAAAACAATATGAAGATGCTCAGCATGCTCCTCCCTACTCTTGGAGTAGATCAATATGTAATCTATAAAGATAATAATGAACAAATCCAGATAAGATTTGAATATCCCATTCATCAAACTCATGAATGTCGTCGGCATATTGGTCAACCCAAATGATATCACTAGGAACTCGTAATGCCTATATTGAGTCTGATATGTTGTCTTAGGGATGTCCTCAGGCCTAATCTTTAACTGATGGTACCTTGACCTTAAGTTAATTTTTGAAAATACAGACGCACCCTGCAAATGGTCAAAGAGGTCATCTATGCGAGGTAAAGGATACTTGTTCTGGATGGTGACCTTGTTCAGTTTCTTGTAGTCTATACACATCCTCATACTACCATCCTTCTTTTTAACAAATAATATTGGAGCACCCCAAGGAGAAGCACTAGGATGGATAAAACCTTTATCTAAGAGTTCCTAAAGCTGAGTCTTAAGTTCCCTCAACTCTATCGGAGACATACGATAAGGAAAAATAGAAATTGGGCGTTTTCTTGGCTCTAAGTCTATACAAAAGTCGATGTCTCTATTTGAAGGCATACCAGGCAAGCTCGCTGAAAACACCTCCTGAAACTCTGAAACTACCAGAACTGACTCAATCGATGGGGACTCCATACTATCATCCCGGAGATGAGCCAAGAAGTCCAAACAACCTCTCCCCACTAACTTCCTAGTCCGGACAAATGATATAATCTTAGCTGGCTTAGGCCTGTACAGACCTTCCCACTTTTATCCTTACCTGAAATTTCTAGAGTCACAGTCTTAGTATTACAATTCAACACCACATGACATGGAGAAAACCAGATCATCCCCAAAATAACATCAATATTCAACATGTACAGAATAACTAAATCTACCCAAGTCTGCAGCTCCACAAACACCACAGGACAAGTATAATAAACATGGTTACTATCACAGACTCTCCAACTTGGGTAGAAATATGAATAGGAGAATTAAGTACATCACAAACCAAATCCATATCCAAAGCAAAATTCACAGACACATAAGAATAAGTAGAACATGGGTCAAACAGTACAGAAGTTGTCCTATCACAGACAAGAAATGTACCTGTGATCACTGCGTCTAATGTCTTAGCCTCAAACTTCCCTGGAAAAGTATAACAATAGGCCCAGTCATCAATCCAAGCAACTTCCCTGGCTGGCTGGGCCACACCTCTGCCCCCGCCGCCATTCCCTTTGTCTCCCCAGCCTCCCTGAAAGTTAACTCGCCCACGCTGTGGATGACCCCTAGCATAACCACCTCTAGCTGCTGGAACCACAGCCTTATACTGCTGTTGAGTCTGATTACCTGTCTGCTTGTGAGGGCACTCCTTCTTGAAGTTACCCGGATCACCATAATGAATGCATTCGGGATCAAGAGTAGGCCTGCTAGTAGAAGTATAAGAATCCCCCTGGCCTCTAAGAGCTCAAAACTGACTGGCTCCCAGACAACCACTTGTAGAAGCTGGCAAGGCTGACTGAATAGGATGAGCAAAATACACCTACTGGTTGTGACCCCTGGAGTATGAACCACTAAAATTTCCATCATTGCGGGACTTCTTGGCTAACACCTTAGCCTTCCCGACCTGTTTAACCCCCTCTAGCTTCTTCACATAATCCGTTACCTCAATGAAAATCTTTCCCGCTGAAGTCATATGCACAAACAACACCTGCAACTCAATATTCAGGCCCTTCACAAATAAATGAATCCTCTCCACTTCTGTACCCAGAAGCTGAGTAGCAAAATGGGACAATGCATGGAATTTGGCCTCATAGGTTGAGACCAACATGTTACACTGCTCAAGGATAGAAACTCATCCTTTTTATGGTCTCTCAAAGTGCGGGGTACATACTTCTCTAAGAAAAGAGCATGAAACTCCGCCCAAGTCAGCGGAGGCAAAGCTGATGGCCGACATTCCATATGAGACCTCTACCACTGCTTAGCATCACCCTGCATTTGGAAGGTGACAAACCCTACACCAAGTTGTTGCACAATGCCCAGCTTATGCAGCTTCTCGTACCAGTCCAGAATGAACTCATATGCATCCTCTTTCTCAGTACCCTAAAATATAAAAGGTTTCAGCTTCAAAAACTTATTCAGTATCACGTGTTTATTCCCAATCATGATCGGTCCTAGCATCGGATGAAAGAAACCATCAGTACCCAACGCTGCAACCATCCTAGGAACCATTGCAATCGCTGGTTGCATGCCCAGAACCTAATCTACAATAACCATGAGGGTGGCTCCAACACTAACTAGTCCACTCAGAAAATTCCATACCTGCTGAAATGCCTCGTGCATCACAGGGGAAAAGCATGCACCTCCAGCTTGTGCCACCTCTGCCTGTTCTGCTCCCTCCTCAACCACAACCTCAACTTCCTCCTCAACCGAATCCTGGGGTGGAGGTAGGGGAGGGGTCACCACTCTCGCTCCTGCAACTGCCTGAGCTTCACTCCTGGCTGGTGTTTCTCTCCCTCTGCCTCTGCCCCTGCCCCTACCCTTTTCTCTAACTGTTGGTCCCGCTACTAGAACCGCCACTTTTGCTTTGTTATTCCTGGCACCATCTGCGGACAAAAGAGTGGAAGATGTTAGATACCAAATTATATCACCAGATACCAATTGGAATCAAGTTATAGCATGAAGGAAGAAAGAAGAGATAGTTTCCTAAAGTCCTATAGCCTCTCAAGGAAAAGTACAACATTTTCGCACCATTTCGCAAGACTCTACTAGACCCATTTTGGTATGACGAGATCAACGAACCTAGGGATCTGATACCATCTTTGTCATAACCTGACCTGCCATAAATGGCACCCACCCAAAACCTCTGGGTGAGCGAACCAATATTGACCCAATACTTAGCAATTCTAACAGCTCAAAACCAGTTGCATTAAAATAAACTATCATTCACAACCTCAAAATACTAACATAATAAGAATCTACAGAAAATCTCCCTAGAAACTGAAAGTCATCGTACCAAAACATCTACTATTGTCTAGAAAATGGGGATGCAACCCCAAAATAAGAGAATCCGGTTCCAAAATAAAGGACTAGAAATATACTGGATGAAACCATAGCAGCCAAAAGAGTAGCTCACCCTTGGGATCTGAAATCACTGAAACTACAACTGAGGTCGCGCATCAGCCGCCGAAAGATTTCCTGTACTCACAAAAGAAAAAAAAGTGTTGAATCAGTACATAACCATCATGTACTGGTAGGATCATTGACCAGTTATAATAAACAAGATATGAGCAATAAACTAAAGCTGAGTAAAGCAAAGTAAACATGCAATCCAAGCCAACAATATGACTAGACTATAAGTCTTTCCCTTAGCCTATCAACCACATGTAACAAGTTTAGAAACTACTAACAACACCCAGTGACAATAAACATATATCCTTTTTACCTATATTGTACCAACCAAGGATTCCTAGGACACCACCGATGTGTTCAACATGCAATCCCGGTCTACACTAAGACCAATCTCACATTTAAATATAATCACGCAGCCTCTTATGGACCATTATGTAATAATCATAATCAAGAATACAACCTGGTCCACTCATGGAACCATCGATTGAATACAATCAATGCAAGTAAAATCAAACCCATACCAGGCTGGTACCCGAGCCAACTATTATAGAACCTGTACCAGGCATGGTACCTGATCCAACCAATAAATATCTCATATCAGGCGTGGTACCTGAGCTAACCAAACTTTACTTCTTTCATGATCACATCGTGCGATAGAGCTTAAGTCTAATATTTCTCTAATCCTTATCTTATGCATTTCAGATTATGCCTCTTTATAGTGCTATGCCTCCTTGAGCCGATCAAAATGCTGCTCCTCAAGTTTTGGTTCCCGATGTCACGAATGATGAGTTTAGGAATGTGATTCACCTACTAGCTCAGACTTTGGCAAATTAATAGGCTCCAGCTCTCGCTTATCCTTAAGGTGTGGTAGCGGCCCGAGTTCATGACTTTATCCATATGAACCCGCCAGAGTTTTGGGGTTCAAAAGTGAGAGAGGATCCACTCAATTTTATTGACCAGGTGAAGAAAATCTTTTAGGTTATGCAAGTAGCGGGTGTTGATTGTGTTGAGCTTGCATCCTATCAACTCAAGGATGTGGATCATATTTGGTTCATGCAATGGAAGGAGGCTAGGGTGAGGGATGCGATCCCCATGACTTGGGAGTGTTTTGAGAGTGCCTTTCTTGATAGGTTCTTTCCCCGAGAATTGAGGCAAGCAAAAGTAGAGGAATTTGTGAACATGAGACAAGGTTCGATGTTGGTGCAAGAGTACAGTTTAAAGTTCACTCAGTTGTATAGATATGCTCCCTCCATGGTAGCGGACCCGCATGATCAAATGAGCAAGTTCATCTATGGTGTTTCTGATATAGTGAAGAAGGAGTGTAGGTCTGCTTTATTGTTGAGTGACATGAACATCTCTCATCTCATGACTCATGCCCATCAGATTGAGGGTGATAAGCTTAAGGAGATATCTAGGGAGAGCAAGAGAGGTAGATCCGAGGGATCAGGTTTTGGTCATCACAGGTCCGGAGGTGTACATCGCTCTTCTTTCCAGAAGAAGTCATCAGGCCTAGTTCACTCTTCTGCTAGTGCTCCTACCCAGACTCAGAAGCCTCGTTATGATCAGGATGGTAGAGGGTTTGGTTATTATTCCTAGTCTCAGGGTAGTGTTACTAAGGGACCCTCATACCCATCTTGTGCTAAGTGTGGGAAGAATCATGTTAGCGAGTGTTTGGCCAGTTCAGGTGGTTGTTTTGGTTGTGGTTAGGCTGGACATCGTATCAAGGATTGCCCTTGAGCTAGGAAGGGGCAGGGAGGTGGTAGGACTCAGTCTACCCCCAGCAGTTTTAGGTGGGAGACCAGCCCTGCAAGGTGCAGCTTCTAGTTCTGGTGGTCAGCGCCAGAACCGTCTTTATGCCATATCATCCCATCAGGATCAGAAGAGTTCTCCAGATGTGGTTACCGGTATGTTGAAAGTCTTCTCTCTTGATGTGTATGCCTTATTGGATCCTGGTACATCCTTATCTTTTGTAACCCCTTATGTGGCTTGTAAGTTTGATATTCGTCCTGAATTGCTTTTAGAACCCTTTCATGTTTATACTCTTGTTGCTGAGTCAGTCCTAGACAAAAGAGTCTATCAAAATTGTGCTATCTCAATCTTTCATAAAGTCACTTCAGCGAATTTAGTAGAGTTAAAGATGACTGATTTTGACATCATCCTTGGTATGGATTGGTTGTATGCTTGTTATGCCTCAGTTGATTGCCTCACCCGTGTGGTTAGTTTCAAGTTTCCTAATGAACCCGTCCTAGAATGGCAAGGTAGTCCCTCTTCTTCGAAGGGTCATTTCATATCTTATCTCAAGGCTAGGAAGATGATTTCTAAGGTCTATGTCTATCATATAGTTTTGGTTATGGACACGGAGTCTGAGACCCCGACTATTCAGTCGGTTTTTGTTGTGAATGAATTTCTAGAAGTGTTTCCTGACGATTTTCCCGGAGTCCCACCCGAGCGAGAAATTGACTTTGTGATAGATCTTCTTCCGGGTACAAATCCTATCTCTATTCCTCCCTATAGAATGTCCCCCGCAGAACTCAAGGAGTTGAAAGATCAGCTGAAAGACTTGCTTGATAAGGGTTTCATCGGGCCTAGTATTTCTCCTTGGGGTGCCCCCGTTTTGTTTGTTCGAAAGAAGGATGGATCTCTTAGAATGTGTATTGATTACCTCCAATTGAACAAGGTCACAATCAAGAATAAGTATCCCATCCCTAAGATTGATGACTTGTTTGATCAGCTTCAGGTTGCTAGCTTCTTCTCCAAAATCGACCTTAGATTTGGTTATCATCAGCTTCGGGTTAGGGAATGTGATATCCCAAAGATAGCCTTCAGGACTCGGTATGGTCATTATGAGTTTGTTGTTATGTCTTTTGTCCTAACCAATGCTCCTGCAGCTTTTATGAATTTGATGAACCGTGTGTTCAAACAGTATTTGGATATGTTCGTGATTGTTTTCATTGATGATATCCTCATCTACTCTCGGAGTGAGGAAGAGCTTGTGGATAACTTGAGGGTTGTGTTGTAAACTCTCAAGGATAGACAGTTATTTGCTAAGCTTAGCAAGTGCAAGTTTTGGATGCAGTCTGTTGCTTTTCTGGGTCACATTGTGGCTAGTGATCGTATTCGGGCCGACTCTCAAAAGATTGAGGTGGTAAAGAACTGGCCTAGACCCACTTTCCCATCCGATATTAGAAGCTTCTTGGGTTTGGCGGGTTACTATAGGAGATTTGTGGAAGGGTTTTCTTTCCTTGCTTCCCCATTGACCCGATTGACTCAGAAAAAGGTTAAGTTTCAGTTGTCCGACTCTTGTGAGAAAAGTTTTCAGGAATTGAAGACTCGATTGACTACAGCCCAGTGTTAGCCCTACCCGAGGGCTTAGATGATTTTGTTGTGTATTGTGATTCTTCTCGGATTGGTTTGGGTTGTGTTTTGATGCAGTGTGGTAAGGTGATTGCTTATGCTTCTAGACAGCTTAAGACTCATGAGAAGAACTATCCCACTCATGATCTTAAGCTAGCGGCCATGGTTTTTGCTTTGAAGATTTGGAGACATTACTTGTATGGTGTGCATGTGGATGTTTTCACCGATCATAAGAGTCTTCAATATGTGTTCACTCAAAAAGACCTAAATTTGTGACAAAGGAGATGGCTTGAACTTCTTAAGGATTATGATATGAGTGTGCTTTACCATCTGGGTAAGGCCAATGTTGTGGCGGATGCTTTGAGTAGATTATCCATGGGAAGTGTAGCTTCCATTGAAGATGGAAAGAAGGAATTGGTTAAAAAAGTTCATAGGATTTTTTAGAGGCTTTCAGACATAGTTTGTACTCGAGTTTCCCTTTGTGGATATTGTATGTTACGTGCCTCTTAGACCCTTATTGATGTTTTCCTTATTGGATCTCCATATTATGCTTCTGCTTATCTTTGTTATGCTTGAGAATGCTATGACCAAGTGTTAGCTTGGGATCCTTGTGGTCCCGAGCCCCATGTTACGTCTAGGGGGTAGCCTCGGGGCGTGACAATGTTTACCCATAATGATGGACCCAGTCATTACATGCAACTAGACTATACCCAAAAAGGTATAGCAAGAATAGTATCAGTACAAACAACACGTACTGGTAGGCATCATCGGTCGAGCCGAATCCACTGCACACCATCATATAAGAATCAACAGAAATATATAATAAAAGTTACCAAAATCTAGTCCTTCATCCTCCACCCTTACTACCATGATATAACCACTATGAACCAATTCATTTCGTCCCAAGCTTCCTACCCGGCTCCGATGCCAACTCCACCAATTGTGGACCCTTCACTATTCCATCCTGGTCAATACATAACGCTAGGCCTTCCCTAGTCACACTTACCACTAAGACTTCCCAAGTCACACTTACACTAAGACTTCCCAAGTCACTGAACACTAAGACTTCCCAAGTCACACTTACACTAAGACTTATCAAGTCACCTTACACTAAGAATTCTCAAGTCAAACTGAACACTAAGACTTTCCAAGTCACACTTACACTAAGACTTCTCAAGTTACCTTAACATTAATCAGACACTAAGTCCAGACCTGGACTACCATCCCTTGTTCAAGTCAACCACTCTGACTCTACAACCCAAAGTATGCCCCAACTACACAATACTAGACCGCAACAACACAAATACAAGTAAACCAACCCCTTTCAAGTAACTCAGTCCAACCAAGGACCCCTAAGACAACACCTAAATATTTCACTGGTAAATTCGATCTATACTAGGACCAACCCCACATTTAAGTACAACCACCCTGCCTCTCATGGGCCATTATGCAATAATCACAATTCAATAATACAACCCAATCCACTCATGGAACCATCAATAAAACACAATTAAGTAATTATAATCAATTTTGTACTAGGCGTGATACCCGAGCCAATCGATATAAAACCTGAACCAGGCATGGTACCCAAGCCAAATAATATATGTAACATGTACGAGACATGGTACCCGAGCCAACTGATATGTATTTCATACAAAGTGTGGTACCCGAGCCAATCGAATGTCACACACAATCCAACAATCAACAATAATGAATAAAATCACCTTGTAAACCAACAAGCAACAAACAGTTCATTTCACATGATTGATAATCGGATATTTAGACATTCCTAATTTCATTCCCTAAAACATGCAATGAACATACAATACTGAGCAACAGTTACAATGTACACATATTGCACATGGAAAAAAACAACCATCAATTACTCAATAACCCGGGTCCATGACCCCAACCTTAGAGACCCGTTTGAAGACTACCTTTCGATTTACCATCTAGACATATAATCTTGTTTACACCTATTCTGGGCCCCTTACTTAAAGGTAAACACATTCCAGGGGAAAATCATTCCTGAACTTAAAGGCTTCAAACCCTTCTTGTTCACCCCATTTTTCTTAATTGAATTATTCTCGGGAATCCGCTACAACCTAGCCATTTCTTCACCCACTAATATTATCGATTTCTCGAACCTACCCAACAGTCATAGTTCCCTTAGAATCTACAATCATACACAAATGATAAAACATGAATTGAAATGCATCACCACCGACACCATCAGTCCCTTTTCTATCAACCAGTCAATAATACATTGTCCCTACGGACTACGTACGTGAAGGCCTAGGCATGAATCCTTCCATTATTCTATAAATAATATGCAATAACATTATAGGTCTAAGTCTACTCAGATAAGCCTAGCCTACCTGGACACCAAGCATCAGCTGCAGAGGCCTGACGCTATATTTTGGCTCCGTGAAGGCGATTCCTGATGTAGAGCGGGCCTGGAACCCATAGCTGTGCCCCTCTTTAGTGGAAATCTCCCCTCCCCATGACTCCCAAGCTTTGGAGCAGCCTAGGAGGATTTTTGGAGCAACTCTCGTCTGTTTTTCAACTGAGGAGGAGAAGTCTAAAATAAAAATTGCATTTTGAGCTACTGCCTCCGTCATACCGCTATAGCACCAAACTGACTGCGACAGAAGTGGTGCTATAGCGGTAATAATTCCCTCTATAACAGGGTGACGTCAGCCCGGATAAATTTTAGAATCTGAATTTTTTGTCATATCATCCCCACTTAATTAAAACATAATTTAATCATTCTCAAAATCTGTGATGAAGTGATTTTTAAAATAATGATAGGACAAGTCGTTAAAATATATATTAATTTACCCATCGTTCGTCCCTAAACAATTTTGTAGCAAAGAGGAAGAATAAACTAGTCTGGGAATACCGTAGTTTTACTTGGACCGCGTAATTGTGACTTACGCGAAACAACAAACTTCCCCTTTTTTAGTCGTACTTTACCCAATTGAACATAATTCAATCCTTCTCTGTCAAGAAATTCCTTCCTTCGAGCTACCCAGAATTTTTTTTAGAGTAACCTTCCTCGAGTGCCTGAGAAATCCGAGGCCTCGTAGAGTATCGGGGCAAAAGAAATTTCAAATGACTCAAAAAAGGAACCTTTTTGCTCGCAAAAACTGACCTGTCATCCCGCTATAGCGGAAATTATACCATTGTAGTAGTACCGCTATAGAGAGAGACCGATCGCTAGAGCGATTGGCAATAGTTAAAAGACGTAAGAAATGGGTTTCACGCCCATTCTCCCCCATTTTCATCTGAAAACACCACTCTCCTCCCGATAACTCTGCTCTCATCATCGAAAATTCAAGGTAACAATCGTACTTTATTACTCCCTTACTTTATTGCATGAATATTGATAGATTTGTGGTAGAAAATGGTGGATAAAGTAGATATTGAGTTGAGTTTTTGAATTTGAAAATTATGGTTGAATGTTGTTGGATTTCCAAAGCATGGGTGCTTCCTTTACATTTACAATGCTTCCACAGTGTTCTGGGCATAAGGATTATGAATTTTTTGACCCCAAATGGGTTCAAAATGGTGGGGAAGATGAAGGGTTGTTGTTGATGAAAAGTGGTGATTTGGGAGGATTTTAGAAGTTATAATGCCCAAATTTTTGCGTAAGATAGTGGTAGGGCGCTTTAGGAGTACTGATCTGGACTTGGAATGATAAAAACAAAAATTTGGGTCAAGAGGAACCATTGTTGCACCTCTTGAAGCTCTAGGATGATGAAGACCGATATAGCGGAACCTAACTGCTACAGCGAACTCGTTATAGAAGATAAATTCCCGCTATAGTGATACCGTTGTAGCGGAGGACTATCTGCTATAGCGGGAGGCTGCAAATAGTAGCCTCCCAGGCATAGCCAAGAATAATTTTTTTCCTTTTCGAATGATATTTCCTCGCAGTTCTACAAGTTCTAACCCCATCCCTTGCGACATTGCAAGTTAAACTTACTCGATAGACAACAACAAAGAACACATTCCTCCCTACAATAGGTTTCCCAATAATGCTAGTCGGGATAGGTTCTAGGACTACCGGAGGACAGGTCTTTGTTATGAAAGGGCCTTCAACATGAAAGGGGTGGAATAACAGGCTGGGGAATTCTATCTCAGGCTCCAGGAGTTTGGATGGGGCCTCCTACTAGATGCTCCCTCTTCCGAGTCCTCAGGCTGAGTGAGGGAGTTTTATACCATACTTCTCACCATTTGTTGGGATGATCTCAACCACACTATCCGCCTTCGAGGAGTGGATATCCCCGTGGATGTACGAATCTTGAATGAGGTGCTAGGAGTGCCCTATATCTCAAATACTGCATTCAAGGCCAAACTCTGAGGGTGGGACATGACATGGTTGAGGGATACAATGATAGAGGAGGAGTTCAGGGACCAGATCTACTGGCCCAGCACCGAGGGAGTCACTAGCACTTACTTCACTGTTGATATTAGGAGGTGTCAGAACTTAGTGTCCTAGAGGATCCGTCCATCAGGCAATACTACCGATGTGACCTATCCTCGGGCCTTGGTAGTGGCTTGCGTTATATAGGGCATACAGCTGAACGTGGGGGCACAGCTTATGTCGGAGTGGAAGGAATTCTACTGGGGTCCCAAGAAGGACTCCTTTCTTCCTGGTCTAGTGTCTTAGTTATGCAGGCGTTTTTAGGTGCCTGAGGATGAGACCGACATAGAGGTGCATATGGGTTCCCCTTTCAACCCTCTCTGGGTGAAGGTGGTTACATCTATGGGGAAGAAGAAGAGAAAGTTGGGTGAAGAAGAGAGCAGGCAGGCTGCCAAGAGCGCTGATGATGATGGCGCTCCTGCCCCTCCTTTCCAGTCCCAGCCTCTAATCACCAGCAGCCAGCTCGAGAAGAACCTGACCATTGTCAGGAAGTTCATGGAGGGTACTAATATCGGATCTATAGCCCCGCCCCTCTCTACTCAGACCTATGTAGCACTCCGCAGGGAGTTGGAAGAGGAGAAGAGTAAAAGACGCTCTGGGGACCACATGCTTTCACGCATGTGGAAGACCATAAAGGTCATGTTCACTTGTGCTATCCCTGATCAGGAGCTTCCCTAGCTAGAGCCGAAGGACCTGCAGGAGTTCTCTTTCTTGAGTGATGCTGAGGACCCCGCCCCTGCAGTCTCTGATGGTGATGAGGCATCCGGCTAGGACCTCCCCCTCCCCCCCCCTTACTATAATAGCACTATTGTTTCTTGGGTTTTGCCCCCTTTTGGGGTATGTACTAGACGATGTTTCCCTTTTCCCTTTCCCCTTTATTTTTAAGCACGTGGATGGTAGTTTTAACAATATCGACCTTATATGCATATTATATTAGCTTTATGGTAATTTTCTTGTTTTACATAGCAGCTCGTAGTTTAACTATCGTTTTTAGACGCACCGGAAATGAAAAGAAAAATAGTGGTTTGAAATTGATTCTAAAAGAACCTATTTCACCAAGTAGTGCTAATTTCTCCCTTTTTAGAATGGCTCTAGGAAAATAGGGCAGGGATTCTGTCTCTCCCTATCCGCTATAGCGGTTGACACACCGCTACAGCGGCACCGCCGTAGCAGGAGAAATTTCTGTTATAGCGGGATCGTCGTAGTGGTGCAGTCCCGCTATGGCAGCCCCGACGATAACAACCCAAAAATTGAAATTTCTGCAAAGTTCATAATTTAATCGTTCTCGAAATCCATGATGAAGTGATTTTTAAAATAACGATGGGACAGATTGTTATAAGTACCTCTCATTCCTTATAAACTATGGACTGTTCATAAACCAAACCTTAATGATTTACGATCTTGGGATTGTGTTGCATATGTAAAAGATCATTTTGGTATATTTGAAAATCCAAGTCCAAAGGAAAATATATCTTTATAAGATACTCGCAACATTTCAAAGGTCATGTGTTCGTTTGTGAATTAGAGGATGAAAGTATTACTGATGTTGAATCATGACATGTCACATTTCTAGAGAATGATTTTTCAAAAAAAGGGTTAAATAAAAAAAGTGAGCCTCTTTACAAAATTAAATTTTGATGATCAGACAATGTCTTTAAACATGCTAGATAATTAAATAAATCAAGAATTGATTCCAGATCCAAGTGAGAGTTTTGAATCCCAAAATTCTTTTGAGGAATCTGAACTTCAATTACGTAAGAGTACCAAAAAAGAATTGAGGAAGATAAATTTGATTTTTGAAAATTGACTACTTAGCCGTTAATAGAGATGACACAAATGGACACTTTTTAGTCGCAAAGATTATATAAGTAAGCTCAACTATTAACGAATAATATGAATAAATCATTTCTGAAAGTTCAATGGTATATTTGATTTTTTTTCCCCGACAAATTAATGCTAAATTCTACGAGGAAGGTAAAACAAAATGAAACATTTATAAAATAAAAAATAGTTCAAAATTTATGTGGTGACTTGATGCAGATTCAATGAAACAGTAATTCAATGGAACAGTAACTCGAATTTGCAGTAAAAGAAGAAGCTAAGCTAGAAGTAACTAAATTATGGCTAGAGTATATTATTATTATTACTTACTTATAAATTACTTACTTAAGCACACAGGATGTCGACATGCATGTTTTGGCAATTTAAAGGGTATTTTAGTCATTTTATTTAAAATGGTGTTAAATGATTGGCCAAATTTTATTATTACTGTAGTTGATGTGTATATATTCTTACATGTCTTTTACTCTTCACTAAATTGTCCTTCACTTTAACTCATCATCTATCATTCATTTGAAATCCACAATACGTGGCATGATATTGGAGGGTCTTACTTTACCTTCCCTTTTCTCATGTCATGTGTTAAAGTAAACAGAGATCTTTTCATCTTTAATAACTAGATACAAAGAATTCGTGCAAGCACGGGCCTAATATATGCTATTTTTTTTATTTTAATTTGTATGACACAGATAGAAATTGGAGAGTTAAGACAATTTTTTATATGATTTTTAAGTATTTTAAGTTGTTAATTATTGTGATTTATAATACTTTTTACATAATTTTCAGATAATATATGTTGCTCTTTCCGTCTCAATTTATGTGACATTGATCAAATTTACAGAGTCGGTCCAATTTTTTATATAGTTTTCAGATATTTTAAATTATTAATTATTGTGATTTATAGTACTTTCTACGTAATTTTTGAATAATGTTACTCTCTACTCCAATTTATGTGGCACTGATAGAATTTAGAGAGTCAACTAAATTTTTTATGTCTTTTAAATATTTTAAATTGTGATTTATAGTACTTTTTACGTCATTTTTAAATCATTTATGTTACTTCCTCTGTTTCAATTTATATGGCACTGATAGAATTTTCAGAGTCAATCAAATTTTTTACATGTTTTCTAAATATTTTAAATTTTTAATTATTGTAATTGATCTTTTTACGTAATTTTTAAATATGTAATAGCTTAAAAGACTAAGATGAACAAATCAAAACAATGAAATTAATGAAAATGACCAAAATACCCCTAGATACCAACGTGCATGCTTCAGCATGATATTATCCAATAATAATAGCAATAAACGTTAATCACTAACTAATTACAACAAAACAATTGCAATAAATGTTAATTCACTAACTAATCACAAAACAATTAAAAGAAATTTAGAAAGTTAATGCACAAATGTGCAAAAGCAAAATTGTAAAGAGTGGTAGAAAAGAGGTCCACGTGGTGCCTCAGAAAAGGGAAAGATTAAAATTGAAGTTTGACAAAAATAAAGGCCGGTTTGAACTCACAATCTCTTATACTCAAGATAAAGCTTTAACCACAAGGCTAGGAAGCAGTTTTGTACACAAGTTGCCAAAATAAAGCCCGTGATACAGCCAACTCTGCTTCTTGAATAAGAGAATTACACATACACATTTTATGTTTTCAACATAAATTCTTGAAGCATGTTTTCTCAAAGAATTTTAAGACTAATACTTTGCATTTTTAAATAATAAAGTATAATGACGAAACATATTTCACACAAAAATACTATTATTTGATATTTTAAAAGACTAACATGACCTATTGATTAATATTAATTTTAAATTTACATTAACGAATCACTTTTATCTGTGAGATTGTTTATAAAGATTAGAAAATGTTGCAAGATGAAAATTGTTAAAACAAAAGTGAATTAAAGTTGCACATTAAATCAAATTGTAAAATATTCTCTATTTAATAAGCCACTAAAAGTAGAGCAGCTTGGGGCTGTAGGGGGTATTCTGGGAATTTAGGAGTTATTTTCCTTATACTTTACTTATTACTTTAATACTGTTTATAAGACACTAACAAAAGCTGCTTGTGGGGCCGTGGAGATATTTTAGAAAAGAGAAAATTGTGGGGGCTCAAATAGAGTAGTTACTTAATTTTATGAAGAGAAAACTATTCTAGATATATTTAAAACTCTTTATTATACTAAATATATTATTTTTTTCTTAATTACTAAATTAACTTTTTAATTACAATTTATATCAGAATTTAAAAAATACAGGTTTTTAAATTTTTATGTATTTTAATTTATTTTTTCTTAATTTTGTTTAATTAAGAATAAGTTACTTATAATAAAATAATTACAATTAGCTATTAATTGTCCAAAAAATTCTGAATGGGTCCCACTAAATTATATCTCTCTCTTAAAATACATTAAAGATCTTTTCAATCCTAGATTTTCTCACTTTAACAGAGATTTTTTCTCCATTTTCTTCCCCAAAATATCTCCATTCCAATTTCATATCCAAAAAATCATACTTTTACCAAGATTCTTACGAATATCTCCACACCATAACAAAATATCAAAACCTCAATTCTTCACACCCAAACTCTCTAATATTCTCAAATCTTCATCTCCCTCACTTCCTCTTCAATGCTAGCACCGCCGTCGGTCAATAATCACCACCACTGTCATTCTCTAGCAAAACCCTTGGAACCACCATTGTTGAAAACCTTCAAGCTCCACTCTTTCATCCACTCCACTAACTCTAATTTCATATCCATAAAATCTCAAGCTTCTAGGAATATTTTAGTGGTGGAATTCAATATTTGTGTTTGGTTATTTAATTTTCTGAGGTTTTCATATAAGTGTTTATCTTTGTTGGTGAGATTTTGTGAGAGTGAGAATAATGTCGAAGAAACCCATGGTTTACTCTACTTCAATTCGCAAAATTCTTAGATTTGTTGAAGAAGATAGTCTCATTATGCTATCTAGACCAACTTTTCACTTGGGTTGTTTCACCCAAACACGGGAGAAGAATCCTAACATCATACAAAGTGAGAAATCGAATGAAAAATCTGTTGTTCATGTTATTGAGGTCGAGTCTACAAATCAAAAAGAGAGGAAGAGGAAAAATACCATGAATATGAATTCATTCTTTTTTTATGGATTTTTTGCACAAGTGTGCTCGTACAAAATAGGTTCATACAATATTAATTTTGAATTTTGTTGATGTTGCATCACTTGGGTGATGTCAAACTAGCTTTGTATCTTTAATGATTTTAAAGTTGATGTTCAATCTCCATATCTTTTTGTATGGAAGAAGTATGTCATTTGATGTTTCAATATACACTAATTTTGATCATATATGGAGTATCCATTATGAATGTAATGTGTTAATTCTTTATAATTCAGTATGCAATTTGGTATATAAATTCATTCCAAAGCTCTTTTAGTACCATTGTATGTAATTTGTATAGAATCTAATTACATTCTCCTTTTTGTATGGAAGAAGCATGTTCCTTGATCTTTTAATTTAGAGTATTCATTATGTATCTAATTTCGTAATTCTTTTATTCTTTTGTATGTAATTTGGTATGAAAATTGATTTCATGTTGTATGGTAAATAGATGTATGAGCTTGGTGTATGAAACTAGTATACAAACTGATTTCATGGTGTATAATAGATGGTTGTGTGATCTTGATGTATGAAACTGGTATGGAAACTGGTTTCATTATGTATGTTAGATGGATGTATGAACTGGATATATGAAACTGATATGAAAACTGAGTTAATAATGTATTAATCATGTATAATTACCCGCTACAAAAACATCGATCTCCAAGTTGAATCATTATCAAATGAAGATTACCATCTTCCATATTGAAAAATCAGTGATAACATCAATTTCTGTAAAAAAAAAAATAATCAACTTACTCAGTTGAAAGGAAGTAAGTATACTTCAATAGAGTTTTTCGCCTGGAGAAGAAGAAGGATTATGGAGCCTGAAATGTGCAAAACAAACGTGATATATTTTTGGTATAATCAACATATTTTTAGGGATTGATTAATATCAGAAACGTTATTTTAGGAATTGTTATTACTTTCTCTTTCTGTTTTAATTACCATTTATTAGTATTTAATAAATTTTGGTTTCTTTTTTTCTCCTTTTTTCTGTTTTCATTTTTTCATATTTTTTTTCCTTTTTTCCTTTTTTTATTTAGTGTTTGTTAAGTTGATAGATATTGCAAAAAAACATATGATAGGTATTGAAAACTAAAATCTTGTGGTATAATTTAGAATATTCTATCTAATATAATATATATATATATGTTTTTTCCCATCAAGAGAAAACTATAGAATATATATGTTTTTTCCTTTTATCAAACTAAACTAATTTGATTGATTGATAAAGTAGTTTTATTGTACTCACCCTATAAATTTATGTTTATGAACTAAAAAGTTTTTATAGCAATAAAAAAATATTAAAAATAAATGTATTAAAATATTGCACAAAATATTTGTAAAAATGTAGTTAATCAAAGTATCAAACTGACTTTTTCATTTTGTAAGTAGTAATGTCAAATAAATTGTGATAAAAAGAGTAATCTTTTTATGTTTGTTTTGAGTATTTATTAATTTTTGTAAATATCAAACGACTTTTTGGCATCATAAGTAGTAAACAATCTTAGGGTGTAAATGATTTTCATAAGCTTATAATTTTAGTATCGAGGTAAAACTTTATAATAATTGAGCCCGAATATAGCCTCGACTTCTCCAAATTAGTATTATTAATATATAGAAGAGGGAATGAGAGGAGTTTGGGATCAAAACCTGAATTGACCAATTCGCCTTTGCTCCTCTAATTCTCTCTTTGAGTCCCACATATTATGATTGGGTAATTTTTTAATTTGTTTGTTGCACTTTTTTTAATTTATTATATATTTATAAATTTCGTAAAAAAATATTATAATTTATAATAAATAACTATTTAAAAATATATAAAATACATATAAAATTTTAGTTAATTCTCAAAATTCTATCAATGTCACATAAATTGAGACAAAGAAATAATATATATTATAAAAAATTATTATAGAATTAATTTGATAAAATACACCTCCACCAATTGAAACTTTCTTAAGAAGTGTGTCAGATAAACAAAGGCCAAGTAATATGAATTGGAGATAGTAGATAAAACTAACGAGCAAATTAACTCAACATCTGTGGAGAACGATAACGTATTTTATTAGTTGGTCTCATCACCCATCAGACTTATTTAAGTGTTTTAAAGAACCTCAAACTTGGATATATTCACCAAAATTATCTGAGACAACTTAAGTAGTAATAAATAATAAAGTATGGGCAAAATTGAAACTTGAAAAAAGGTGTGACACACCTCATATAAAAAGTTTGGGTAAATTTCACAAACGGTAACTTAACTTTTGTTTTTTTTCATAAAAGTAACGTAACTATTTTTTCTTACACAAAAATAACTTAACTATAACTTTTTTCACAAAAATAACTTAACTATAACTTTTTTTCACACAAATAACTTAACTTTTTTTTCCTACACAAAAATAACTAAACTTTGGGTAAACTAACACAAAAATTATACGGCCAAAATATGGTAACTTTTTCGATGAACCCTACTCTTTTTACTCTTTTTTATTTTAAATTAAATTAATAAAATTTAAAAAAACAATCAACCTGATCCATCCCGACCCAAAATTTTATCGGAATGGGTTGGGTTGGGTGTTTTTAAAATTTTATTTATTAAATTTAAAATTAAAAAAGAGTGAGACTTATCGGAAAAGTTATCGTATTTTGGCCATGTGATGTTTGTATTAGTTTACCCAAAGTTTAGTTATTTTTCTACGTCTCAATATATCAAAAGAAAAGAATATATCTTTCTACGTCTTAATGTATTAAAAGAAAAGAATATATTTTTCTTTGAGAATAATGGTTTTGTTCTTTTTAATATATTTTTCAAATGAGATTTGGATCGGGACGGGTCGGGTTGAGTATTTTTAAAATTTTATTTATTATATTTAAAATAAAATAAAGAGTGAAAAAGAGTGGGGTTCATCGAAAAAGTTACCGTATTTCGGCCATATGATTATTGTGTTAGTTTAATTAAAGTTTAGTTATTTTTGTGTAAGAAAAGATAGTTAAGTTATTTTTGTGGGGGGAAAAAATGACAGTTAAGTTATTTTTGTGTAAGAAATGATAGTTAAGTTATTTTTGTGAAAAGAAGTGATAGTTAAGTTACCATTTGTGAAATTTACCCTAAAAAGTTTTGATTGATTCTGAAAATTTTATCAGCCACATAAATTGGGACAGATGGAGTAATATATATTATTTTAATATTACATAAAAATTATTATAAATCACAATAATTAATAACTTAAAATATTTAAAAGACATACAAAAATTTGATTGACTCTCGAAATTCTATCAGTGCCCCATAAATTAGGACAGAAGGAATAACATATACTATTTAAAATTTACGTAAAAAGTACCGTAAAGCACAATATTTAAAAAATTAAAGTATTTAAAAACTACATAAAGTTTAGGCTGACTCTATATGCTACATAATTGAGACAAAGAGAATAGTATATATTGGACTCGTGCTTGCACGAGCGGATGTATCTAGTTTATCATAAGTAAGCAAACGTGAATTAAAATTAAACATCAAATCAAATTTTAAAACATTTATCGTAAGTTGCTACTGTTAATAAGCAAGCGGTCAACTGCTTGTTTACATCCCTGCTTTTAGCCGAGAGAATTTTTGGAAATTTTCTGTTTCAATTTATTTTTATTTCTTTTTTTTTAATTTTTTATATAGAATTATTTAAAAAATATTATAAATTATAATAATTAATAATTTTGAATATAAAAAAAAAATTAATTCTCAAAATTTTGTCTATGTCATATATATTGAGACAAAGTAAGCAACATATATTATATAAAAAATTACATAAAAAGTATTATAAATCATAATAATTAATAATTTAAATTTGAAAAAAATTAAAAAAAAAATGATTGATGTCATATGTGTTAAAGAAATTGAGACGTAAAAATAATATATATTAGGGCCGTGCAGCAAATGAGGAGATCATTACAATATATACTACTTACTAACCCTAGATGACTCACCTTTCTCACTCGACAAAAAAATACTCCCTCCGTCCATCTTTATTTGTACATTTTTAACTTTGCACACTTCTTAAGAAATTGTAAATAGAAGGGTAATTTTACCATATCACCCTTTGAATATAATAAATATAATATCTTGAAAAATGTAATAGAGAAATTGTAACGACCGGGTCAAGTTGGGATTATCTTGAAAAATGTAATAGAGAAATTGTAACGACCGGGTCAAGTTGGGATCGTCGAGGGAAGTAATAGAGTAATTTTACCATATCACCCTTTCATCCGATTGAGGAAGCCACTTGGAATACCGAGAAGGACATGCGGGACAAGTACCCTCACTTGTTTGAAGATTCAGGTACTACACATTCCTTCCTTTATTTTCGTAATTTCGGGCTTGATCATTCGGGGATGAACGATGGGTAAATTGGTATCTGTTGTAACGACCGGGTCCGTCGTTACGGGTAGTCTAATCGTTCCAAGTTTTGGAGTTAGAAAACTCCGAGTTTGAGAGTTTGAAATTCTGGGCTAGGTAGCTTCGGCCGGATTTGGAGTGAGGTATAGTCTAGGGAAATCCAGGTAAGGATTGGGTTAGATGTCTTGAGTTGAGCTAGTTTTCCACGTAGCCAAGACATAAAGGAGTCCGGGGGACTTTTCAGAATCAAATTCGGGTAAATAGATCTTCCAAAATTGAGATCGACGTGAAGGGGTTATTTCGGATCGTCGAGGGAAGCAAGTGTGTTGTAAAATGGACCAATTTTGGAGAATTCCAGACATTCTGTCTGTGAAGAGCGCTAAGTCTCCGCTGTGACGACCTCCGCTATAGCGAAAGAAAAGACCGCTATAGCAGAAATCAAGACGGTCAATCTCTGCTATAGCGGTTGACTCCGATACGGCGGTACCGCTATAGCGGAAGCTGACTGCTATAGCAGATCCCGACGGGATTTAATGCAGAAACTTCCCCAAAATAGTTCAGTTTTCTATAATTCATTTGGGAGAAGAACTAGGGCAATTTCAGGCGTTTTTCCTCCGTTCTTCATCATTTTTCTTCCCTAAGGTAAGGTTTCTACTTCCCAAACTCCATAATACTTTTTCTATGCGGTAGAATTGCTAGGAGTGGACTAAAGGAGAGGTTTAGAATGACTTAGGGATGGTGGAATCCGGGGGAAAAGGGTGATTCTATGTGTAGAAGTACTTGGGTGTTGCTAAATTTACTGTTTTATGATCATGTGAACTTAATTTCCTAATTTTATTAGTAAAAATGATAGAACTAGGTGAATTCATGGTGAGAAAGCTCGGGGAAAGGGTGAAATAATCCTGGGTCGCCTGGGATTTAGGATTCTTGCGTAATCCGGGTAAATTGTAGGCTATGGGGATTAATTCTTGGTTATTGTGTGTTGTTTTAGACCAAGAACCGGCAAGAACTTTGAAGAACGGGAAAGCTTCGATTGAGTAAAGCTTGGATCATTTCGAGTTAGGTGATGGCTTGATTTATTTATGCATTGTGTGTTTGAGTACTTTTATCTAAGTGATTGTATGAGATTCATTTCTTAGGAGATGAATTGGAATGTCTTATAGTCTTGTTTGATCAGTCTTGTTATTGAACTGTGCATTTTTGCTTATTGGTTTACAAGTTAATTATTCATTGTTGTGACTGTGGATTGTTGACATTTGGTTGGCTTTGGTACCATGCTTGGTACGGGAATACTAATGATTGGCTTGGGTACCACGCCTGGTACGGAAATACTAATGGTTGGCTCGGGTACCACGCCTGGTACGGAAAATTACTAACGGTTGGCTCGGGTACCACGCCTGGTACGGGTTTACTTTACTGCATCATTGCATGGATATTTGTTACATTGTGTTGATTGATATTGGTTTCATGAGCGGACTGGGCTGTATTATTGAGAGTGATAATTGTTTATGGTCCTTGTGAGGCCGGGTTATTGTTGTATCTGATTTAGAGTTGATCTTGGTGTAGACCGGGTTACTTGTGAACACTTAGGTGTTGGTTCGAGGGGATCCCAGGGTGGGTCCGGACTATATAGATATAAGGGTGTAACTTGTATTGATTCTCGTATTAGAAGTGAATGGTATGTAGAGACAAGTTAGGATGAGATTTGTAGTTAGAGGTATTTGGTAATTGGATTACGTGTTTACTGTACTGTTACTTGATTCTTGTATTGTTCATACATTGTTATTAGAACTGGTTGATAATCCTACCAGTACACGGTGGTTGTGTACTGATACTGCACTTGCTTGGTTTTTTGTGAGTACAGGAAATTTTCTGGCGGTTGACGCACGACCTCACTTGTAGGTCTGACTGTTCCAGATATCAAGGGTGAGTTGTTCGACCAAGCCACCTCAGTGTCTATCTTTTGAGTTACAGCCCAATTATTTTGGGCTTAGACTATTTCTTATTGTTTAAGTTTTGGGGTTACATCCCCGTACTCTAGTATTTGATAGCGTTTGGTACGATGATTTTCAGGTTCTAGGGGAATTTCCGCAGGCTTATTTAATGATATCGTTCCTTGCGTATTTGAATTGCTAGTTTATTTTATGTTTGCTGGTTTTAGGCTGTTAGACTAGGCTAAGAGTTGAACTCTATTGGTTCGCTCATTCGGGGGTTGGGTGGGTGCCACTCACGACGGTCTGGGTCGTGAAAAAGATGGTATCAGAGCCTTAGGTTCGTTGATCTCGTTATACCAAACAAGTCTAGTAGAGTCTTGCAAAACGGTGAGGAGACGTCTGTACTTTTCTTCGAGAGGCTGTGGGGCTTTAGGAAAACTATCTCTTCATTCCTTCCTTCGTGCTATAACTTGATTCCAATTGGT
Source organism: Jaltomata sinuosa (assembly GCA_003996215.1). NCBI lineage: Eukaryota > Viridiplantae > Streptophyta > Magnoliopsida > Solanales > Solanaceae > Jaltomata > Jaltomata sinuosa. The sequence goes on from QJPP01001088.1 coordinate 436,539, forward strand.
ATTTGGTGATACAAATTGGTATCTAACCTCATTCACTCTTCTGTCCGCAGATGGTTAATACAAGGAACAATGGAGCGAGACCAGCGGTCCCAACAGCGGGCCCGGTAGCTCATGGCAGAGGTAGGGGAAGGGACAGAGGATGAGGGAGAGCCACACCCGCCAGGGGTGGGGCTCAAGCTGTTGTAGGAGAGCGAGAGGCAACCCCTCCCCCACCTCAGGATCAGGTTGTTGAGGATGTGGAAGTTGTTGTGGAGGATGAACGGGCACAGGCGGAGGCGGAGGTGGCACCGGTTGGGGGTGAAGGCCTTCCTACTATGACACCAGAATCCTTTCAGCAGGCTTGGAATATTTTGAGTGGGTTTGTTGGTGCTGGAGCCATACCCGCGACATTTGCAAATCAGGCTTTGGATACTCAGCCAGCAGTTACTACGGCGCCTAGATTAGATGCAGCTTCAGGCTAAAATGATTTCTTCAGGCCAATGCTAGGCCCAGTGATGACCGGAAATGAACATGAGATACTGACCAAGTTTCTCAAGTTGAAGCCTCTGACATTTCAGGGTACCAATAGAGAGGATGCTTATGAGTTCATCTTGGATTTCTATGAGAGGTTGCACAAGTTGGGTATTGTATGTCAGCATGGGGTTGACTTCGTCTCATTTCAGCTGCAGGGTGACGCTAAGCAATGGTGGAGGTCTCAAGTAGAGTGCAGACCATCTACATTGCCTGCTTTGACTTGGGAGGAGTTTCATGCTCTCTTCCTAGAGAAGTACGTACCTCGTACCTTGAGAGACAGGAAGAAGAATGAGTTCTTGCATTTGGAACAAGGAAGCATGTCAGTCTCAGCTTATAAGGCTAAGTTCCATTCTTTGTCTCGTTAAGCTACTCAGTTGTTGGGTTCAGAAGAGGAGAGGGTTCGATTATTTGTGAAGGGTCTGAACACTGATTTACAGGTATTGTCCGTTCACATGACTTATTCAGAAAAGGGCTTCAATGCAGTGACGGACTATGTTAAGAAGTTAGAAGGGGTCAAGAAAGCGGGGCACGGTAAGGCTTTAGCCAAGAAGCCCCGGAATGAGGGAAATTTTAGTGGTTCGTACTCCAGGATCCAGAATCAGCAGGCATACTCAGCCTGTCCTATTCAGTCAGCTATGCCAGCTGCTACAGGTGGTCTTCAGGGAGCTAATCATCAGTCTTCAGCTCCTAGAGGCCAGGGAGCGTCCTATACATCTGCTAGCAGGCCTACATTTGACCGTGGATGCTTCCATTATGGTGATCTGGGCCACTTTAAGAGGGAGTGCCCACTCAGGCAGACAGGTAATCAAGGTCAGCAGCAGTCTAGAGCGGTGGTCCCGAAAGGTAGAGGTGGTAATGCTAGAGTTCTTCCACAGGGTGGGCGAGGTAACTTGCAGGGAGGCCAGGGAGACAGAGGGAACGACGGTGCAGGTAGGGGTGTAGCACAGCCGGACCGAGAATTTGGCCGGATTGATGATCAGGCTCATTGCTATGCATTTCCAGGGAGGATCGAGGCAAAAGTATCAGATGCGGTGATCACAAGTACCATTCTTGTCTGTGATAAAATGGCTCCGGTATTATTTGACCCAGGTTCTACATATTCTTATGTGTCTGTGAGTTTTGCATAGGGTCTAAACTTGATATATGATATCCTTGATTCCCCTATCTATGTTTCTACCCCTGTTGGAGAGTCTATGGTTGTGACTCATGTTTACCGGGATTGTTCTGTTGTGTTTGTGGGGTTGCATACTTGGGTAGACTTGGTAATCCTGGATATGGTTGATTTTGATATTATCTTGGGCATGACCTGGTTATCCCCTTATCATGTTGTGTTAAATTGTAACACCAAGACTGTGACTCTAGAGATTCCGGGTAAAGATAGGCTAGAGTGGAAAGGTGTGTACAGGCCTAAGCCAGTTAAGATCATATCGTTTGTTTCGGCTAGGAAGCTAGTGGGGAGGGGGTGTCTAAACTTTTTGGCTCAGCTCCGGGATGGTAGTGTGGAGTCCCCATCTATTGAGTCGGTTCCAGTGGTTTCTGAGTTTCGAGAGGTATTTCTAGTGAATTTTCTTGGTATGCCTCCGGACAGAGATATAGACTTTTGTATTGATTTGGAGCCAGGCACTCGTCCATTTCCATTCCTCCGTATTGTATGGCTCCGGCAGAGTTAAGGGAACTTAAGACTCAGCTGCAGGAACTCCTAGATAAGAGATTTATCCATCCGAGTGCTTCGCCTTGGGGTGCTCCGGTCTTATTCGTAAAGAAAAAGGATTGTAGTATGCGAATGTGCATAGATTACAGGCAGTTGAACAAGGTTACCATCCGGAATAAGTACCCTCTACACTGTATTGATGATCTGTTTGACTAGTTACAGGGCGCATCGGTGTTTTCAAAAATTGACTTGAGGTCGGGGTATCACCAGTTGAAAATTAGGCTCGAGGTTGTTCCTAAGACTGCTTTTTAGACCCGGTATGGGCATTACGAGTTCTTAGTGATGTCGTTTGGTTTGACTAATGTGCCGGCAGGATTCATGAGTTTGATAAATGGGGTATTTAAGTCGTATTTGTATTCATTCGTTATCATTTTTATCAATGTTATTTTGATCTAATCCAAAAGTAAGGAGGAGCATGCTAATCATCTTCGTATTGTGCTGGACATATTGAGACGTCAAAAGCTTTATGCGAAGTTCTCCAAGTGTTAATTTTGGTTGACTTTGGTTACGTTCTTGGGGCATGTAGTGTCAGAAATGGGGTGATGGTAGACCCCCAGAAGATTGAGGCAGTCAAGAGTTGGGCCCGTCCTAGCTCTGTGACAGAGATGAGGAGTTTTGTTGGGCTCGCAGGGTACTACCAGAGGTTGTTTAAGGATTTTGCGTCTATTGCTACTCATATGACCAGGCTAACACAGAAGGATGTACCATTCGTGTGGTCCGACAAGTGCGATGAGAGCTTTCAAAAGCTCAAGACACTTTTGACCACGACTCCTATTTTGTCCTTGCCAGTTGAAGGTAAAGATTTTAGTATTTACTGTGATGCTTCACATTCTGGTTTGGATGATGTGTTGATCCAGGACAGGAATGTGATAGCCTATGCATCTAGGCAGTTGAAGGTACATGAGAGGAACTACCCGACTCACGACTTAGAGTTGGCAGTGGTGGTTTTTGCATTCAAGATTTGGAGACACTATCTCTATGGTGTCAAGTGTGAGGTGTTCACCGATCATCGTAGTCTGCAGCATGTGTTCACTCAGAAGAACTTGAATTTAAGGCGGAGAAGGTGGATGGAATTGTTGAAGGACTATGATGTGACTCTTCAATACCATCCGGGTAGGGCTAATGTGGTGGCAGACTCATTGAGCCGGAAGACAGTTAGCATGGGTAGTTTGGCTTGTTTGGGGGTGTCCAAACAACCATTAGCAAAGGAAATTCAGGCGTTAGAGTCCAAGTTCATGCACTTGGGTATTTCAGAACAAGGTGGATTGTTGGCCAGCATTGAGGTCAAGGCCACCTTCATAGAGGAGATAAAGGCCAAGCAATTTCAGGATCCAAAACTGAGTAAGCTCCACGGTAAGGTAATATCCGAGGAGGCCAGAGACGTTATGCTAGACTCTAATGGAGTACTAAATTTTAGGGGGAGAATTTGTGTTCCTCGTGTTGATGACATAATTCAGAATATCTTGGCAGAGGCTCACGGTTCGCGGTACTCAATTCATCCGGGTGTGACCAAAATGTACCAGAACTTGAGGCAGCGTTACTGGTGTCCTGGGATGTAAAGGGACATAGTTGATTTTGTGTCCAAGTATCAGAACTGCCAGCAGGTAAAGTATGAGCATCAGAGACCTGCAGGTCTACTTCAGAGAATGCCCATTCCCGAGTGGAAGTGGGAGAGATAGCCATGGATTTTGTGGTGGGTCTTCCTAAGACATTGGGGAGGTATGACTCAATTTGGATCATTGTCAACAGGCTGACCAAGTCTACTCATATCATTCTGGTCAGGCTAGATTACAATTCGCAGCAGTTGGCTAAGATCTACGTGAAGGAAATTGCGAGATTGTATAGAGTACCACTGTCCATCATTTTAGACAGGGGTACACAGTTCACCTCTAAATTTTGGGGCAAGCTACATCAAGGGTTAGGTACACAACTCACCTTTAGTACAGCCTGCCATCCTCAGAATGATGGTTAGTCGGAGAGGACGATCCAGGTATTGGAAGACATGCTGAGAGCATGTGTGATGGACTTCGGGGGTCATTAGGACCAGTTTCTACCATTATGCGAATTCTCGTACAACAATAGCTACCACTCCAGTATTGACATGGCACCATTCGAGGCATTGTATGGGAGGGGTGGTATATCACCAGTTGGGTGGTTTGAGAAAGGCGATGTAAAGCCTCTGGGCGTGGACTTGGTAAGGAAAGCACAGGAAAAGGTAAGAGGCATTCAGACCAAATTGTTAGCCGCCCAAAGCAGGCAGAAAGATTACGCAGATTGCAAGGTCTGGAACATGGAATTTCAGGTTGGTGAACATGTACTATTGAAAGTGTCACCAATGAAGGGAGTTATACGGTTCGGTAAGAAGGGCAAGCTCAGCCCTCGGTTCATCGGTCCATTTGAGGTTCTTGAAATTGTGGGGCCAGTGGCTTACAAGTTAGCTCTGCCACCTAGTTTATCGAGTGTCCATCTGTTATTCCATATATCTATGCTCAAACGATACCATGGGGATGAGTATTACATCACCAAGTGGGATGAGGTGCTCTTCGATAAGGATCTTCATTATGAAGAGGAACTAATTTTGATTCTTGCTCGGGATGTCCGGAGGTTGAGAACGAAGGTGATTGATATGGTAAAGGTTCAGTTAAAGCATCATCCGGTTGAGGAAGCCACTTGGGAAATCGAGAAGGACATGCGGGATAAGTACCCTCACATGTTTGAGGATTCAGGTACTACACTTTCCTTCCTTTATTTTCATAATTTAGGGCTTGATCATTCGGGGGTGAATGATAGGTAAATTGGTATTGTTGTAACGATCGGGTCTATCGTTACGCGTAGTCTAATTGTTCCAAGTTTTGGGGGTTAGAAAACTCTGAGTTTGGGAGTTTAAAATTCTGGGCTAGGCTAGCCTCGGTCGGATTTGGAGTGAGGTATAGTCTAGGGAAATCCGGGTAAGGATTAGGTTAGATGTCTTGAGTTGAGCTAGTTTTCCACGTAGCCAAGACATAAAGGAGTTCGGGAGACTTTTTAGAATAGAATTTGGGTAAATAGATCTTCCGAAATTGAGATCGACATGAAGGGTTATTTAGGATCGTCAGGGGAAGCAAGTGTGTTTTAAAATGGACCCATTTTGGAGAATTTTGGACATTCTATCCATGACTAGCGCTAAGGCTCCGCTGTGGCTACCTCCGCTATAGCGGAAGAAAAGACCGTTATAGCGAAAGTCAAGGCGGTCAATCTCTGCTATAGCGATTAACTCTGCTACGGCAGTACCGCTATAGCGGAAGCCGACCACTATAGCAGAGCCCGACGGGATTTAATGCAGAAACTTTTCCAAAATAGTTCAATTTTCTGCAATTCGTTTGGGAGAAGAACTAGAGCAATTTCAGGCATTTTTCCTCCGTTCTTCATCATTTTTCTTCCCTAAGGTAAGGTTTCTACTCCCTAAACTCCGTAATACTTTTCCTATGCTGTAGAATTGCTAGGGGTGGACTTGGGGAGAGGTTTGAAATGACTTAGGGATGGTAGAATCCAGGGGAAAAGGGAGATTCTATGTGTAGAGGTTCTTGGGTGTTGCTAAATTTACCGTTTTATGATCATGTGACTTTAATTTCCTAATTTTATCCGTAAAAATGATAGAACTAGGTGAATTCACGGTGAGAAAGCCCGGGGAAAGGGTGAAATAATCCTGGGTGGCCTGGGATTTAGGATTCTTGCGTAATCCGGGTAAATCGTAGGCCATGGGGATTAATTCTTGGTTATTGTGTGTTGTTTTAGACCAAGAACCGGCAAGAACTTCGAAGAACGGGAAAGCTTCAATTGAGTATAGCTTGGATCATTTCAAGCTAGGTGATGGCTTGATTTCTTTATGCATTGTGTGTTTGAGTACTTTTATCTAAGTGATTGTATGAGATGCATTTCTTAGGAGATGAATTGGAATGTCTTATAGTCCTGTTTGATCAGTCTGGTTATTGAACTGTGCATTTTTGCTTATTGGTTTACAAGTTAATTATTCATTGTTGTGACTGTAGATTATTAACATTCAGTTGGCTCAGGTACCATGCCTAGTATGGTAATACTAACGGTTGGCTCGGGTACCACGCCTGGTAAGGGAATACTAATGGTTGGCTCGGGTACCACGCCTGGTACGGGAAATTACTAACGATTGGCTCGGGTACCACGCCTGGTACGGGTTTACTTTACTGCATCATTGCATGGATATTGGTGTATTGTGTTGATTGATATTGGTTTCGTGAGCGAACTGGGTTGTATTATTGAGAGTGATAATTTTTTATGGTCCTTGTGAGGCCGGGTCATTGTTGTATTTGATTTAGAGTTGGTCTTGGTGTAGATCGGGTTGCTTATGAACACTTAGGTGTTGGTTAGAGGGGATCCCAGGGTGGGTCTGGGGTATATAGATATGAGGGTATGACTTGTATTGATTCTCGTATTGGAAGTGAATGGTATGTAGAGACAAGTTAGGATGAGATTTGTCATTAGAGGTATTTGGTAATTGGATTACGTGTTTCCTGTATTTTTACTTGATTTTTGTACGGTTCATATATTTTTATTGGAACTGGCTGATGATCCTACCAGTACATGGTGGTTGTGTACTGATACTGCACTTGCTTGTTTTTTTGTGAGTACAGGAAATCTTTTGGCGGTTGACGCACGTCCTCACTTGTAGGCCTGACTGTTCCAGATATCAAGGGTGAGTTGTTCGACCAAGCCGCCTCGGTGTCTATCTTTTGAGTTACAGCCCAATTATTTCGAGCTTAGACTATTTCTTATTGTTTAAGTTTTGGGGTTGCATCCCCGTACTCTAGTATTTGGTAGCATTTGGTATGATGACTTTCAGGTTCTAGGGAAATTTCCGCAGGCTTATTTAATGATATGGTTCCTTGCGTATTCGAATTACTAGTTTATTTTTTGTTTGCTGGTTTTAGGCTATTAGTCTAGGCTAAGAGTTTGACTTTATTGGTTCGCTCATCCGGGGGTTGGGTGGGTGCCATTCACGACGGTCTGGGTCGTGACAGAAATGACTACAATTAATGATAAGGGTAAATTAGGAACTAAGTATAAAATTCTCTCTTGATTTCATAAATTGGACAAGTATCGTTGGACATCTATTTTTAATATAGTGAACAAGTAAAGATGGACGGAGGAAGTAAATACTACAAGCTCAAATAACAGAATCTGACAAGACTATATAGGGACCCTTCCTCTAACTATCAGGTCTAATGTGCAAATATATGAAATATCAATTAAAATTATAAGGGATTAAAGTGTAACTATCCATGATGTCATATTTAATTGATTCTAACATAATATATCACCGCACAAGCTAAAAGTACTACAATAAAGCTTCAATTTTGATTCTCCTCCTTCATCAGACCCATTCGACATCGGGACTATTCTTGCGATGCCTCCAACCAAACAACTGTTAGGAAATCAAGTCTTATATCTCAACAAAAGCGACAATATATAAAGTTAAATATATTGTAAACCATGTGGATTGCCATGTGTCCTTGAAATTAACATATGGAAGTCATGTGGCCTTCCATGTGGAAGGATTATGGCTAAAAATATTATGACTAATGACCAACTCCCTTTAGCTTATATATATTAGGTTTCCTTGTATATTGCAAATGTGGATATAAATAAATATAGAAAGCAATTTCATTCTCTCTCTCTTCACTTTGTTTTCCTTTTCCTTAAATATATGATAATATTTTATAAGACGTTATCAGCACGAGACTATGCAATCTCGAGCTACGCTAGACAGGTAAAAAAAGGTTAAGGACTTTATTTTTCTAAAAATGTCCAATATTTCTAAACTTGAATTTGTTGCCCTGGATATATCGGGCAAAGGCTACTCGTCATGGGCACTTGATGCTGAAATCCACTTCTTATTACTGAGCAGCATAACGACCTATTGATGAAAAATTATGAGAGTCGACCCACTGGTTCTATGTCACTCCCTGAAGTGAATCAGGCAAATTATAACCAGTGAGAAAGAGGTTGTGGCCCCAGTCGTGGTCGTGGCCATGGTCGAAAAAGAAATTATAATCATGATGGTCATCTTGCACCAAAAAATGACCAGCAGTGGAGGAATGGGGCACTGGTCACGTACGTGTCGATCATCCAAATGTCTGGTTCAGCTATATCAGACATCCTTGAAAAGGGGTGATAATAATCCAAAAGTAAATTTTATCTCTGAAGATAATGCTGAGCACATACATAGGCTGGGTAATAATGCAGAAGCAAGTTTTATCTCTGAAGATAATGTTGAGCCCATGTTTCTGGACGTAGCTGATTTCTTTGAATTCACTGAAGGAAAAATGATCAGCGATGAGCCTGCTATAATCTAGATAGTCTTCTGTTTGTTTATCTTTGTCGATATGTTTATGTTTTTTTTCAACTCCTATAAATAAATAAAATTTGTATAATAACCATGTTTAATAGTAATTTTACTTTGTTTATATCTTTTTTTGGAGAAAATATGGATATGCCTCAAATTTTATTTGGATCTCCAAATCATGAGGATATTTGTGTAATTTACAATGGAACAACTCATGCCATATTTAAAGATGAGAAATACTTTTCTTCCTTGCTTAGAAAGAAAGCAAATGTTAATATAATTTTTGGTAATTCGAAATTGATTGAATGCTCCAAAAGAGCTACTATATTTCTGCCTAAAGGGACAAAACTTGTTATAGAAGATGCATTATTCTTCTAAATCCCCAAGAAACTTGTTAAGTTTCAAAGATATTCGCCGAAATGGATATCATGTTGAGACACTAAATGAAATAAATATGAAATACCTTGGTATAACCAAAAGTGTCTCTGGCCAGAAATATATTTTGGAGAAATTGCCAACCCTATCTTCTGGCCTATATTATGCAGAAATTAGTACAATTGAGGCACATTCAATCGTAAACTAGAAGTTTACTGATTTAAATACTTTTGTGCTATGGCATGACCGAATAGGTCATTCTGGATCAATAATGATGAGACGAATTCTTGAAAATTCAATAGGGCATCCATTAAAGAACCTGAAGATTCTTACAAATGATGAATTTTTATGTGCTACTTGTTATCAAGGCAAGTTAATTGACAGGCCATCACCAATGAAGATTGACATCGAATCCCCCGGCTTTTTAAAACATATACATGGGGACATATGTGGACCTATTCATCCACTTAGTAGATCGTTTAGATATTTTATGGTCCTAATAGATGCATCTTCAAGATGGTCACATGTGTGCCTCCTGTCATTTCGCAACCTGGCATTTGCGAAGTTATTGGCACAAATAATACGATTAAGGGCTCAATTCCCAGATTATTCTATTAAGGCTATTCGCCTCAATAATGCTAGAGAATTTACATCCCAAGATTTTGATGATTATTTTTTATCAATTGAGATAAGAATTGAACATCTTGTTGCTCATGTTCATACTCAAAATGGCCTTGCAGAGTCATTTATTAAGCGCCTACAACTGATAGCAAGACCACTACTTATGAAAATAAAATTTCCCACTACTATTTGGGGCCATGCTATCCTACATGCAGCAACACTCGTTTGTCTCAGACTGACTCATTATAATAAATACTCTCCGTCACAATTAGTATTTGGTCACGAGCCAAATATATCTCATCAACGAATCTTTGGATGTGCGGTATACGTTCCTATAGCACCACCACAGCGTACTAAGATGGGATCTCAACGAAGGTTAGGTATATATATTGGGTTTGACTCACCCTTCATAATTCGCTACTTTGAACCATTGAAAGGAGATTTATTCACTGCTCGATTTGCAGACTGTCGGTTTGATGTAACAAATTTTCCTCAATTAGGGGGAGAGAAAAAGGAACCCACAAGAGAAATTGTGTGAAAAGTTTCATCACTATATTATTTTGATCCACATGCTCTGATATGTGAGTAGGAGGTCCAGAAGATCATCCACTTACAAAAAATAGCAAATCAAATGCCAGATGCATTTACTGATTTGAAACGGATAACTAAGTCACATATCCCTGCAGTGAATGTGCCTATCAGAATTGACGTCCCAAAAGGACCATCTACAAGTGTCATAGCTTCTGAATCCCAAACACACCTGAAGCGTGGTAGACCATTGGGCTCAAAGGATAAAAATCCTAGAAAAAGAAGTGCAAGAAATGATAAAGATGACACTACAAAAGAACCTCATGAAGAGATTCAAGATCTGATTAATCCTGATATTCCTGAAGAAATTAGTGAACCCGAGGCTCAAGTGAATGAAGAACTTTTGATAAGTTCTATCAGTGATGAAATGAATTTAGGATCAAAAATTACGGTGGATAATGTTTTTGCATATAATGTTGTACTTAATCTTATGCAAGACTGTGGGGATCTTGAGCCTCAATCTGTCGAAGAATGTCGATGAAGACGTGATTGGCCAAAATGGCAAGAGGCAATTCAATCAGAATTGGACTCACTTGCTAAACGTGAGGTTTTCGGACCTGTAGTCCAAACCCCTGAGGGTGTAAACCCAGTTGGCTATAAATAGGTCTTTGTGCGAAAATGAAATGAGAGAAATGAAATTGTAAATACAAGGCACACCTTGTTGTACAAGGATTCTCTCAAAGACCCGGCGTCGACTATGAAGAAACATATTCACCAGTTATGAATGCAATAAACTTTTCAATACCTCATCGGTTTAGCTGTACACAAAAATCTTGAAATACATCTAATGGACGTGGTTACAACTTATCTTTATGGTTTACTTGATAATGAAATTTATATGAAAATTCCAGAAGGATTTAAACTGCCTGAAGCACATAATCCTAAGTCTCGAGATATGTTCTCAATTAGATTGCAAAGATCATTATATGATCTAAAACAATCAGGGCGCATGTGGTATAATCGTCTCAATGAGTACTTGATAAATGAAGGTTATATAAATGATGTCATTTGTCCTTGTATTTTTATTAAGAAGACGACATGTGAGTTTGTTATACTCGCCGTCTATGTTGATGACATAAACCTCATTGGAACCCCTGAAGAGGTCCAAAAGGCAATTGAATATCTAAAAAAAGAATTTGAGATGAAAGACCTTGGAAAGACAAAACTTTATCTCGGTCTGCAAATTAAATATTTAACATACGGGGTCTTCATCCAGCAATTTGCCTACACTGAAAAGATTTTAAAATAATTTACATGGACAATGCACATTCATTAAGTACTCCAATGATTGTTCGATCACTTGAAGTGAATAAAGACCCGTTTCGACCCCTAGAAGAGAATGAAGAACTTCTTGGTCCTAAAGTACAATATCTCAGTGCTATAGGCGCACTTATGTATCTTGCTAACGCAAACAGACCTGATATAGCATTTTTTGTTAATTCGCTAGCAAGTTATAGTTCTTCCCTGACGCGGAGACATTGGAATGGTGTCAAACATATCCTGTGATATCTAAAAGGGACTATTGATATGGCTCTGCTTTATACTAACCAAAATTGTGCAGATCTTATTGGTCATGCAGATACAAGTTATTTATCGGATCCACATAAAGCTTGATCTCAAACAAGCTATCTGTTTACATACGGAGGAACTGTTATATCCTGGCGATCTACAAAGCAGTCCATTATGACTACTTTTTCAAATCATGCGGAGATAATAGCGATTCATGAAGCAAGTAGAGAATGTGTGTGGTTGAGATCGATGATACAGTTCATCAAAGAAAGATGCAGCCTGGAGTGTGGTGTCAAAGTACCCACGGTCATATTTGAAGATAATGTTGCCTGCATAGCCCAATTGAAAGAAGGCTTCATAAAAGGAGATAGAACAAAGCATATTTCACCGAAGTTATTCTTCACACATGATCTTCAGAAGAATGGTGATATTGATGTACAACAAATTCGTTCCAGTGATAATCCAGCTGACTTATTCACCAAGTCTTTGTCAATCTCAACTCTTGAGAAGATGGTACACAAGATTGGAATGCAAAGTCTCCACCACTTGAAATGTGACCTTCATCAGGGGGAGTAAGAATATGTGATGTAGTCTTTTTTCCTTAACCAAGGTTTTATCCCACTAGATTTTCTTGGTAAGGTTTTTAATGAGGCAGCAAGCAATGCGTATTGCAAATAACCATAGACGTTTTTTTTATTTGACATGGACATTCTAGGAGGAGTATTATAAACCATGTGGATTGCCATGTGTCCTTCAAATTAACATATGGAAGCCATGTGGCCTTCCATGTGGAAGGATTATGGCTAAAAATAGTATGACTAATGACGGTCAACTCCCTTTAGCCTATATATATTAGGTTTTCTTGTATATTGCAAATGTGGATATAAATAAATATAGAAAGCAATTACATTCTATGTCTCTCTCTCTCTCTCCACTTTGTTTTCCTTTTCCTTAAATATTTACTAATATTTTATAAGAAAATAATATATTTGAAAAAATGACATAAATGATCCCTATTTTTAGGTAGGTTTAAAATAGTGTTTAGATATATTTTAAATAATTTTAGTCTTTTAAATTTATCAAAAATAAATATTTTTGCCATCTGTCAAATATTTAATAAAGTCTGGTTATTAGATTTAATTTTTATTTTATTTTTTAATTTAAGCTTTTAGGTCCTTGGACCGTTTTATTAAATGGGGGCATAGCCCAATCTGTACAAACAATGGCCCGGGCCCAAATGAGACCCGGTCCAAAAGGATGGAAGCTGAAGAGTTTCCTAAAAAGGTACAAAAGTTCGCTATTTGTCCAAGAGTACTCATAACTCTTTCTTCTTCCCACTTTCACTCGCCGCCTCTGAAAAATATTTCCGTTGAGTTGGGGCTGGCAGTTCATCGCTTTTCTTCTCTGGGTTATTTTTAAGCCCCATCCATGGCTTCTGATGCTCTTGCTCTATCTATCGTCTTCACTTGTTATCGGTGAGTGTTTAGCTTTCTCCTTATTTTTTTTCCGGTAATGAGTGATTGATATGTCGTTTCTTGTTCCAAGTGGTTGGGTCTAACTCCAAGGGACTGAAGAGACTTGCCTCTGCTCAGATCTGGAAAGTTGTGTAAGTTCTCCGCCTTTCTTGTTCTTTCTTCATCTCCCTATTTACTAACATACCTCTTTCCTCTTTGTAGTTGCTCCTTCTCTGGTCTTCTCCATGCGGCTTTTGGATCTGAGCTTCTGTGGTGCATCATTCCATCTACCCCTCTTTTTGGTGAAGGTTTTTGATAGCTGAAGCTTATTAGATTTAATTAAAGTTGTAAAAAAAAAGAAAATTTAACTATAAATATTAAGAAAATCTCTGTCAAAGTGTAGAAACTGCGCATGACACCATAAGTATACTAGAAATAGCACAACTACATCCCAGAGAACTACACTCGACACTAGAAATAAAATAAAAAAGTAAAAGGTACAAAAATTATACCTCCAAATGTGATTATGTTAGATATTTTGTTTTATGATTTTCGTTAAATACAATAATTAGAAGTTGTCAAATATGTGACGGGACAAAAAATATAAACTTAAAACATCAAAGTGGCTTCAGAATATACTTGAGGGATTATTTTAAATCAGCCCTGTAACATAAACGACTATTATTATAGTTTTTTATTTTGTTTTGTAGTCGTTTGATCAAGTTTTCAAAATCTACTTATTATCTTAAAAAATATTTTTTCGTATTTTTTTTAATACTTTTAGAAAATAATAATTTCTATTTGATTAATCAATTTAAAATCTAATTTTTTTTATGAAATAATATAATAAGAACAAGAAGAATAGAGAGGGAGAAGAGAGAGCTTCTTATTACTTATGAGAGATTTAGGGACGAGTTACAATGAAGGAAAATCTCTTTATTTATAGGGAAAACTGACTTGGTCCCAAAGTTAGGGTTCCTAACTTTTCTCCAAAGAAATCTTAATATAGACATTCACTATAATAATAATAATAATTTTTTGAATGTCTATTTGATGGATAATGTGCCTCATTAAAACCTTACTAGATAAAACCCAGTGGAAAAGAATCTAGTGAAGAAAAAAAAGTACACATATCTCATAATACGCATTTTGACTGCCTCATTAAAAACCTTACAAGAAAAATTCAGTGGGATAAAAACTTGTGAGGAAAAAAGAGTACAACGCGTATTAACTCCCCCTGATGAGAACATTAATTCAATAGCTTGAATCTTCACACTCCAAACTTGTGCACCATATTCTCAAAAGTTATAGTTGATAGAGACTCGGTGAATAAATCAGTCATATTATCACTCGAACAAATCTATTGCACATAGATATCACCATTCTTTTGGGGCTCATGTGTGTAGAAAAGCTTTGATAAAATTTGCTTCGTTCTATCTCCTTTTATGAATTCTCCCTTCAATCGTGCGATGCATACTGCATATTATCTCAGCATGATTTGATAAAATAACTACAATAGATTGCTTTGTAGATCATCAAGATATGACAATGCCCCCACATATGAACACATGTGATTTATTTGAGATCAAACTTTATGTATATCCTATAAATGCCCTGCATTTCATAACCAACAAAATCTTGACAATATTCGTTAGGATAAACACATTCATATCTTGCAATTGATTTTTTTCAATATCTCCACATAAGAGTGAAACTATATCATGCTCATAGTTATAGCAAGATGTATACAAGCATCAATTGTACAAGATATGGTACTTTATGACCAATCCAATTCTGCAAGTTTCTCATTTCAGTAAATAATCTATTGCTTTTGAAAACTCTCCAAGAGTTTGAATAAAATATTCATTAAGATGATTTTAGTACATCAACCTTGATTGATTCAATTCATATGAGGATCAAAAATAAGTTTTTCAAAAACTTGTATATGCTTGAAGCATTTTGAATCCTTCAGGAATTTTCATATCAATTTTCTCATGTCACAACGACATCTTCTAGTGTCTAGATTGCAAGTCAAATAAGCTTTATGCTTACCAAGATGCATCATCCCATGTCACTTGATAAATATTTTTACATCAGCATGCTTTAATAGGTGTAGAATTCAGATACTCATAATCTTTTACAATAGTGTGCTATATTATATCAAAAGATATTATTGATGATATACCATTTGTATCGGATCGCAATGCGACATAACGTATTGAAACCTTATCACTTCATTATTTTCAGGTACCTGAACCTCTCAAGAGGTTTCATGAAGTGTTATGTCATAGGCTCTTCAAGAGCATATTTGCCTCCTTATTATGATCGTTTGCTCCTCTCTTCTTTTGAAGGATTATTGCAATTTGAATCGATTAGTCAACATGCTTCATGCATGTCATACTTTGTCCTTCATGGACATTCAATAGGAGCATTTGTAGCTAAATATGAAATAATTTTGGGTCAGCAAATACTTCTAGCAATTGACTTGAATTATCTTTTGAATGAGGATCATACTAATGATTATTCACAAAATATTTTATAAATGCTTATTCTCTCCCCCTTATGGTGAAAAAGCTAACATATATCCTCTATCTTCTTTGAGAAATCCATCTTTGTACATCATGGTATATCTATCAATCATATACCACACATCAAAAGCTATTAGATAGAAAACCTTTGGTTCCTGACCTTGAACCAATTAAGAGAGGGAAAAACTAGTCATAATGTATTGGTATTATGCATACAAGTTTCGTTGTAGGTAAAATATCATATTTCAGACCAACACATGAAGCTTTGTTCTCATAAACAATGATTTAGCTATGTATGGAGGCATTCAACGCCAAATCAGCTTGACTATAAATCAGCATTATCAAGATTAATTATCTTCATTACATAATCTGAAAATTGTGTTCTTAACTCAATTATTTTGCACAAAGAATTTTGCAAATGTCAAATTGCAGGTTGACAATAGACGTACATGTGATCATCTTATAGATGCATCTATTTAGCATATCACATGACAGGTGAACGGGTGCATATTCACCTATTATATTTTCCAGTTTTTAGGAATCCAATCCCAACATTAGCTGATCTAATTAACTTATCATGAAAATAGACAACATGAAGAATTCTTGAAAAATCTTCTAGTTCTTCAATGTATATTGAATACTTAAAATATGCACATCTTCGAGATGTCAAAATCATTCATGCCAACAGATTATTTGTACTAGTAACTCTAAGTTACCATGACATGTGCCTTTTGCTTTAGTAAACTTCTGGTTTACTATGACATGAATTTTATATCAATAAACTTCTAGTTTATTATGGCATGTGATCTCATCATCATGCTCGGATAACTTTTCATATACGTATTTCTTATCATAGTCAACATCTTGTACAATCCGTGTTCATCACTATTAGCCATTTTGTGCTCATCTGGCTGCCCCTAAAGTGTTATCCAGTGGTCATCCTTGAAGAAAGTGATGCTTTGGGTCTGGTATGTAAGATGATAGGTGCATAAATATTTAGCTAATCCATCCCTAGCATAATATCTACTCCCATTACTTTCATCATTCTCATGTCGAAGCAAAACCACTCTTCTTACATATTCCACCAAAATTGTGGACAATAATCACTACAATACATTTCTTGACCATTAGCTACCCTTACTCTCTTAGGAGTAAGAAATGGTTCCATGTCCAGCTTCAAATTCTTTGTTATATAAAGATCCACAAAACTGTGGGTAGATCCTGAATCAATTAAGATTTTCAATGGTACTCTCTTGATATACCCCAATATCTTCACGGTGGAGGGTGAATAATCAAAACCCAAAGCCACACAAATTGAGATTTTCATCACTTCTTCATCACCTACTGGGTGATCCTCCTTGATCACACCACTATTTTCTCCTCCTTCCACTATCCCTGGTACTATTTCTTCTTGGGTGGTTCCCTCTCTTCCCAAGCAATAGCATTCATTGTTTTGGGTTTACATTGATGGCCTGGGAAGTATTTCTCATGACACCTATAGCACAAACATTTTCCCCTCAACTCATCTATCATGGGATTTGGTTTGAAGGAGATGATGCCTTAGGAATAAGAGGTTTATAGCTGGTAGTTTGGCCATGCCCGGTATATGGTACCAAGGCTCTATTAGTTTGAGAATTGTTCTGATAAGGCCCCATAACTCTCGAACTAGGATTTGTGGATTGATAGAAAGGATTTGTGGGTTGATAAGAAGGGTTTATGGGGGTGATTGATTTGGTTAAAGCCTTAAAAGAGGCTTCGTAGCCTTTAGCCAACTCGAATGCATCCATTAATGAGGTAGGATTTTCCAATCCCACTAGGGGTTTTATCTCACCCTTCAGGCCACTAATGTAGCTAGAAATGAAATGGTTCTCATTCAGCAAAGAATTAACCATCAACATATAAGATTTTAGCTCATCGAACTTCTCCTGATAAGTTTCCGTACTACTGGTGTGCTTGTGATTGTTAAATTCATCAACAATATCCACTGGCCTGACATTATCAAATCTTTGGCATACCTTCACACAAAACAGGCTCCAGTTAGTCCCCCCCCCCCTTCTCAAGGATATGACTATCGAACCATACATCTGCTCTATCTTTCATATGAACCGATACATAGCTCATCTTGTTGTGGTCTGGAATTTGGTATATTGTGAAGAACTGCTCACGTTTTCGAATCCAACCCCTTGGGTTAGTACCATTGAATTCTGTAAAATTAATTTTGGCCTTAAAGGAGTTATTATTTTGGTCCTGGTGGTGGTGGGGAAAAGGGTTCTGGGCTGGTAAAGGAAGCAAAGGGGGGTTCATCTCAACAACATGTGTTGTTGTTGTGGTTACGAAGGAACCAGTGGAATTTAAGGGAACGGTAGGACCATAAGGACGAAGAAGGAAACTCTGTGGTGAATATATAGGGGGAAAGGTGAATCCCCTGCCAACAGGGTAGCTAGAAGGAGTCAATGAAGGAGATACATGTACCCATGTGTTTGATCCTTGATCAATCTCGAAGGCATATAAGGGTCCCTGAGCACTCGAGGCTAAGGATAGAGGTGACTGAGGTAACGATGCAGGGGGCTCTACCTGCTGGATTGCATCGATTTGGGAGATAATGAGCTCTAATTTTTTGTTAGTTTCTTGTGTCTCTTGTAGCTGAGAAGAGAACAAGCTCTGGTTTGTTTCCAGGGCTTCGAACCTCTTGGTTGTATCAGCAGCCATGGACAATAGTTGGGTTTCGAGTTTCTTCAAACCCTCCTCTAACCCTTTGAACTTTTGATATCCGCCATTTTTGACCTCAGAAACCTTCGAGCTCTGATACCAATGTCATGATTTGAGCTTAAGAAGAGCTCAATTCGTGAAGAACACGATAGAAATGAAACACAAAAGAGAATTAAGAGAGAAAGTTGATTTTTCATTAATTGGATAAGGATGACAAGGTCCAGTACAACAGCTAATAAAGACAAATACTCTAACAACGTCTACTGCCACGTGGCATTCTGTTGCTACTACAAGGACTAATTTGCAAATATGGAAACTAATTACCGACTTAATTCAAAAATAGCTAAAATAACTATTTGGGTCGGTGATTCTGTAGACTTGGCTTCAATTACTCTACCACCTTCCATTCTATGTCGGGGCACGAGGCTATGACTACGTTTGAGGAAATGGATATTCAGTGTACTGAGAAAACTCTGAATTCGTTGCTTTTTGCTTGTGTTTTAGCCAAGGATTTTGCTGAAATGAAAAGGGTTTTCGTCGAATTCCTGAAGAAGTACGGGTTTGTTCCTAATTTAGATACTTACGATGTGGTATTAAAGGGTTTATTCGACATTGGATGACAAGAGGAGGAATAATGTTAAGCCTAACGCCGAGACTTTTGGGAATTGTATATCCGGGCTTTATAAGGAGGAGAGGTATGAAGATGTCGGGAAAAATGTTGGAAATGATTGAAGGAATATAATATGTCTACAGGGATTAGTACGTATAATATAAGGATTCAGAGGGGAGGCTAAGGCGTTACTTGATGTGATTTTATTGAGAGGTCTGAGGCGAATCGTGTAACGTATGGTCATCTTGTACTTGGTTTTTGCAGGGGAGGTAATTTGGACGAGGCGAAGAGTATGTTTCAGAATATGGTTGACAGTGCGTTGAAACCTGATGCTGAATGCGATTTTACATTAGTGTATTATGTTTGGCTGATGGATGGGTTCACAATTTCTCCACCATAAAGTCTCTTGTTGAGGGACTGGCTAGCATCTCAATGGTTGATGATGATGCACGGGAAGTCATAGCTCAAGTGAAGGAGAAGATTTCAAGGAACGTTGAGAAGTGATTGAAGAGGCATTGCTGAAGTAGGGAGAAATTAACATGGTATACTACAGTTTTCTTGTTGCAGCGTGCCACGGTCTTAATAAAGTGATGATGCAAAGTTCCTTGGAAACTTGGCTATGTGTCTCAGTGCTGTAAAAATGTCTTCGGAAACGTTGTGATTTTGCTTGTTCAAATGAATCATTCTCCTTTTGATATGGGTGAAACTGATTTTGTAGAATTTTGTGCTAAGGATATCTTTTTATACTCAAGGGGCATTCTAAATATCTACTCTATTATCATTGCACGTACTAATTGATCTTATTAACCTACTTCCATTATCGAATTATTGTTTTTCCGTCTTTATTCATATGTGCTTTGCTTCCGCCCAAGTAACATGTCATTTGGCTTAACTTTTTGGCGAACAAACTGTTTTATTGCCTATCCTGTAGCATGTGATATTAACATTGACTGCTGTATTCACATGTGTTTTTAGGTAATGAATTTAATGAGGCTCTTATACTATACCAGACTGTTCTACAGCTGAAGTAGTTAACATGAGCAGATGGCATGTCTTTGGGAATGTTATGTTCTAAATACAGAAATACCCTTGACAACCAGTTGTCTAATCTTGATAACATGGTTACCTGCATTCACGTGGATAATTGGGGCTACCAAGTGCTTCCAGAAACGGAAAATTTGATACATACAGCAGGCTGTGATTGTCTGCCTGAAGAAGTGCGTTCAGAAAGCTGCTTTGACTGCTGCATCTTCTCTATCAAAACAATTGTGCACATTAGGTGGTTTCTTGCAATTGTGAATGGTCCACGTCTGCTTTTGGTTTTTTTAACTAATGCCTGCTGTCCATAGAAGAAGAAGAGTGTCTTTTATCTCACAACATTGACGATAGTACTCACTTGGGGGTCGATTCTGTTCTGGGCAAAGAGAGTGCTTCTGTAGTTCCTGTAACTTGTTCAATGCTTGTAACCGTCCCCACTTGTATACATGACTGTCTTTTAGTTAATTAGTTCCTTTTATACATGACTATGAGCCTGTTTGGATAAAGCTTATTTTAAGCTGCTTTTTTTAAGTTGAAAATTTCAGTTTTTAGCTTTTAGCTTTTAGCTTTTTTTTGCTATTTTGGTTTAAAATTAAGTGCCCAGAAGCACTTTTTTGCCTTATCCAAACACTATAAACAGCTTAAAAAGCTGTTTTAACTTAAAAAACATTTAAAATAAGTCAATCCAAACGAGCTCTATGCCTTTTTCTTAGTGCCGTTTCTATGATTAATGATAATAATGCGAAAGGCCTGGCTGAAATTATTATATATCAAGATTGTGCATATAACCTGAGTTTCGGGCACAGCTGGAACCTTCTTTTGCTTGCTTCATGGCTTGTGCTTCGATTTCTGTTTGATGCTAATGGATGGATACTGATGGTACTTTGAAAAAGGTTTACTTTTACGCTCACCTTGTTCTATTCTGAAATGATGATAAAGTTAATCTCATGGAGGACTGGAGATTCATAGCCAATGTAGAATCTGGCTGGTACATATCAGAGATCCTATTTTAACAGGGAAGGAGGAGGATTGCCGAGGGTCAATCGGAAACAACTTCTCTACCCCATAAAGGTAGGGGGTAAGACTGCAACATCTTACCCTCCCCAGACCCCACTTTTGGGATTACTACACTGGGTTTGTTGTTGTAATTAAGAACTTAACAATCACTTCACCCTTAAGTCAATGCAACAATTAAGCAAAAATTGATTTGATTTCAAATTTACAATCCTCTCACTTTTTCTACTTGCTGATGAAATGGATATTTAAATTTTCTGAAGAATGCAAACCTAAATAAGGAAACTAAGGTAAGAGCTGAGAAAAATCAAAACAGGGAAAAAGGTAAGAGCTGAGAAATACCAAAACAGCCTACTCTCTTAGCTCGAATCAGTATAATAACAAATGCTACATAATCTATATACCTAATAATAATATGGTCAGCAAAACAAAAGATATAAGCATGAATTGACACAAAGCAGCAGCATCAGTAGCAACTACTACTACTACAATGTTATTGTTTTAACAGCAATAATAATGATAAATATAGTCAGCACAAACACTTCATCTTACATCTTTTAATGATCCTAAACTCCTCATCTGAACAATCAATAAAAGAATAATACTGAGAAAATCTGGGTATATCATACAGCTTAATACTAGGAGTACAATTTATGAATTTCCAGCGAAAAAATAGTGTGACAAGTTCACCTTGACATCTTTCAATGATCGTCAACTCGTGTAATAAACACTAATACAGTAGCAGAGTGAACTACAATACTTTTGTAATTTCAAAGTACATCAGCAACCCTTAAGAGTGAAAAAGTGCCCTCCTTTCAGGAACATCAAGGAAAAACAAAATGTCAGGCGAAGATAGCATATCATACAGGAAAGTGATGACCTACATGAAACATCATGAAGAAAGAAATTAACAAAAAGAAGTTACTTGTACATCGGCAGCACAGGTAACAATGCTTCCATCATCAGTGTATGGCATGATTTTTGCTTGAAAGACATTGTTATAATGACCTGAATGGAATGAGAGCACAATTTTCCCAGTTCACAGTCCCAGAGTATGATCCTTCAGTCATCAGAACCTGATATGACTATATAACCATCAGCATTGAAGCTAACCGCATTCACATAGCCCCTGTGCTTCTACAGCTTCCGGAACACATCAAGCTGGAGCACGAGATCCTGGTACAACAGTTAGCATGCTCTGGGTTCTGAGACTTGCTTGGAACATAAATAGGACACAACTAAAAGAATCTTTATTCAAATGAAAATAAGCTCTTCAGCTGAGGTCATGTTCAGTATAATTATGAACACACATGTCAAAGGGGAGTGCACTTAACGATCACTTCACCCTTAGCTAAGTACCACCGGACAAATCTACAGTCACCATCTAAGTCAATGCAAAAAATTAAGCAAATTGATTTTGTTTCAAATTTACAACTCTTCTCTCTTTCTACTCGCTGATGAAACAGGTTTTCCAAATTTTCTCAAAAACACAAAACTAAGAGAAGGAAATAATATAAGAGCTGAGAAAAAGCAAAACAACCTACACTCTACCTTTGTCCTAAGATCCATTCGGCGAAATAACAAATGCTACATAATTTACTTATTTTTTGATAATCGTGGTGTCCCGTCCAGCTTGGGCACCTCGATTAATTCCAAGGGATACCTGCCACCTCCCACTGGCAACAGGTACCTGGTACCTGGTAATTCCGTCCACTAGGACAAACTCTGTCCACCAAGACAGGGACAAATGAGAAGGAATCAACTACTCCCTCCTTTTCAAAAAGAATGACCTACTTTCCTTTTTTGTCCGTTTAAAAAAGAATGACCCTTTCCTTTTTTAACAACATTTTAATTCCAACTTTTCATATGACATGTTTAAGACCACAAGATTAAAGGGCATTTTGGTACATTTGACATAACTTTAATTTAAAACCACAAGATTCAAAAGTTTCTTTATTTTCTTAAACTCCGTGTCAAGTCAAAACAGGTCATTCTTTTAGAGACGAAGGGAGTACTATTTTTGAGATCTCACATCATAGACCACTAGGTTGCACTCTTAGGTGCACAAATGCTACATAATAATGAATTGACACAAAGCAGCAGCAGTAGCAACAATAACTACTACAATGATATTGATTTAACAGCAACAACAATGATAAATATAATAGGTGAAAGCACTTCACCTCAACATCTTTTAAGGATCTAAAATCATCTGAACAATCAGTAAAAGAATAATAATATTGATTTTTTTAATCAGGTGCTTGCAGTGGCATAGATAAATATTTCATTCATCTGTAAAAGCTTGATGAGTTTGTGCTCTAAGAGTTTGTTTCAGAATCCCTTCTACGACATACCAAGTTTGTCATTTTCGAATACCATATGTAAACAAAAGGCAAAAGCAATTTAAATCTGTTGCACACCAATAATATTACATAAATTGAACACTTGCAACATGGAGGGTACATAAAAGTAATGACAATACTGGGAAAGGAGTTATCTCAAATTAAGAAAAAAAAAAGGAAGCAATGGAGGTACTTAATTTTGCTTCAGAATAAGACTCAGTGGACTGAAATTTGCTTCAAAAGAAGAAATGCGGGCTGAGTGAATTTTGGATCCCAACTGATCAGGGACCACAAATCTCTCAAACTTTTGATTCTCAGGATCATAAGAATAAATAGTCGTGAAACGATCGGCATCTACCAACATAATTTCACCAGTAGGAAGGCTTCCAATAGGGATCATGCTGTTGCACTGTTGAACCAATTCAGTAGGTAATTGGAAGGTATTCTTAGTCCAATGTGATTGAGAGAATATATTAAAATGACTGCCACGTATATATGCAAAAGCCAAACATCCCCTGAATTGCAAGGCAGCACCAATGGTATAACTTGAACTTAAGCAGTCAGGGAGAAAACGACAATCAAACTGGTGTCTATTCAGATCAAAAGAAACCACCTCCCTATTTTCATATCCTTGCAGCCAATAAAGAACCCCGTCGACACAAAAAGCTTCTTCCGGTTCAGAGTCAAAAGGGACATATATTTCACCAAGACTCTTCCACGAATCCTCATACATGTTTTCACCTAGCTCGCAGTAATGGTGGTTTATTTTAAGCAGCTTATAAGTGCCAGAGATGGGATCAAACCCGAAAAAGTATCGGTAATTTTGGCCCAACCTCCCCTAGTACGGGAAGAAAGGGGAAGATCCAAAATCTCAGAGGTGGTTAAATTGCAAAGACGGACACGACAGGCTATGTAAAAACAGACAAGGCTATTAATAACCTGTGTGACACCATAATATGTGGTATACGGCACACTTAGGCACTCCTCGATATTTAATAAATCGGCACTTCCTAACAAATATCTCTGATTTGAAAACAAGCCCTTGCCATCACGAATTGAAAGGAGAAGCCGCCTTGATTTTTCTAGTCGATTTCTATAAGATGTTATGAATTCTGGGCGAGAGATGATTGAGAACAAACCCTTACAAACGGACTTACATATATACAGTGACTTGGGCGGTAATCTTCCTAGAACTTCGAATAACAGGTCGTCATCGAGGACAAGCAAATTATTATTCTTCAACTTCTTCTGCTGAATAGCCATTAGATTTTTTATTGTCTGTCGATTAATTGAACCTCTCCTCTTGCATATATAGGCTGCTGGTAGTTTTTCTTATCAGATCTGGTTTGGGTAGGCTGATGGGAGTTCTTATCACATCTGATTTGGGATTATTTCAAAACCTAGGTTGTTTGTACTTTGTCGGCGAGAGGCGGTCTGGAAAGTACATATACCACCACGCTCAACTTTATAAACTAACCACTTAACACCCCTATACTTTGAAAATACTACTAGTACTTCTTATTTCTTTATATACTAGACCAAAATTCCGTGCTACGCACCGCCCCAATGTTAATACTCGAAAATTGTAAGATATGTCTAATTTAGATATGTATACATTATTTTTTTATTTAGATCAATTAATTTTTTAGATACACATACATTATTTTATTTAAATTAATGAAATTCATATAAGAATATACACAAAATTTCGTGCCAGTACGGGCTCAATATATGTTACATAGATAGAATTTTAAAATTCACTAAATTTATTATATGTTTTTGTATAATTATTGTGATTTATCATACTTTTTATGTTATTTTTATGTGGCACTAATACAATTTTGAGAGTCAACAAAAAATTTATATTGTGATTTATAATATCTTTTACGTAATTATCAAATACATAACAGAATATTTTGATCAAATATATAATATATTAAAATAAAAAGTAAGACAAATAAGTTGAAACGGAGAAAATATTACATTTTTTGAAACGGGGCCCTGCAAGCAGACAGCTCAACAGGCACGCTGTCCAAGAGCTGCCTGCTTGAGTTTCACCTGCCAACCTCTTTTATGTATGTATATATATATATATATATATATATATATATATATATATATATACACATACATACTAGTTTAGGTACGTGCTTTGCACGTATGTCTTTCGTAAATCAATAAAATTATATATAAAAGAGCAAAATTATTAGTAATTGACATTAAAATAAATTTTATATCTAAATGATATAGCTTGTATATAAAAAAAAAAGAAAAAAGGAAGAAGATAATTATTAGAGCCTATTAGTAGAAATAATAACGATATGTCAAATCTCATAATTTATTCATAATTAAAGCAGTTGTATATAATTAAATTTTAAAAGAGAATTCATATAGAATTAAAATGACTAACCAATTTTATTTTTTGTAAAGTCTTTTTTAAATATATAGAAAAATAATTAATTCACTACAAAAAAGTTTCATGGGACACAAAATTGAAGTTGAGACTGAAAGTCTAGTTGACACCTCCGCAAATTTCACCTGTGATTTTTTTCCTATGATGTCGATGATCAATGTCTTGTTTAACACACTCCTTTTGTACCTCTATATAATAAGATGTGTAATATGAAATATACATGAAAAAAATAAGAAAAACTCATATTTTGTCTCTTTATTATTTCCGTTACTTTTATCTTTTAATATTACTACTATTTTAACTTGATCTTATAATACATCATTCACATGAGTCTCTATTAATTTATCACCTCGTCAAGAACATTGAAGCATCGACGTATTGTTAATTTATGAGGTAAATTAGCTAATATATTTCAATCTTAGTGCATCCTCTTACCTCTTGGTTAACAATATGGTGTTTGCCTACAATCATAGCATAACTCTTGATGTCTTCAGCTATGCATTTGGTCTGACCAGATTGCAAGTTCTATGACCATACATAAATCTATATAACTTAAAAATATAATAAAATATATAATGTGTTGATGAGGAAAACCTTAGAACTCGTGGTGAGAGAATATCGAAGAATAATTTAATATTAGCTTATTTACGATTTTAATCTAATTATGATTAATAAATTATAATACTATCAAGTATCAAAAGAACGCAGAGAAAAATCGGAGGTATATTACATATTTAATTACACAGACAAATAATTAACTATTATTTTTATTTCAATTTATGTGGCACAATTAAAATTTTGAGATTCGAATTTTTAAACTTTGATTGTGAATTTGGACAAAAAATCTTTAAGTTTTTGAAATAAAATTTATATATTTGAAAAGTACGTAAAAGTACTATAAATCACAATAATTAATAATTAAAAATATTTAAAATACATATAAAAAAATTAGTTAAAGAAAAACTTGATTGACTCTCGAAATTTTAACGGTGCCACATAAATTGAAACAAACTGAAGATGGTATTACTTCTTATCAATGGATATAATACTTTGTTTAAGGTTAAAAATCAACCTTTTGTCAATTTCAAACTTATTGGTCAAACTATATCAGTATATATATTTGTTCAATGATTAAAAAATTCAATAATAATTTGCCCTTGAATTAATCACGGTATATATGAAGCTTACTTGGGCAAAATTTTATTTAAACAAAGAAAAGAAAGAAATAGATGAAGAAATATAACCTTTAATTTTTTTGGTACACAACAATTGACTACTATTTGATCCACTTCATTCGTCGCATATTTCTTTCCAATACTGAAAAAAAACACAAAAAAATGAGAAACTCATCCGATTGCTAAGTTTTAGCTTATACACTAACACAATTAAACAATAAACTGTAACATACCAACACAAATTTTAAAGTATTGATATTGAACATTTATGATTATACAAATTTTAAAGTAGTGTTTTTTCATATGTGAGTCGGATAGTAATCAATAAAAATTAATGTTTAATTATGAAAATTAAAACCTTAAGAGTTATTAAATCAGAGAAATAAAGATAACAGAAAAAAAGATCAGATTTAGTGCAAAAAATATGTCTTGAATCAGAATCAAAGAAAAAGACAAACAAAGATGTGAAAAGAAAGCGCACGTTATTAAGTAATAGACCTAAAACATATGATTAACACAATACTTCAAATTATTTATATAAGGTAATAAAATATATATTTCTTTTGTTGGTTTAGGTAAATTATTTTTTGGTTAAGTACATTGGAATTTTTTCTTAAAATATCACGATGAACATAGCTAGAAAATTGGAATTTTGTTAGTATTAGGACTTGGGAGTCTGGAGATGCAAAAGGTTATATTAAGCATAATTGGTCCTAAATATAAGGAAAGTAATTAAATATTAATTATTTGATAAAATAGTAAAAAGAAAATTTTGTCTAAAGTAAAGACTTTTAATGAAGGACAAAAAGTTCAAATCACATTATAAGGTCCTTCACATTTTTAATATAACTAGTTTAGTGTACGCGCGTTGCGCGTGTGTGTCACGTCAGTATAAAAAATTACATATAAAAATAAATGAAGTATATAATATTGCAACTAAAGTTACAACAACATTATATTCACGGAAAATGGTCATATTTGTCCCTATACTCTTAAAAAAAATTATATTTGTCAATGTCTTAATTTTTCAATAAAATTACCCTTTGACTCTCGAAATCTGAGCACCATCACATAAATTGAGATGAAAAGATAATATATTGTAGTTCAAATGATCAAGATGAAAGAAGTAGGAACATAGACAAATTACAAGTTATACGAAGCTTGGATCCATACTCTAGATTTCTAACCTTTCCATAATACAAATTCTTGAGTTGTTAATGAGTTTGCTATCTGTCGGCCATGAAAATTTATGAGAACGTATTTCTAACAATTTAATTTTTGAAGGATTAACAACATAAAGAATGAAGAACACGACAACAAACTCAACAATTTGGCTTTTTGCATCATAATTATAAAAATATTTTATAATTTCAAAAATCCTTTATTCATATAAAATATTAAAAACGAAACACGACACATACAAAAATAATAACTACTAAAATCTACTCAAAATATTTAGTTCATTGCATCAAGTTGGCATAATAATTAATATGATCAAAGTCTTTATCCTATTTAACCATTGAAATATTTCAATGCTGCAAACTTAACTTGGTGACTGCACTTATAAAGGTAAAACAACGATAGAAATTATAGAACCTTAAGCAATTTGGGTTTTCACATACACCTCTTACCATATATTTCAGGAGTTCTTATTTTATCAGAATTCTTTCCATATATTTAAAATCATGTATTAATTTTATGTTTCTATTATTAATTGTCTATCAATAATGAAAAAATCGTGAGTTAAAAAGAGTCCATGTGGACTTCATATTCTAATTTTTAATAGTATTATTTAATGAGAATCACATGCCCTATTTGTCTTGAAAGTTTTAAAATTAGGGTAATAATATAATTAACCAAAAGACAAAAGATTTTTATTGCCCAGGATGTTTTAAACGTAAAAATGTGATTTTTCACAATTTTTTTAAGCTTTACAAATATGGTACTATGTATTACCAACTCAAATAAGAAAAAAATTATTTAATTTTAAAATATTAAATATTAAGAGTTCTTATCTATTATAAATAAATAAAATATTAATAATTATAATTGTAGTTAATTTTAAAGTCCTCAATTTTAATATAATAATTAAATGACAATAATTGAAAGAAAATGGTAAAAAGATGATTTTGTATCAACATAAAAATAGGAAATAGCAACATAACAAAAATCACAACAAACAATACGATAATCGAGATATTAGAACAATACAATTAAAGTTAACCTTTATATCAAAATTTCTTAAAGCCCGACCGATCATTCATCTCTTCCATCTATTATAATAAACTAAAGAAATTTCAAAGTATCATAAATTACTGGTCCTCTCATTTTCTGTGAGTACGTCTTTTTTCTTTTCTCTGAAAAAAAATATCATAAAAAGTCATTTTTTATGATTAAATTCGAACTACTTATACATGTATCAAATTATTTATCGTCGATGTTGATTTCAGTAACTTTAGTGATTGATTTTTAGAGCTCTGCTACCTATCAAGCACATATATTAGTATTATAGTTAATATTTATGAAAAAAATTGAAAAGATAAATCAAAATTCAATGCATGCAATGAGAACAATTAGCAAACAAAGCAATAAAATCAAAATAAATATCACCCTAATCAAACATAAAAACAACAAAAAGTTAAAATCAAAACCAACTTAAAATATTAAATTAAAACCATTAGAAAAAAGGAATAAAACGAAAGAGGAAAAACAAGGAGAAACTGAAAATATAATCTTATATTTATAGGAAAAAATTTGCATCTCAAAGTTAGAGTTCCTAACTTTTCTCCAAAGAAACATATAAAATAGACATTTACTATAATACAATATATTTATAATGGTTAATTATTATTTTTATTTTTCTATAAATAAGACAATTTTATCAATTACGAAGTCCCATATAAATATATGCCCACCCGTGTTTTAAAACCAATTGAATGTTTTAAAATTTGGATATCTATATTTATAATGCTGAAATAATATCTACTAAGTAGTAAAAAAATAAAAATATCGAGCAAACATTAAAATCAAATTCAAAAAGAAGAAATATAATCTTATAAATGAATAAATTAATACATAAACAAATTCACCACATTACAAATATTTCAATAGTTTTAATATATTTTGTATAAATAAACGACGATTTTGTCTAAAGAAACAAAGAAACAAAGTAGACGATTAACAAAGAAATTTTAAACGACGATAACAAAATGAAATTATAAAAAGATTCATCATATACTAAATTGATTTGCATATGACTGATATAAAAAATAAAAATCATTGGGAGATTAATTTCTCCCTAAACAATTGAGGACTACACTATAATGCTATTGTATTGTTGTATAAAGAAATAAATCTCAATTTATAGAAATTCAAAACTTTTTCCTCCAAAAAAGAATTACCTAAGTATGGAAAATTATTATTTTTCTCTGTAAATTATTTACCAAAATTATTTTGAATTGTTTCATTGTGTTTACCGTTCTTACTTCTTAATCAAAATTATGTCCTTTTCTAAATTTGGAACTTATTAATGTTTTCTCTATAAATTATTTACCAAAATTGTTTTAAATTGTTTCATAGTATTTACCGTTCTTACTTCTTAACCAAAATTTGGTCCTTTTCTAAAGTTGAAACTTTCAAACGTGATTCCTAAATATTAGGAATTAGTAAATTGTTCAACTAAGGAAAATTTAATAGCCAAGAATTCTAACCTAGATTAAATAAGGATTTTAATTAATTTCATAGTTTTGATTATTATAATGAAATTAAATGATAAGTATTTGAAAAAATAGTAAAAAGATAATTTTATCTATTAGAGGGTCTTTTAATGAAGGGCAAGAAGTTCAAATCACATTATAAGGTCCTTCACACTTTTAATATAATATAGATAGATAGATATAGATAACTAGACGAGATATAGAAGCCCGTGTTAGCACGTGCCCAATATATATTACTTTTTTATCTCAATTTATTTGATTTGGATGGAATTTGGGGTGAACTAAATTTTAAAATATTTTTTAAATATTTTAAACTGTTAATTATTGTGATTTATAGTACTATTACGTAAATTTAACATAATATATGTTAATCCCCTTCTCCCAATTTATGTGACAACGATAAAATTTTGAAAGTCAACCATATTTTTTATATAATATTTTTTTAGATATTTTAAGTTATTGCTTATTGTTATTTATAGTACTTTTTACGTAATTTTCACATAATATATGTTACTTTCTTTGTCCCAATTATGTTATACGAAATTTTGGGAGTTAATATTTTAAATTATTATTTATTGTGATTTATAGTATTTTCTATGTAATTTTTAAACATATAACAGATTAAAAAAAACAAGACAAACAAATTGAGATGGAGAGATTCTAAAAATATAATTTTCTTTTAGAATTCTAAAGTGGGTACCAGTTAAAACAAGTTATAATTTACATGAAAATGTGAGGGCTTTCTCGTCAATTCACATGAACGGGAAGCTCCTCACATTCACTCTTGTTAATAAGAGTAAAATATTAAGTATAGTTATAATAATATACTCCTTCTATTTTAATTTGTTTGACCTATTTTAATTTGCCACAGAGTTTAAGAAAGAAACGAAGACTTTTGAATCTTGTAGTTAAAAATTAAAGATATGTCAAATGTACCAAAATGTTCTTTAATTTTGCGGCCTTAATCATGCCATGTGAAAAGTTGATATTGAAGAGTTGTTAAAAAGTAAAAAAGATATTTTTTTTGAAACGTACTAAAAAAGAAAGAAGACCAAACAAATTAAAACAGAGGAAATAGTAATAGTACAATAAAAAGTAAAGTAAGAGTATACTAAAATAACAATTATTAAATTTGTAATAAGAGAGAATGTAAAGGGCAAATCAATCAATTTAGTAATAGTATAGTAATCAGTAAAATAATAATTATTAAATTTGTAATAAGGGAGAATGTAAAGGGTAAATCGGTCAATTTTCTGGCTGACCCTAGACTCCTCTCATTCTCCCTTATTAATAATATATTAGAGTAATACTAGGTGTTATGTTCCGCGCCGGCACGGGTCCAACCCATTTTTTGTTACGGACAATTGCATGAAAAATTCATTTAAGTTATGTTGAACGTCAATTAAGAACACAACTTTAATATATCATCAGACAAAAATATTGCATGGCATCTTCAATTTTCTGTAATAGTAAAGTACTTGTACATTTTCAAATGTTATAAAAGGGAAGACTGAGTTATTACCAAACCGAATTTCTATTTGGCTAAAAGTTGTGCAACATTATGAACATTTTTACAATTTAGATATATCTCAACAACATATGTATGTAATCATCACAAGTGGTAGCATACAGATAATACAATATAAATTAGTGGGAAGAAGAGTAGTTACATTCGTAAAATTTTCTTTGAGTCAGAACATTATTAAGCAATTTAAAAGGAATTGAAGAGATTCCAACTGAAGATTTCGGATTTAAAAGGACATCCTTGCATTGCTTCAATTGGATATACGTGTCATTCAGATTCTTTATACTCTCGTAGAGGTTAGGCAAGCACTCGTTCATCCTTTCTCCTTGAGAAGCCTAATCAATACCAACTGGCACTGAGAGAATGTGGAAAAGGAAATCAACACAATCCTTTTTAGCATCAGCAATGTAACACCCCAGCAAGTCTAAGCTAAGATCCGAACCATTCTTCATATGTTGTTAAAATCGAACCCGATAAATTTTCTATGTATCTAAGTATTACGATCAACTCTTAAGTTTGGGAGGTTTATTAGATATGAATTAAAGTCATAAAGAACCTCTAGCTCAAAGTTAAGTTGAAAGCCTTTCTACCGATTTAGTTTTCATAAAAATTCTTACTAGGGTCAACTTCAAACGATTACTGCTCCTAGAATATGAAAATTTAGGTGGCCTAGTACCAACCAAATTAAAGGTATTTGAGTCTTCTTTCTAACACCACCAATCGCTCGTTAATCCGAATTCGAAATAAAAGGTTATGGGCAGTTTAGTGAAGCACTATCAGGCTGCCAAGAATATCCGACGCCCGTGGGAATTTCGACGGCCGTGGGAGCCACAAGAAAGTTTCTCAAGGTTTTTTCCTTCAGATTTCTTCTCCAAGTCTCCACCTCCAACCTCAGGGATTCTTCTCCAAGTTTTCATCCCAAGAGTTCTAGTTAGAAGTTCTTCAAGTTACAGGTATGTGGGTTTTAGTAAGGGTTTTCTTTCACCCTTATGCCCAAACCTCAAGTTTTACTTTGATTTTATGAAAACTATAGAAGTAGGATTTTTACCCAATTATGAAAATTCTTATGAATTCGGTTTATTTACATCAATATACGATTTCTACTCTTAAGTACATTGATAACGCCCAAACTACACCTCGAATTAACGAAGAGTAAGCGGTCGTAGTCAAGTAAAGAACCCAACAAGGTTGGGGTCGAATCCCACAGAGAATATGGTGAAGATTAAGCCTTTAGTGAAGTACGTGACTGATGGTCAATAGTTTCCGGTAAAAAAGGGGGGGTTTGTGTGAACAAATCGTAAACAAAACAAGTAATAAACGTGTGAGTTTTAATCAATATGAGAGAATGCGAACTAGGGATGTGTTCACCATGGCGTTGTAACAATCGATTCTAGGCGTTACAGGGTTCTTTCTATATGCGTGTCACGATGTGATTGCGTTAATGATATCGTCTAAACGTCTCTCGACCAAATAAACAAATTTCCTTTTCTATTCTCTCGACCTCGAAAAGATGTGCTTTTTAGATTTCAATCCTAACATCAAGTAGATTAATCCAGTTACGGCATTAATCATTAAGACGAGAGTTGGTAGTCTCGAATCCTTGTCGTTAATCAAGTTTCCCGGTTTTAATCTCTTTACTCAAGCAAATTGAACCTAGGCATGTTCTAATGTTTGCAACCACTAGAAAACGTGACATAAAGTATGATTAACAACGTGACTACATGTAAATTGAACCCGTTGCTACCCGGAATCTATATTGTTACTTTAGCCATGGCTCCCACAACCCTAGTTGCGGGAGTTTTAGTTACTCATGCTCGAAGAAGAAAAGAAGAAATTCATAATAAAGGAAAGAAGATTCTTACAATATGATGAAAATACCCTTCACTAATCCAAGAACAAGAAAAACAAAGAACTCAAGAACGAATCAAGAACACGAATTCAAGAATACGAAAACGTGTTGTTGCTCTCAAAAATGACTAAAAACTATGCTAAAACTATTGGGTGAACAACATGTAAAATAAACCTATCATAGGGTATTTATAGGAGTCAAAGAAACCAAATCCAAAACGAGCTAGGAATCCCCAAAACGCGGGCAGCCGCTTGACGCTACTGTTTTGGTGCGACGGTCAGGCTGACGGACCGTCACTGCCTTGACGGACCGTCGCCTGGACCGTCAACCTTAGGCAGTGGCACTGCCTCTATGCGACGGTCTTTGTGACGGACCGTCACATGTGTGACGGACCGTCACTCAGGCCGTCACTCTTAGGCAGAATCCTCTTTTTCTCGTATTTCCTTCCGTTTCCATGTTTGTCTCCATTTCCTACAAATCCAACATAAAAACATCAAAAACGACAATGGTTGCTTGAAAACGTACGATTGTTCTTGGTTAAAAGGAGTCGAAAGTGACGTAAATTAGCGGCACATCAACACCCTCAACTTAAGACGTTCGCTTGTCCTCAAGCAACATGACATAAAACAATACTACGACTCAACTAAGAAACAAACTCGTGTCTATAGCAACTCATGGTCATTCAACATCTTATTCCATTTTAAATCAAGCTCCCTCGTAGCCCACAAATGTATGAAACACTAACTTGCAAGGATCTAAACATGTCATTCCGATATGATAGAACATTCTACATACACACACGCAGCTATCCTAACAATCAATAGACAATACAGAAATCTTGGTGCCCTCACCACAAAGAAATCCCACACACAAGATTTGGGATTAGGTAAGCGCTCACACTCACAAACAATTTCAAACAATGCACATGCGATACCATAGGCTTGCCCTTACTATTCTATTTCAGTTCTTCAGAAAGCCGCTCAGGATCACTACAGGACTTGTTTAGGCTTGTAATGAGGCTTCAGGTGCAGGTAAGATACATTTAGGGGTTAGTGACTAAGCCCTCCTTGGAACTCACCGACGTCTTACTACCACATAACTTTACTTTGTCCATCCTTATTCACCTTTTTATTTCCTCCTTTCTAGCTACGGGTGCGGCCTCTTTATTTTGATACTTCTTTTTTTGTTACTTTTTCGATCTTTTTCACTTCTTTTTATTTTTCTTTTCTTAGGCCCACACCCGAATTTTCATTCTATTCACAACCAATCTTCTCCCTCCTCTTTTTTTTCTTATCATTCACCTCTGTAGTAGCCACCCTCAACTTAGGCTGATTGCCTGCGTTGAGGTGCACAATGTCCATGGCAGGACCAGGGCCAAAACAGGGTTTACCTCTATAATAGCCACCCTCAACTTAGGCTGATTGCCGGAGTTGAGGTGCACGATGTCCAAGGAAGGACCAGGGCCAAAATAAGGATTCAAAGTTAAACAGGAACGGTGACAGGTTATTGAAAGAACAAGGTCAATTATGGCTCAACAGGGATCAAAGGATCATTCATATTTGGACGGTCTTTTAGGTTAAGTGGACTGCACGCAAAAAGGGCCTGTGATCCTTTCCTAAGCAACCAACTTCAAACTTTAACATAATAGACCGGGCAAGTTCTAGATGCATGCACAGAGTAAGAATTTATGACAATAATCTCACACACTCTTGGCACCAAGAACCTATATCGCTACCAACTATCAAACAACCGCTCGGCTTAAGCATACTCATTCTACTCATAATCACACAATGACATACAAGGATCCAGACAGTCAATCGTTTCAACATAAGCTCAAAACCAGAAAATTTTTAAAGGGGCGCTACTTTGATAAGAAATCGCATGCTTTGCTATAGACACTAAAAAAAAAAATTTAAAATAAACAACCTAAACATGCCGGTTCTACTAGATAGCACACCGGAGGGAAAAGAACTCGGCAACAAAAACCCTCGGTGGTGACTCACAGGTTTCCCAACACCCTCAACTTAGACTCATGCATTGTCCCCAATGCATATATATGCAAACTAAAAACTGTGAGAATAAAGGAATACCTGTGAAGTCGATGTGACTCAGATTTTGGAATGATGTTGGAGACCGCCAGGGTCTCCAAAACAGGAGAACTCGATGGAGTAGGTGCACGCCACACCATTCTGTTGCGTTCCAGCTTCTTCTTTTATCGGCTCCGCAGCTAGTCGCGCCAACTTCTTCGCTCTTTCTTTGCGGATTCTCTTGCGGTGTTTCCGTTTTCTTGATCTATTTTCACCGCTTTCCTTAACCTGCTCGTCCTCTTGCGATCGCGACTTTACTCTCATAACAGCTCGGGTTTCAACACAACCCTTCTCCTCAAGATCCATATCCGCAGGGCCTTCCTCAATAGCATTGATGACCGCGACCACCCTCATGTCACTTGGTTGCTTCATCACTCTGGACACATCGAACTTGACCATTTCATTGTTTAATCGTAGGGTCAGTTCATTTCTCTCCATGTCCACCAATGCTCTAGCCGTGGCTAACAA
Source organism: Jaltomata sinuosa (assembly GCA_003996215.1). Classification (NCBI taxonomy): domain Eukaryota; kingdom Viridiplantae; phylum Streptophyta; class Magnoliopsida; order Solanales; family Solanaceae; genus Jaltomata; species Jaltomata sinuosa. The sequence continues at coordinate 473,142 of QJPP01001088.1, forward strand.
AGGTCGTCCCAAGATTATGGGAACTTCAAAATTCACTTCGCAATCCAAGATCACAAAGTCGGCCGGGAATATAAGCTTACCAATCTTGACCAGCACATCAGAAAATATTCCCACAGGTCTCTTCACTGAGCGGTCAGCCATCATCACTCTTATGGACGTTGGTTTAGGAGCTCCCAAACCCAGTTGTTTATAGACGGCTAGCGGCATCAAGTTGATGCTAGCACCCAGATCACACAAGGCTCTTCCTAAGTTGAGCTTCCCAACAGTGCAAGGAACCGTAAAAGCGCCTGGATCTTCTTTCTTTTCGACCAATGACCTAGAGGAAATAGCACTGCAATGGTGGAGGTTGTCTTCCGGTTCAAAACTTACCAACCTCTTCTTTGTAATCAAGTCCTTCATGAACTTGGCATAACCGGGCATTTGTTCCAGCGCTTCCACCAATGGTATGTTTATTGAAATCTGCTTCAGCATGGTCATGAAGTTCAGAAACTTACCATCGTCAGCTTTCTTCTTCAGGCGCTGTGGGAAAGGAGGTGGTGGTCGAGGCATCATAGTTGGAAGCTTTTCAGCTTCCTTGCTTTTCTCCACGGGCTTTGGAGTTTCCTCCTCTACCGCCTCTTCATCATCCGCAACATCACCTTGAGTCTGAATTACCGGATGTGTTTCCGGTAATATTTTTCCGCTTCTTGTGGTGATCGCCATACAGCTTGCGTCATTCCTCGGATGAGTGGTGTCGCTCGGCAAGGTACCCGTCTTCCTTGGGTTTAGAGATACCGAGATGTGACCCACTTGCTGCTCTAGTTGCTTGATTGCGGTTGCGTGTGACTCTACTACCTGACTCAATGTGGATAACTCAGTCCGCATTGCCTTTACTCCAGAGTCAGTCGATTCCACCTTAAGCAGCATCTTCGCCATCATGTTCTCAAGTTTGGACGTCTCAGCCTCGCTGCCAGTTTTATCCCGATTACCAGGTGGTATATACAACCCACCTCTATCGGTGTTGTTCCTCCAGTTTCCTTGGTCGCGATCTTTGTAACCACCTTTCTCATAGTGGTTGTCTCGCTGATAGTTCCGACCTTGGTTTCCCTGGCCATTGGCCTGGAAACCCCCCAAGTAATTTGCTTCCTCAGTCTCCATACCTTGGGAACCCACAGCTTGCACCTTCTCCATACCTCCTGAGAACAAGTGCTTGGTCAGTAGGTCCAGCTGCGTTTTCAGATGCGCCATGTCTTGGTCGCGCTCCTCCTCTTTCCTACGCTGCTCTGCTGACATACCAACGGTGTAGGTGCTAGCTGCAACCTCTGAATCTCGTGTGTGCCAAGCCCTGTTGGTTTTGGTGAGCCTGTCCAAAATAGCTGTGGCATCAGCAAAAGTGCGACCCATAAATGCTCCACCTGCTGCGTTATCCAATGTCGGCTTGGTAGCCGAATTTAGTGCCCTGTAGAATGTCTGCATCAAGAATTTGTTGTTCAGCTGATGGTTGGGGCACTGGGTCAGCTTCTTCTTGAATCGCAACCAAGTCTCGTGCAGTGCTTCATGCGGTTGCTGCCTGAAGTTGCTAATCTCGTCCCTCAACTGTATCATCCGAGAGGGAGGAAAGAACCTTTCTAGGAAAGCTCCTCTCAACTCTCCCCACGTTGCGATAGAGTCGGGGGTCAATTCTGTCAACCACAAGCTGCCTCATCAGACAGAGACAACGGAAACAACCTGAGCCTGATCGCTGTCTGACTCACTCCTGGCAATTCGAACGATTTGCAGATGCCCACGAAATTCATCAAGTGCTGATTTGCATCGTCACCAGCAACACCGCGGAACACTCCTCTCAAGTTCAACAGCTGGATCATCGTGCTAGTGATGTTGAACTTGGCTCCGGGCGGTAGCGGTGGAACAATAATGGCGCCCGTAGCGCCAGCTCCATCTAAATCGAGATCCTCATCATTCCGTGCGATCTCATCCTGCAGACCACCAGCATTCAGATTTTGTTGGGCCTGCAGTTCTGCAGCGATCCTCGCTGCCTCTAGTTGTGCGGCCATATTCTGCCTCAATGTTCTAGCAAGTTCGGGGTCGTAAGGTAAAATTTGTTCCCCCGAACCTCGGGTACTTGGCATGCACAACTGTGTACCCTGTCAACGACAAAAACAACAAATAAACGTAAAGCAGGAAATTATGACTAAGAGTCAAATAAACACGCCAGACTTAATCAAAAACCGTATTCCCGGCAAAGCGCCACTTTTTGATAACGCCCAAACTACACCTCAAATTAACGAAGCGTAAGCGGTCGTAGTCAAGTAAAGAACCCAACAAGGTTGGGGTCGAATCCCACAGAGAATATGGTGAAGATTAAGCCTTTAGTGAAGTACGTGACTGATGGTCAATAGTTTCCGGTAAAAAGGGGGGGTTTGTGTGAACAAATCATAAACAAAACAAGTAATAAACGTGTGAGTTTTAATCAATATGAGAGAATGCGAACTAGGGACGTGTTCACCATGGCGTTGTAACAATCGATTCTAGGCGTTACAGGGTTCTTTCTATATGCGTGTCACGATGTGATTGCGTCAATGGTATCGTCTAAACGTCTCTCGACCAAATAAACAAATTTCCTTTTCTATTCTCTCGACCTCGAAAAGATGTGCTTTTTAGATTTCAATCCTAACATCAAGTAGATTAATCCAGTTACGGCATTAATCATTAAGACGAGAGTTGGTAGTCTCGAATCCTTGTCGTTAATCAAGTTTCCCGGTTTTAATCTCTTTACTCAAGCAAATTAAACCTAGGCATGTTCTAATGTTTGCAACCACTAGAAAACGTGACATAAAGTATGATTAACAACGTGACTACATGTAAATTGAACCCGTCGCTACCCGGAATCTATATCGCTACTTTAGCCATGGCTCCCACAACCCTAGTTGCGGGAGTTTTAGTTACTCATGCTCGAAGAAGAAAAGAAGAAATTCATAATAAAGGAAAGAAGATTCTTACAATATGATGAAAATACTCTTCAATAATCCAAGAACAAGAAAAACCAAGAACTCAAGACCGAATCAAGAACACGCTTGCAAGATCAAGAAACCGTGTTGTTGCTCTCAAAAACGACTAAAAACTATGCTAAAACTATTGGGTGAACAACATGTAAAATAAACCTATCATAGGGTATTTATAGGAGTCAAAGAAACCAAATCCAAAATGGGCTAGGAATCCCCAAAACGCGGGCAGCCGCTTGACGCTACTGTTTTGGTGCGACGGTCAGGCTGACGGACCATCACTGCCTTGACGGACCGTCGCCTGGACCATCAACCTTAGGCAGTGGCACTGCCTCTATGCGACGGTCTTTGTGACGGACCGTCACATGTGTGACGGACCGTCACTCAGGCCGTCACTCTTAGGCAGAATCCTCTTTTTCTCGTATTTCCTTCTGTTTCCATGTTTGTCTCCATTTCCTACAAATCCAACATAAAAACATCAAAAACGACAACGGTTGCTTGAAAACGTACGATTGTTCTTAGTTAAAAGGAGTCGAAAGTGACGTAAATTAGCGGCACATCATACATAATTTGACATGAGTTTCTACACGTATTTCTTAAACCCTTGATTTGAGAATGAATTTAGCATGATTTGACATCATTATATGTTTTTAAGAAAAACAAATTGGCATGTTTAGATAACATGACCTCTAGTATTTATGAAAATAGCATGCCTAGTTCCTCAAGTTACGAAATTAGTAAAGCATGATTTGAAACTAGTGCTATGCTATATTTACAAGCATTATATTTTCATGATTTGTATGACATCTAGATTTGCCATCCATGATTAGGAGTAGCATGATGTCTTGATATGTCCACATGCTCTATGAACAATTTTGACATCTAGATATGTCATATGATATGTATGAGCTATACGATATATTTTTGGGAGTAGTATTTAGCACTGAGTTGACGAGGGTTCTAGATAACCCAACTCCATAACTATGTTGCCACAGTAGGTTTTCCCTTCGTGGCACACTTTAGGATCTTTATATATATGGTTCTAACTTTGGCCGGTTAGGACAATCTTTTTGAGTGTGGATGTATAACACTGGACTCCATGATGCTCACATGGTTTATGTCGGTTACGAGAAACTTCCACACAAACGGTTTTAAGTATATGAATATATTTGACTCTCAATCTTCAAAGTTAAGATTTGCTACTTATGACTTATGCTTATGAATATGCTTTCAGCCTGCAATATAACTTTGAGTCATTGCATTTAAGCTTTTACTACTAATATATGATTTAAGTTTTAAGCATTCTTTCAAGTATATTTTATAACATGACATGCATATCTCACATACTCAGTACATTCCATAGTACTGACCGTATACTCTTTTGTGTCACATCCTTTATGATGTAAATCCAACAACCTATTCTCTAATTTGTGGCTATTAGTTCAGCAGCATCTCCAGCCAGCTTGGTGAGTCCTCATCATTCGAGGACTTAGAGTTATTTAGATTGTTACTTTATTTTAGTTTGCAATCATTTAGAGTTAGTTAGGGGCCCTGTCCTAGCAACTCGTCAGTTAGTAGAGGCTTTATATACAGTTAGTCAGTTAGTTGTATCAATTTTCAAATGACATAATATTTCAGTTTATGAAAGATCATTCTATTATAGTATTCTTTAAGAGCTCAACACATGTTTTAGTTTCCGTATTATCTTTAAGTCTGTTTCTCAGTAGTATGCCAGGCCATGAGTTAGCTTGGGGTCACTTGTGACTCTAAGCACCGTGTTACATCCAGGGAGTAGGCTCGACGCGTGACAAACTTGGTATCAAAGCACACAGTTCAAGTTTCTTGGGGTGTCTGTGAAGCCGTGTCTAGTAGAGTCTTGCTTATGGGTGTGTTGTACACCACACTTATAATCAGGAGGCTACAAGGAATTTAGGAAATATTTTCCCTTCTTTCATACTCCAGATCATGCAGTAGAATTATTCTCTAAGAAACTTATGTAGATTCAGGCGTTGATCCAATTCCTTCGATCACGCCTCATATTTAAGATGGTTAAATCAGTAATGCTCAAATTCCTATCAGTGGTGATGCTCTTATATAGAGTCATCCCAAAAGTTAAAAGACTGCACGAGAGCTTTAGAGGAGCCCACTAGTGCGTTAAAGTCTACCAATCCAAAAGCATGTACCATTTTCCACCTGTGCAGCTGAGCCTATAGTAGAATGTGCTCTCGGACCCTCTTCCAGAAACTTTACTATGAATGACGCCTTAGCCAAAAAGTGTGGTTTCCTAAGCATTTAGGTGGTACAGTAACTCAAGAGTTAGTGTGCATTGAGATATTATGAGCTATAAGTAGTAAGATGACCCCGGAGATAGATGTATAAATTTAGAAGTATAGTAGCTATAAAATTGGGACAGTGATGGGCTGAAGTATGTGGCCGTAATCATGTATCAATAAGGTGAATATTGAGATGATAAGCCCCTTGGCAATGAGGGAAGAGTAATAAGTTATGTGTAGATTCCATGGTAGTATGGGGAGGAAGAATGGTTGGTTAAGATAAATTAGAGCATATTTGAATTAGGGAAAAGACTCATAATGGCATGTAAAATGAATTAGTAAGGTGTTGCATAATGAGGTAGTAAAGAGGAGTAGTAGTGTTATGAAGAATAATATGCTTGTAGGCCAAAGTTAGATAGGAGGTGTGGTTTAAGTTAATTATTTTGTCATAAACTTTCGGTGGACTAGTGTGTCTTGATTGCTGCCTTATAGTTGTAAGTCGGTGAAGTATGTGAAATGTTGTGTTGTTATCCATGTTTAGTACTAGGCACTAAGTTTGAAGTGTAGATGATTACCAAAGTGGAAAGAATGATAGTTAGGGATGGTGATGCTAGTTTTATAAAATTGACCAGTAGGCCTTACCTAACTTATGCAGAGAATTAAGTTGATTAACTTTCAATAAGTGTGGTGGTGCAGGTATGATGTTTATGTGACCCCGAGATGAATGGGTAAAATATGACTCAATAAGTGTGGTGGTGCGGGTATGACGTATATGTGACCCCTAGATAAATTGGTAAATTGTGACTAAGTCATGAGATAAAGAAGAGAGCCTTAAGCATTAGAAAGGTAGATGTGTACCCAGAGTAGTATATTGTTACATGATATTCAAGGATCCTATAGTGCTATGTGTAACTAGTTTGGAAATTCTCAGGTTGTTAATTATGGAGAAGGATAGGTGTATATTATATGGTGTTCTTAGAGATGAATTCAGGAGATTACAGATATACGATATTGAGATCCTTAGTGTGGTTTTAATTCAGTTGATTTGGGTGGATATGAACGTAGAGGTGCGATGTTAGTAGATTAATAAGCGAAGGTCAGATTGCTAAGTGTTCAAAAAAGTGGTTAGGTGAACCAATAAGAGTATGGGTCTTTTAGTGATATCCTTAAGGGTAAAGAGGAAGCTAAGAGATACCTCAGAAGAAGACCTAGCAAGGGTTTAGTATCCTCAGTTATATCCGATCAGAGAGAGTTTAGTGTCCATGAGTACAGTGATACCCCGTCCTTACAAGAGTTAGTTGATTATAGCGCCTGGTTAGTCTTTCCTAGACTGTAGGATAGTTGCTTAGGACATGATCATAGGCTATTTTTTTAATTTAGTCCACTAAGCCTAAATGACCATCCAAATGAATTTGATATCCCTCAATCCATAATTTTGAGCCTAAATTGATCGTTTTTGTTGATTAGCCTATTTACCTTCCCTATTTTTCTGTGAAACTTTATTTTGGCCCTAGTCCCTCCTTGGACATTGTGCACCTCAACTCAGAAAATTGCCTAAGTTAAGGGTGACTATTTTATAGGTAAATGAGAATGAATGGGGTATGAAAAGAGCAGATTAGTGATAAAAAAGGAAAAATAATGGTGTGGCATATTGTCACGACCCAGACCGCTGTGAGTGGCACTCACCCAACCCCCGGGTGAGCGAACCATCACTATCTAGAACCTAACCATTCTAACAGCTCAAAACCAATGTGCAAAAAGTAAACTAGCAATCAATATCAATAAAACAACTATATTATAATAACCCTGCGGAAAAATCCCCTAAGATCTAAAAGTCATCGTAACAAAAACACCTACTAAATCTGTCTAGAGTACGAGGATACAACCTCAAAATGAGCAATAGTCTAAGCCTGAAACAAGTGGACTATAACTCAAATAGGTAGAAATCAAGGCAGCTTGGTCGAACAACTCACCCTTGATATCTTGAAGTGTCAGGCCTACAGGTGAGGTCGTGCGTCAACCGCCAGAAGATTTCCTGTACTCACAAAAAGACAAGCAAGTGCAATATCAGTACAACCATCATGTACTGGTAGGATCATCATCCAGTTCCAAATAAACAGTGTATGAACAGTACAGAAGTCAAGTAAGAGTACAAAAACATGAAAATAAGTCAACAGATATTTCTAGACTACAAGTCTCTCCATAACTTGTCCCCACATGTAAACTACTTTCACAACCATGATCAACAATCCACAATAATAACAATTATACTGCGTTACCTATCCCGGACCCACCCTAAATCCCCTCTAGACAACACCTAAGTGTCAAACATACAACCGGTCTACACCATGACCAAACTCATAGATCAATGTAACAACCTGGCCTCTCAAGGACCAAAAATGAACAACCACAAATCATAAACACAAGCCGGTCCACTCAGGGAACCATTAGTAAAAATACAATAATACAATAAAGTAAACCCGTACCAGGCGTGGTACCAGAGCCAACTATTAGTATATCCCATACCAGGCGTGGTACCCGAGCCAACTGTTAGTATATCCCATACCAGGCATGGTACCCGAGCCAACCGTTAGTATATCCCGTACCAGGCGTGGTACCTGAGCCAAACGTTATTATATCCCATACCAGGCATGGTACCCGAGCCAACCGTTAGTATATCCCATACCAGGCGTAGTACGCGAGCCAACCGAATGTCACATAAATCCACAGTTACAACAATGAATAATCAACACTTGTAAACCAACAAGCAAAACACCTAGTTCATTTTACAAGATTGAAAACAGATTTTTGGACATTCTTAAACCATTTCCTAAGCAATGCAAACTACACAATTACTTAGACATGAGTACACAAACACACAATGCATACAAGAATCAATAGCCATCACCTACCTCGAATAATCAAGCTCTACAGTGCCGGAGCTTTCCCCTTTTCAGGATCCCTTGCTTGTTCTTGGTCTAGAAACAAACACATAAACACTATAGTTAATTAACTAGCCTAAATTACCCAGATTATACAAAAATCCTAATCCCCAATCCAAACCATGATCATCCCAACCTTTTCTGAGCTTTCCTGCCATTAATTCATTTAAGATTATCATTTATACTGATACATTTAGAGAATTAAAGCTTGGTGATCATTACCCATTAACTATAATTAATACCCAAGAACTCTAGCACCTTAGATTTCTCCTTTTTCCCCGGATTCTACAATCCTAGGTTATCCCAAACCTTTCCCCAAGTCCACTCCTAGCAATTCTATAGCATAGGAAAGATATTACGGAGTTTGGGGAGTAGAATCCTTACCTTTTGGACAAAAAATGGTGAAACATTGGTATAAATCACCCAAAATCGCCCCCTTTTTCTCCCAAAATGAGTTGCAGAAAAACTGAACTATTTTGGGGAAGTTTCTGCATTAAATCCTGTCACACTCTTTTATAGCGGTCCGCTCCACTATAGAGGTACCGCCGTAGCAGAGTCGTTTGCTATGGCGGAGGCTGATCGGCGTTGACTTCCGTTGTAGCGGTATTTTTCTGCTACGACGGAGGTCGCTATGGTAGAGTGTCAACCGCTATGGTGGTCGACACGGGACATAAAGTCATAAAATCCCAAAAATTGGGTCTGTTTTACAACACACTTATTTTCCCGATGTCCCGAAACAACCCCTTTACGTCAACCTCGATTCCGGGAGTTTTATTTATCCGAATTTGATTTTGAAAAGTCCCCCGGACTCCTTTATGTCTTAGATAAAAGGAAAACTATCTCAAATCAAGAAATTTAACCCAATCCTTATCCAGATTTCCCTAGACCATACGTTGCTCCAAAATTGATCGAGATTAGCCTAGCCTAGAATTTCAAACTCCCAAACCCGGAGTTTTCTAACTCTAAAAATTGGGACATAACATATCCTATAAGAGTGATTAATATGTTAGAAAAGATATTTTATGAGGTATTTTAATTGAAAAATGGTTGTATGTTAAGTTTTAAAGTAAAAAAAGTTGCCAAATAAAAGTCGACAAAAGTTATTGTAAATTCCTTTAAGAAATTCTCTGAAAATTTGGATCAAATGTCTCAAAGTTTTTCTCCCAATTTATAAAGATTTAGTGCCCCAACCTATCAAATTGAAAGTTTATGAGTCTAGTTTCTAAATCACTAAACGGTTTATTTATATGGCTTCACATAGAGAGATATTTACATTTTCGTAAGACTGCACAAGCAGGCAGGTCAAGATGGGGCTAAGTCGGTGGAGTGGATATATATTGCGATTTTAGCATTAGAAATTCATTTTTCTCTCAAATGAACTACTTTGTTCCAAGTCTGAATAAAGAGCTTAAGTTCTCCTTAGACAAAAATGCTCCTTAGAGTTTGATAACTAGAGCTTAAGTGCTTCACAAAAATTATTCTACACGTTGATCCCGTCGTTTTGATATATTTTTCTTCATATTTTGTGTGGTGCTTCTCTTTTGGAGTTTGGACAACATGTTTTTCATGAAAATATTGGTACTTGGCAATAGCTGCGGAGTTATATTTTCAAGATAATGATCTCGTACACTTATCTCTTTGTTGAATCGAGGTTCTAAGCTTCTAGTTATAAAAAGTTATAGTTGCCGATGACTTGTTGTAGTTTCTTGTCGATTAACATTGAATTCCAATTACTTATTGTAGTAGAGGTGGTTGGTCCTTCTAACATCTTGTTTAGCTTGGGATTTGAAAGCTTTTTGTTAAGGTATTCTTCCCCCTACGACCCCCTTTTGTAATTCCACGTTTTAGTGTCACTTATATAGATTTCCAAGCCACAAAATGGTATTTTGGATACCATGGCTCCCGAAAGCCCCTTTGTCTTATTGAGTTTGGTTATTACTATTGTATATTAATGGTGTTAAGGTGTTGAAGGGTTCGGGGGATTGGTGTGATTCTTATTAGAGTCGCGTACAATGGTTATCGATTAAACACTGTGAAGTACGCCTTGTTATTTCTCCTCGGGAGCTCGTCGCTCCTTCTAGATATTACTAGTATATTTTTATTGGATTTAGCTTCTGTTTATTATTGTTATTTGCCTAATTATATGCTTTAAACTTGACTGGTCGCGAATGTGACATTACTGCCTTATCAATTGGCTATGGCTCATTCTTGCAGCCTTATTGATTCTCGTTGTTATTGCACTACGTTTGGTTGGTTGAGCTTCATAGGGACACATTTGGGGCTTTGGTTGAAAGGTATGTTAAGGCTTCTTTTTCTCTTTTTGGAATAACCCTGAAGGCCTAAGCTTGTTCTAGCCTGTATAATATCATTATTCGACTCATAGACTTATACTATTGAGTTTGCTACCACAACATGATATAGCGTCTATCAACAGTACTCTATTCATTACTTAGTGGCCTAGAAAAGCATGTTATGATTGTATTGAGGTCGTCTGTGATCACTTGCTATTGTTCTAATGTTTTTATTGCCTACTAGCCTCCTATGAGCTGTTTTAGCCTCAACAAACACTGACACTACAGGGTTTGGAGCATATAGGTTGATTGACAGACCATGCCTACAGGCCGAGTAAAATGTACTTATGGGGCAGGCAGGTTGTACTTATGTGGCAACAATTATATTATACTACTGATCCTATGAGCAGGGTAGACCATACCTATAAGCCGGGTAGACTGTACCTTTGGGGCGGGCAGGTTGTACCTACAAGGTAGTAATTATATTATACCATGGAGCCTCAGTGTTGTATTGATTAATGACACCTATGTATTGAGATAGTTCAGTTCAGAGTATCACTAGGGTCAAGATAAGGGTGCCAGTAGGGGTATTTAGTGACTGTTTATTCTTGTTAGGACTTATAGTGATTGTCTGTTGTTTGTACATGTCGGGCTTATGAGGGTCAAGTTAGGTTAGTGTTTGCTAGATGATTAAATGTTGCTTATTGCAGGAAGGTAAGGTATTATACCACTATTTTACTCCTACCCTTCTTGTTAAGTCCTTATGCTTCAGTTTAAGTTTTTAGTTTGCCTTATATGCTCGGTACATCATTTTGAACTAACACCCTTTTACTTGGGGGCACTACATTCATGCATGTAGGTTTTGAGTGATGACCAGATAGACTTTTTGGGTAGCATATTCGAGTTTTCAAGGGATTGCTCAACTCCTTTCCATCTAGGGGTCGCTAGAGTCTCAGAGGTTTGCCTTTTTGTTGATTATATTTTTTGGGTAGGTTGGGACCTTGTCCCACTAAGAATTGTATTCATAGAGGCTTGAAGACTAGTTGGTTGGGTTGTATAACTATGCTAGTAACCATTTTGGCCTTGCATGTTGATTAGTTGTATCTTGTTGGCCAATTGGGCCTTGATGTTGTTGTTATTGATAGATTAGTAATTTATTTGGCCTAGGCTATATTGTATATACCTATTTTCAGTTTCTTTATAGGTAGACTAGGTTTTCATGAGTAGTTAGACCTGTTTACTTTCCATACTTTTGTATAGTGAGATGGAGAATCCATATTTTAGGCCTCTGAGCATAGAGTCTGGCGGATTCGGGTTTGGTTATGCTTGGTCTAGGATGTACGGAGTAATTTGCTGGTCTTGTGTCATATGAACGGGTGGTTATATTGTTGTATTGGTATGATAAAATGTTAGGCTCAAGGACTAGTGTGTCGGAAAGGTTCGGGGAACCGAGGGAGAAAGGCTTGGAACCACGGGTAGTGGGAATGAGGTACTCCTAGGTGGGGTTCGGGGATGTAAATGGCATGAGGTGTAGTTGTGAGTCTTACTAAAGACTAAAAAGGGGGAATTGTTTAGCCTCTATATAATTAAAAAGGGGAATTCACTTGTTGCATGTTTAAAAAGGGGTGAACTGGGGTTAGCCTTCGAACGGGATTTGACGGTTCGTATTATACTCAGAATGGGGTAGGTGATGGCTACGAATTCCTGTGAATATTGTATATTTTGTACTATTATCTAAGTGTTTGTATGAATTGCATGACTTAGAGGAATTGCGTAGAATGTCTAAGGGTCCTGTTTTACAGTCTGTGAATTGAACGGTGTGTTGCTTGTTGGTTTACAAGTTATTTGTTCATTATTTTGACTGTGTATTATTGACATTCGGTTGGCTCGGGTACCACGCCTGGTATAGGTATACTAACGGTTGGCTCGGGTACCACGCCTGGTATAGGTATACTAACGGTTGGCTCGGGTACCACGCTTGGTATGGGTATAATAAATAGTTGGCACAGGTACCACGCCTGGTACAAAATACTAACGGTTGGCTCGGGTACCACGCTTGGTACGGGTTTATTTTACTGCATTGTTGCATTGGTCTTATTGTATTGCATTGATATTGTCACATTGCATTGACTGTTATTGGTTCCGTGAGTGGACCGGGTGTTTTATTGAATTGTGATATTCATTGGTGGTCCTTGAGTGACCGGGAATTTTTGTTATAATTGTGGAGTTGGTCTTGGATTAGGCCGGGTTGTTCATTGACACGTCGGTGTTGTTTAGAGGGGATCCTGGGGTGGGTCTGGGCTATTGAGAGAGGAGGCTAAATATGTATTTTTATCATCATTGAGTGTGTCATTGGTGGTCAGGGATTCCTCGTGGTAATTAAGCTAAGGGTTGGGCTTGCTGTAGACCGGGGTAGCTTGTTGTACACTTAGGTGTGGTTGGGGAGATCCTTGGGGGTCCGGGTTATGTGATTAAAAAGGGAATTAGATGTAACTCTGTTATTCTCATTGAATGTGTCGATGGTTTCTAGGTGGGTTTCATATGATTGGAAAATTGGGAGAAAGACTGGGAGTCTGGGGTTGTAGTTTCCTGGTTGTTATAAAAAGGTTGGGGAGTGGTCCTAGAGGTCCGTGAAGGGTCCGGACACGGGTAAGCGATGCTACGGGTATAAGTGGTTGGGTCGGGCAGTTAGCTAGGATAAGTCTGAATGTCTAGTTAGAGTAGTTGACCTGGTAAGAGAAGGGCAGTCCAGGTGTGGGCATGGATATTGGTAAAGGATAAGTGAGGCTTGAGAAGTCTAAGAGTAGGTAACTTAGGAGTCTAAGGCTAGTGTGACTTGAAAGTCCTGAGAATGAGGGGGTTGGCAGCGGAAGAATATGGGGGAATGGAAGTTATTATATTACGTTCATGTTTTTCCCTGTTTTCTTATATGATGGTAGGAGTGGATTCGGGTTGACCGATGATGCCTATCAGTACGTGTGTTTGTTCTGATTCTACTTTTGCTATACCTTTTTTGGGTATAGTCTCGTTGCAGGGTTGGTGATATTTCATAGGTTTAAGGCGATGAGGATCTCCAACAACTTTTTCCCTTTGGTTCCATGGCAAAAATTATGTCCTTTCTTTCCTTTTTATCATCTTGTAGTAGCTCTTGTACCTGTTTAGACTAGATCCTAGGGAGGGGTGTTTTCAACTGTAAAACTATTTTCTATTTTTCGGTATTGTAATAAAAAGGTTTTCTAAATAAAAGTAAGGGTTATTTTGCTACTTTCTAATTTTTCCGCATGTTACTTGTTGGACGGGTGGTGAGGGTTCGTCTATCTATGTGGTTAGAGTAGGTGCCCGCACAATACGGTGGGTTGGGTCATGACAGATGGTATCAGAGCCTAGGTTAGCAGTTTCCTAGTACAAGAGAAAAGTGTCGAATAGAGTCCTACGGATTGGTGTGTTAACATCCACATCTAATCTTTGGGGAGCTATGAGGCATTCTAGGAAATATCTCCCTTCTTTCATTCTTTTGTGCGGTTCACTTTATTGCTTGTATGGGTTGGAACCAATTGGTATCTCTCGATTCCAATTGGTATCTCAGCAAGGTAAAGGAGGTCTCTGTGCTTCAGTTGCGATAGGACAAGTAAGAGGAATTGGAACTGGGAAGGTTCCAATTGGTATCTGGCCTGAGAGGTTGTGGCAAGCATGGAGAAACAGCTAATGGTCATCCATGGTACAGACGAAGGTGAAACTTCATGGATTGATTGGTTGTGAGTTGATTTAGTTGTGATTTGATTTGGTTACGACTTAAAGTTTAAATGTTGTGTTGTACGATTTTGGTGTGACTTATTTGAAATGTGGGTGAATTGTTAATTGATGTGCCGATAGAGTCTGCAGAAAGTCATTAAGTGGAAAACTTTGTGTACCTTAGGCTGTGGTAATCTGTTAAATGTTCTGATTAAAGGAGTGGTACTGCATGTTAAAAGGGGCTGATCATCGGTTAAGATGCTAAAGGATTGGGAACTGTGACTGTAGGAAACTTTGGTTTCAGGACAATCGGGACTTGGTTGGGAACCATGGGAACAAATGAGTCATTAGTGTGTAATGTCGGGGAGGTATTGTCAAAAACAATTGTTTGTTGTGATTTCCTTGTAATTGATAAGGTGATTTGTGTAATTGTGATACGTTTGATGCCAAGAAATGGTCTTAAGGGTGGTTTAAAACCATGGCGGGGTTTACAGGCCTAGGCAATGTTGATCGGGAAGGGGGATGAGTGCACTTAGCTAGAAATAGAATTTCCTATACTGTTTCCGTTGGGACCGCTATAGCAGAAGCTAACCGCTATGGCAGAACCGCTATAGCAGAGTGACCATCCGCTATAGCGGAGGTTAGCGAGGCAGTGAACCTACTCTGTTTTCCCCTATTTTCGTCCCTTTTCTGGGGATAAGATAAAGAAAGGTATTAGCTATGAAACCGCTGTGTAAAACCAAGGAAAAGCAGGACTATATATATATATATGCAGAAAAGGGAAATATTGTCTTAAACAAGCCCCAAACGGGGGCAACCCAAACAGTAAATGATCAGTAATAAAGGGGGGAGGGGGGAGATCCTAAGCCTCATCATTGCTCAGAAAGGGGAACTCCTGCATGTCCTCGGGCTCGAGGGTGGGAAGCTCCTTACTCGGGGTAGCACAAGAGAACATGACCTTGATGGTCTTCCACATCCGGTCAAACATGCGGTCCCGGGAGCGTCTGTTCCTTTTCTCTTCCTCTAACTCCCTACGGAGTGCCGCAAGCTCCTGAGGAGATAGGTGTGGGGATGCACCTTCAGCGTTAGGATCCTCCATGAACCTCCGCACAGCTGCCAAATTCTCCTCCAGCTGGGCTCTAGAGATCGAGCGCTGGGGCTGGGACTGGGAAGGGGAAGGAGTGTCATCATCATCATCCTTATCGTCGTCGGCCTGCTCCACCGATTGGCTGCTTCCGGCCTCGCCTAACTTCCTCTTCTTCTTGGATATGTCCTTCACCCGGACGGGGTCAAAGGGCTCGTCCATGGTCACCTCTGAGTTGGTGTGGTCCTGAGGCACACCAATTCGTCGGCATAACTCCGACACCAACCCAGGAAGATAAGGGCCCTTCCTGTGACCCCGGTAGAATTCCTTCCACTCAGAGATGATTTACTCCCTCACGTTCATGATTATACCCTGCATTGCACAAGCAATCACCAAGGCCCTGGCATAAGTAACGTCGGTCTAATTTCCCGATGGACGGATCCTCTTGGACACCAAGTTTAGCCACCTCCTAGACTCAGAGGAGAAGTAGACGCTAGTGACGCCCTCGGGGTTGACCCAGTACACCTTATCCCTAAATGCGAGATCCACCAAAGTATTCCTCAGCCAAGTCATATCCCACAACCGGGCTTTAGCCATGTACGCCTCATTGGAGACGTGGGGCACCCCTACCACCTCGTTGATGGTCCAGGCATCTTCAGGCACGTCAACCCCTAGGATCCTGATGGTTGGGTCGGGTTCATCCCAACGGACGGTGGAGAGGATAATATAGAACTCCAAAACCCAACCTGTTAGCACGGGAGGAGGTGCCACTAGCAAAGGACCCCAACCAAACTCTTGAACCCGACGGTGAAACTCTGCTGCTTTTCCATCCACCCCAGTCATCCTACAGCCCCTCTCGTAGCAGAAGCCAAAATTCCGGTAATCCCTGAACCTCTCCTGACTAGCTTCATTGGGGAATCGCTCATATCATATTCGAGCCATTGTCCTTTAGCCATTGTTGTTTTAGTCCTGCGAGGTAAGAAGGGGCGGGATTAGAAGAGTAATAGAGTATAAAAAGGGAAGAAATTTTTTCTAAGTGTTGGCTTGGGAAGGCCACTGTCTTGCGGCCTTCCGCTATAGCGGATAGTGCGTCCGCCATAGCGAAACCGCTATAGCGGAGGGGTACCACTGTAGCGGGACAGCCATAGTGGAGCCCAACCGCTATAGCGGTCTTCATCGTCCCAGACCTTCAAGGGGTGCATCAATGGCGCCCCTTGGTCCGAAACTCCATTTTTGACATTTCAAGTTCAGATCTACCTACCCAAAGTGCCCCATTACTGTTTTCTACAAAAAAATGGGAATTATAACCCCTATAAATTGTCTAAATCACCACTTTTGTTCAAGAATAACCCTTCACTTTCCCACCCATTTTGGCCCATTTTTGGCCAATAATAGCGTAATCCTTACGTCCAAAATGCCTTGGAGGTGTTGTAAACGTAAAGGAAGCGTCCATGCTTTGGGAATCCAACAAAATCCAACCAAAGGTTCAAGTTCTAAAACCCACCCAAATATACTACAAGTTCCTAGTTTTCTACCACATTCATGTACAGAATCGTGCAAGAGAGTAAGGGAAAGAGTGATTACGATCATTACCTGGAATTTTTGACGTTGGGAGTAGGAGGATCAGGAGGGAATGCAGTATTTTTGAAGGGAATGTAGGGAGAATGGGGGATGAAATCCATTTTATCCCCTACTTCATTCTGCTTTCAGCCGCTATAGCGGTCAATAGTCCTTTATAGAGGAACCTCTATAGCGGTGTGATGTCCGCTGTAGTGGACGATCATTCGGTTAGTGGTAAAAGAAAGGTTCTCCTGGGTCTTTTCAAATTCATTCCTCCCAATATAACACGAGGCCCCAGAATTCTTGGGTGCTCGGAATGGGAACACGTGTAATTTTCTTCAGAGGCTCATAATTTCCTCGTCGGGACGGGGTCATAGTAGTCTCTCGGGTCGGTTAGACTCTTAAGGGGAAAGGTTGAGAACTTGCGTAGGTTCATTAAATTATGCGGTCACTTGGGACGGTGAGAGTCCTGGGTTAGTCTCTCTCCTCTGATTTTAATCGGGATCATTCAGGGATGAACGACGGGTAAATTAGTATCTGTTGTAATGACCGGGTCCATTGTTATATAAATTTTTCCGCTTGCATAAAATTAGGAAGAACGATTAAAATATGTTTGAAGTAAGTAGGGTGACGTCTTGGAAAATTTCTGATTTTTGAAAATAATTCGGCCTGACGTCACTCCGCTATAGCGGAACGATGGGAGGCAGTAGCCTCAGAACGAGATTTTATTCAAAAGCTTCACCTCCTCAGTTAGAAAACATACGAGAGTTTCTCCAACAACCCTCCCATTCTGCTCCAAGGCTAGGGAACCATAAGGAGGAGGGACCATGGCTGGAGGTACGCGGACCAATGGATTCCAAGATCACTATTCAACCGGGAACGCCTTCACGGAGCCAGAAATTGCATCATGCAGCTGCTTGGCATCCAGGTAGTCTAGGTTTTCATGAGTAGTTAGACCTGTTTACTTTCCATACTTTTGTATAGTGAGATGGAGAATCCATATTTTAGGCCTCCGAGCATAGAGTCTGGTGGATTCGGGTTTGGTTATGCTTGGTCTAGGATGTACGGAGTAATTTGCTGGTTTTGTGTCATGTGAACGGGTGGTTATATTGTTGTATTGGTATGATAAAATGTTAGGCTCAGGGACTAGTGTGTCGGAAAGGTTCGGGGAACCGAGGGAGAAAGGCTTGGAACCACGGGTAGTGGGAATGAGGTACTCCTAGGTGGGGTTCGGGGATGTAAATGGCATGAGGTGTAGTTGCGAGTCTTACTAAAGACTAAAAAGGGGGAATCGTTTAGCCTCTATATAATTAAAAAGGGGAATTCACTTGTTGCATGTTTAAAAAGGGGTGAACTGGGGTTAGCCTTCGGACAGGATTTGACGGTTCGTATTATACTCAGAATGGGGTAGGTGATGGCTACGAATTCCTGTGAATATTATATATTTTGTACTATTATCTAAGTGTTTGTATGAATTGCATGACTTAGAGGAATTGCGTAGAATGTCTAAGGGTCCTGTTTTACAGTCTGTGAATTGAACGGTGTGTTACTTGTTGGTTTACAAGTTGTTTATTCATTGTTTTGACTATGGATTGTAGAAATTCGGTTGGCTCGGGTACCACACCTGGTACAGGTATACTAATGGTTGGCTCGGGACCACACCTGGTACGGGTATAACAAATGGTTGGCACAGGTACCACACCTGGTATGAAATACTAACGGTTGGCTCGGGTACCACGCCTAGTACGGGCTTACTTTACTGCATCATTGCATTGGTATTGTTGCATTGCATTGATATTATCGCATTGCATTGACTGTTATTGGTTCCGTGAGTGGACCGGGTGTTTTATTGAATTGTGATATTCATTGGTGGTCCTTGAGTGACCAGGAATTTCTGTTATAATTGTGGAGTTGGTCTTGGATTAGGCCGGGTTGTTCATTGACACGTAGGTGTTGTTTAGAAGGGATCCCAGGGTGGGTCTGGGCTATTTGAAAGAGGAGGCTAAATATATATTTTTATCATCATTGAGTGTGTCATTAGCGATCGTGGATTACTTATGGTAATTAAGCTAAGGGTTGGTCTTGGTGTAGACCGGGGTAGCCTATTGTACACTTAGGTGTGGTTGGGGGGATCCTTGGGGGTCTGGGTTATGTGATTAAAAAGGGAATTAGAGGTAACTCTGTTATTGTCATTGAATGTGTCGATGGTTGCTAAGTGGGTTTCATATGATTAGAAAATTGGGAGAAAGACTGAGAGTCTGGGGTTGTAGTTTCCTGGTTGTTATAAACAAGTTGGGGAGTGGTCCTAGAGGTCTGTGAAGGGTCCAGAAATGGGTAAGCAATCGCTACGGGTATAAGTGGTTGGGTCGGGCAGTTAGCTGGGATAAGTCTGAATGTCTAGTCAGAGTAGTTGACCTGGTAAGGGAAGGGCAGTCCAGGTGTGGGCATGGATATTGGTAAAGGATAAGTGAGGCTTGAGAAGTCTAAGAGTAGGTAACTTAGGAGTCTAAGGCTAGTGTGACTCAGAAGTCCTGAGAATGAGGGGGTTGGTAGCGGAAGAATATGGGGGAATGGAAGTTATTATATTACGTTCATGTTTTCCCTATTTTCTTATATGATGGTAGGAGTGGATTTGGGTCGACCGATGATGCCTACCAGTATGTGTGTTTGTACTGATTCTACTCTTGCTATACCCTTTTTGGGTATAGTCTGGTTGCAGGGTTGGTGATGTTTCATAGGCTTACGGTAATGAGGATCTACAGCAGCTTCTGCCCTTTGGTTCCATGGCGGAAGTTGTGTCTTTTCTTTCCTTTGCATCATCTTGTAGTAGCTCTTGTACCTGCTTAGACTAGATCCTAAGGAGGGGTGTTTTCAACTGTAAAACTGTTTTCTATTTTTTGGTGTTGCAATAAAAAGGTTTTATAAGGAAAGGTAAGAGTTATTTTGCTACTTTCTACTTTTTCCGCATGTTACTTGTTGGACGGGTGGTGAGGGTTCGTCTATCTAGGTAGTTAGAGTAGGTGCCCGCATGGCCCGGTGTGTTGGGTCGTGACATCCTGGTAGCCTCGATGACCCACATAATATTTATGCTTTCCTATATGTCATGGCTTCCTTGACGACCCAAATAGGACTTGTGTGCTACCTACTTATTGCTTTACATAAACTATTGGGAGCAGTTGTTTTGTTTGTAGAGCTTCTGACAAGGGCATCGCCAACCACGGGATAATTTTTAAGTCGAGATATATTTATTTGTGTTCTTAATTGTGAGTGGTTGCTATGCACCATCAATAAATGGTTTAGCTAGGTCGGCTCGGGCCTAGGTTTTTGCATTAAATGCCAGTTGCGCCCTCGAGTTTGGGGCGTGACATAGTCACTTGATTCATAGGGATAAAGCTTTGAAGTCATTACAGTTTCATAACTTGTTTGTTAAGAGGAGAAAATGTTCATTTGGTGAAAGGGAGATGGGATACTTGGGACATGTAATTAGTGAATCAGGAGTTTTTACAGATCATACAAAAATCATTGCTACTAAGAACTAAAATGTACCTAAGAATGTAAACTAACTTAGGGGATTCCTCGGGCTTACTGGTATTATAAAAGATTCATTAGAAGTTATGGTATGATTTCCATACCTCTAATCGAATTACTCATGAAGGAGGTTTTACATTAAGTAATAAAGTAGAGAAGCTTTTTGTAAGTTGAAGGAAGTCATGATGTCATTACCAGTGTAACACCTCAGAATTTGAACTGATATTTCTGCAACATTTAGAAGAAATCTAGAACTATTCCAGCATTTATGGTTGAGTCTACAAAACTTCTTTTTGAAGAACGGCTTGTAGAGTGACCTACAATAAGTTCCCTTAGATATATTATCTCCCCAGGTTTCTATAGAAGACTCGACGGTTCATCCTTCTGAAGGATGGGTCCATCGTGTAAACCATAAAACATCATCTCAGAGATGTCAAATCCTCAAGAGAAGCATGACTCAGTTCACGGACTGCCATCCCATTCTACGATCTGTAACCTTTACCTGTAGAATTTAGCTCAAAGTACCATCAAAATCTCAAAGCCAAAGTACGACGATAGGACGGTCCGTAGTCCTTGTTTACGGTTTGTAGTTTTCAACCGTTGAACTTGTTCTGCAAGCTACCAAATCTCACAGTAGAACCATGATTGAGTCTATGGTCCATAGTCTTGAAGGACGGACCATAGTTATGCCCGTATAAGGGCAGACTCAGAAAGTTTTAAGAAGGGTCCTAGGTTTCCATGGTTTGGACTACGGTCCGTAGATCAGGTTTACAATCCATAGAACCCCAAATTCTAGCGGCTATAAATAGAATCCTTAGCCATTTCTAATTTAGTGTTTGGGTTCAGACATTTTCTCTCAACCCTAGGTGATGAGAAACATTTACAAAAGGCTAGGTAGGTCTTCTCCTTCATTCCTAAGGTTAAATTAGTGATTCCAAACCCTAACCTATGGGTTCTAACGTGTTTCTCAATACAAAACTCTAGGAATCATTGAAGGAATTGACCCTTAACATCTCCAGATCAATTTTATCCAATTCTCCATTGATGTTTGGAGCATTTTAGGTATGTAAGGCTATTCATAGTGAAGAACCATGTTCTTCTTCATGCCCTACATCTACAGTTCCAGTTTAGTAAGATTAAGCTAGGGCTTTTTACCAAATTCTCTTATTTCAAATTATTCATGTTTTGAATTGCTTGTTATCTACTCCATTGTTGAAATTGTTATAATGCATATCCTTGATTGATAGTTCATGCTCATACTACCACATGAACCCTTCTTAACTAAAGATGAATTGTTTTGAAAGCTTTGTCATATTAGCAATATTGCATTGTTTTCATAAAGAAAGTAATTCAGAATTTAGAAAAGTATTTTAGAAAAGAGTTTCAGTATAGTCAGTCATAGCTACAGAGCATGGTTTTAGGAAAGGATAAAAAAATAATTTTTAGAAAAGCATTTTTGAGCATAGATGCTCACCAGTAGTATTCTCAGTTAGCTGAGCACTGGGTTCATCAGTCATATCATATATTATGATTTTTGAGCTAGAAAGCTCAACAACAGACTTCTCAGTTGCCTTAGATAGAATTTGTTTTATGAGCATTATTTTGGGACAACTATTTAGTACCGAGACGGGTAAGGGTTTAGATAATCTAAACCCCAAAACTACATTGTCAGTGTAGGATAAGATCATGCCATTTATTCGAGGTACTCCTTATTTAGTCCTAAAGTGGCTTACATATAAATCCATAGATTATTTTAGTTCCTTACCATGATAAGGTCTAGAACAACTCTCCCACTAGGCCAGAGATCGGACATCATGTGCTCACGTGATGTTTGTCGATTAAGAGAAACTCCTTACTAAAACTATAACATTTTCATCAATTATCATTTGACTATCAGTTTTCAGCTTTGCATTGTAGTCTTACACATATTTTATACTTGTGTTCTATTATATTCAGTTAGTGCATTTCAGTCATTGCTCAGATACTCTTTAGCTTAATATTTTTCAGTTAGCGTGTTATTTCATTCAACTATTTTATATATCGTACATTCATATGTGCTGACATTGTTTGGTGCTGCATCTTTTTATGATGCAGACTTGGGTGTTCAAGGTCGATAGCAGATACATCAGTAGGATCTCATTCAGTCAGCTTTCAATGAGGCCTCCTACCTTTCAGAGAGCTCCAGTTTATCTCTTTTACTAGTAGTTTTAGTAGTTCTTTCTGGTAGCCGGGGGTCTTGTCCTTGCACCTTACTTTCAGTACATTAGAGGCTTCATATATGAGTCAACATTTGTTTAGTAAACAGTTGTTTTGTAAATACTTATGCATTCAGATTTCAGATATGAAGTTATTTCGTTTTGCTTTATCAGATTATTGAATTTGATTTCTAAAGAAAGTGCATGCCCATCTTATTTAATAGCTTTCATATTCTTATTCAATGTTTAGTTTAGTAGTTATCCAGGCCAAGGGTTCACTTAATCTATTAGTGGTTCCGAGTACTGGCTATGTGCAGGGTGTAGACGCGGAGTGTGACATCTGATGTTAGCTTTACTTGATTATTTTTAAGGGTTCACTATTGAGATCGATGCATGTAATGAAGGTTTAAGGATTGTTTAATGTAAAAAGGTCAACCTTTAGCTTTTATTAGCAAGGATTTATGTTCTAAACACCAAGGTATGTCTATATATGAAATGGAGACCTTATTTGATTGTGAGACACTTGACAGTAAATATATCTCATTAGAGATTGAAACATCTCTTAGAACAAAAGATTTCTATTCCTAACCAACATAAGTGGTCAGCCAAGTTGATGATATATGATTGCATTATCTATAAGAAAGGAAGCAAAAAACTTAGTTACTTTGTACTTTCTAGAGTTGCTTAGGGGTACAAGGAGCTGAATTTTCTTTACTGTCATCATTGGACAATTAATGCGGCAAGTGAAAGATTCTTATTCACAAGATACTAAGTTGATTGTTATTGTATAAAATCTTGAATAAGGATATTGGTTCGAAACCGCATTATAAATGACTTAATGGATTGTTGTATAGGAAGAGTACGGTAGTAGTTGTAAAGGATGATTCTTTGAGACAAGGTTCGCTTTAAAATTTTTATGATAGAGCTTTGGGAGGTCATTCTATGTCAAGCCCCGAGCCAACGCCCTGGACAAGTGACATTCAATGTCATTGTTAGCTCGAGCATACCCATAACATGGCATGATACATGAGCATACACCAACATAAGCGGAAAACATGGAAATCATTTTAAAAAATGAATTTTTATTCATTAAAGTAGTTTTAGAAAAATGACATATGAGTCAATAAATAAACTGAATACATGTCTTGAGTTGACTGACTACTATCTATCTATGATGCCTCTAAAATGAATATCTGAATACTGATTGCCAGGATAAGGCCCCTGATATATCTTTATGTAAATAACATACACTATTGAACTACTCTACAGACTAATCCCTCTGGAAATAAATAAGGCTTACCCTAAGCTTAAAGGATAGACTTACATGAAACATCTAAGTATATGCATGAGTACCTGAGTCTGCATCACAAAATAATGCAGTGACGAATGACGTAAGTACATAAAATGTACGGTATGTAAAATGACAGGAAAGAACATGGCATAACATATATTGAAAACTAAAATAATAAGTATAGAATAATATGACATGAGGTAGATATACACACATACATATATACACACCACAAGCTATGCGGGTCCAATCAACACCCGATCGACTAGGCACCAAATCATGATTGTCGCGTGGGTTAGTATGTTCTATATATAACAATGTGAAAAGCATGCATAATTATCCTTATTGAGGGAAACATGAAAGAGTCATTTGAATTTATGGAATGGTCCATAACCTACATTGATAAACGTAGTTTTAGATATTCGATCTTTGGACTCACACCTTCTCGGTTAACCATCTAACTCCCTTAAGCTTATATAATTCCTATTTCTGTCCCTGTTCGACTCATATTCATAAATTATCCACTTTAAGATCATAATCATAGTTAGTTACTTTAGTTTCATAATCATAAGTTTAGCCACATTAGGTCTATAATCATAAGTTAGTCACTTTAGGCTCATAATCAAAAGTTATTTTATTAGTCAACACCATAGAAGATTTGTGGAAGGTAAAGTAATAGTCATTATGTCACGGTTCATAAATTAAAACTATTCATAACTTTATGAAGAGAATATTTTGGAAAGTTCATGTCATTTTTAGCATAGCTTATAGTTATGGAGATCATATGATCATAAGGTCATAAAGATATTCTTGAAGTAGGTTTATAGTGTTAGAAGTCATAAAGATCATATCATATGTCATAGTTTATAAGAAAATGATTTCATGACATTATGGAGGTTATGAAGATTTTGAATGATTCAAGTCGTTTTAACATAGTTTATGGTTAAGGCGATCATATGATCATATCAAAACCATAGCCAAGAAAGTTTACATCATAAGATCGTAAATTAGGAAAAATCATATCATAAGTCATGGAGTATATATTTTGAGAAGAGTTCATCCTTTGGGATTCATAAGAGATCATTGGATTTCACGATGATCATAAGATGTCATGCCTCATAAGATTCATAAGATTTATAAGATTCATAAGTTCGTTATTCTTTTGAAAAATCATAAAACAAACTTAGAATTTAGTATAGGGTCACATAACTTTCATTAATATTCAAGAGTTTATGAGTTTATGTAGAAGAATCCATGGGAAATCACATAGAATATGGTTATCATGAGATAAGAGATATGAGTAAAGATTCATGGGGGGTTTATGGAAGAATTGAAGAGATATCATAATCATTGGGGTTTCATTCTAGCCCTAACTTATTCATGAGAATCATTTAATGTAGAGGAAAGAATTCCTAGGAATGACATAGGTAGGATAGGCTTACATACCTCAAAGAATGGAGAAACTTAGAGAAGAACTTGTGGATTCCCTTGCTTGAGATCTTTAAACCCTTCAATGAGTTTGGGGAGATAGAGGAGGAACTTGTATGATGTTTTCCCTAAGGGTTTCTGAGTTTAGGAAGGGTTTCAAGTCGTGGGGTGAGTATCTAAAGTTTTAGGATGAAAATACCCTTATATGGACGAAAGGCCAAATTTTTTATCCTTACAATTTGCTTAACGCACTACACTGGCATAGCAACACTATAGACAATGCACCACATCTGATGTTAAACATCAAAACCTGTATTTTTGACCTTTCCTTAGTAAAATATGCACAACTTTTTACTCAGAAATTGGATTGATGAGCGGTTGATGGCATTGGACGAGACTTAAAGAACTTTAATTTGGTAGGTATTAAGCTACGTAACTATTCATATACTAGGAGGAGTGGTTAGTTGAAGTTGAATTTAGTAAGAACTTATACGAAAACTTAATTGGTAGAGAAGCTTTCAACTTGACTTTGTGCTAAAAAATTTTATGACCTTAATTCACATCCAATATACTTCCCAGACTTAATACATGACCTTTATAAGTAGGGAAAATCAAAACTCATTGGGTTCAGGTCTAACTACCTGCCTTGAATGGTTCAAATTTTAGCTCAAAAGTTTAAGTGTTATAATATCTCCTCCTTGTGATCATTCATCATTGAATAAAGGTCATAGCTAGAATGAATACAAATGAGCCATATCATAGTCTAGTATTTCATGAACTATCACTTACCAACAAAAGCTTCGTTAACATGAGAAGTTTCATAATGCACCATGAAAGGAGCGTATTGGCATGAGTCATGGAATACATGAGATTACCATAGACATGACACAAGACATGAATTCCATGGGGCATGATCATTACAACATGATATGTGAGTTCATAGAATCATAGGCTTAGAGTAGGAGCATGAACTGTATGATGAACATATAGAGGCCTAATTCTTGACCATAAACATGGAGTATGAACTGAGCATAATCACTTAGAGCACGAGCATTAGGAATAAAAGGGATATTGTTCAATCTTGACGTATTCTTAGCGTGACCTTGTTACTTAAAAAAGCCTGTAAAGTAATGTATAATAGAAATGTATATTTCTTATATCAAACACATAGAGAATGAATAGAGAGTCATTCTGAGAATACTGACATAACTATTAGACATCATCATAAGTGAGCGTACATAGGACTTAGATCAAAGAAATCGTGGGCATGAATCATTTAAAAATCTGATTTGAGTATATACATGATGTAGCATGATTTCATTAGATATCAAGGGCATATCATGAGTTCATAGGGCTTGGCATAGTGAGAATATGAGTTCATATATCTTGAGCTTCATTACATAGAGCTGAAATGCATAAAATCATAGAGTAAGATTAAGATCATTGTTTGAAGCAATTGCTTCTCATTATAGGGGATAAGCATGTATGTGAATTTATATAAAGTGCATGAACCTTAGTCATAGGCATGACACAAATATGTAAGACATGAAAAGAGGGTCATGTTGACTGAAGTGCAAAGAGTACCCTATGATAAGAATGGATCGACATCCCATCATACTACTTTTGGAACTTTTCACAATTAGAATCTCAAGAATCAACTTAGTTCTTTACCTTATCATCTCCCCCTTAGTTTAAAAGTTGACATTCTAAGTCTGCTGACTTCCTCCCTAAATTGGGTTATAATCAAATAACTCTACATGATCGGGGTATCACTATTCACTTGAATGTTAAACTCTCCCTCAAAGACTAAATCTATACATACTCAAATTCTTGCTAGGTATTTTTTTTGAGATATCTCTCAACTTCCTCCTTGCCTCTAAGACTATAATTATATGATTCATACTCCTAATGTCTTACTAACATCATGCCTCCAAATATCTATCCACTCATTTCAAAAGGGTTCAATACTAAGAGACTCAACATCGTCCGCCTTATATATACTCTTCTCAAATTAGCTCTTAGGGACACCATATAATACATACTTAGCCTTCTTCATACTTTGCAACTCAGGAATACTAAACTAGGTACACATAGCACATTAGGAGCTTAGAATCTCTTATTATAAACATACATACTACCTTGGGTACACATCTACATTCCTAAAGCTTAAGGCTCTTCTTTATCTAATGACTTATCCACCATTCACTTATTCATATCTAGTCCATATATATCATGCTTACACATTTACACTTTCCGTAAGTTATCAACTTAAATTCTTGCATGTGCTATGTCAAGCCTATTAGATCAAATCCCACAACCAGCATTATCACTAAAAAACTATCATTCTTTTCACCACGATGATCATCCCCAATTCAAGCTTAGTGTTTAGTACTAAACATGGGTATAAACACAACTTTTCTTATACCATATAGAATTGCAGCTACTAGAGCAAAATCAAGAAACACTAGTCCATTGAAATCTTATGACAAATTAGTCAATCTTAATCACATAATCTATCTAATTGCAACCTTAAGCACATTCTCCTTTCACAATATTATTACTACGTATCAATTCATTATACACCCTTAGTGAAATAAAGTGGGGAAAATTTCCCATCACGATGCCCTTAAATGCATCGCACTACCCATAGCATCGGGAAGGCAACGTGATGCGATGATCATAGCATTGGCCACTATAAATTTTAACTCTTTGAAGTTTGGTCTGTAGTTCCATGCACTAAAAATTTCAACTCTTTAAAGTTTGGTCTGTAGTGCCATACATTAGCCAAGGTGTTACACTGTCAAAGCTCTTTTTAAGGCGACACCTTGACCTGGTACTTGCTTGAAATTTTTATCTAGTCATGTAACTCATTTCAATTGGGTTCTAATCAATCTATGGATCAAGTAACTTGATTTATAAGATCTAAAATGGGTGCAACCTCACCTTTTAACTTTTTTTCATCCTCGAACAACCACTAAACAATTTTAGCTTAACTTTATTCTATTATGCAAGATCAATAGATTACTTACACCTAGATTTACAAGATATTTCATGATGCAAGCAACTCTTAAACAAAGTGATTTGAACAATTCAAAACAAGATGATTCTATAAGATAACATAACCTCTAGAATTGACTCTTTATTCAATATATAAGGCAAATCAAAATTGTATAGTCAAGCAAAAAAATCGAATAGATCATTAATTTTGCATCACCTATGTGCCCTTACTTCAAGAGAGACTCCCCCCCACATATTCACAATAGATCATATTTTTTGAAAAAAAATAAATAGAATAATAACACTCACTCTCACACATGAATTCATATACATACAAGATAGGCTTACCCTTTGCATAATGCTTCGTTAACACAAGTAGTAGAAATATAGGATAAAAAGGTCATTATTTGGTTGTAATGTTGCCTGAGGGACAAGTAAATATTTGGTTAAAATGGTAACTATGTAACAACCCATATTATTGGTATAGTGTTGTTTAGGGTGTAAGTACCTAGTTAGAGTTATCCCTAGGATGAGAGTTGATAAAATCTCAAGCTAGGGTGATTCCTAATGAAAATCTGATGTTGTCTGCTTAAGAGGTGATTCGTGTTTTGTGGTGTAGTATCCATTGATGGATAGTAGAGTGGTGTAGTTTTTCGTAGGAGGTTTTAGTATGCTATATGGGTTTATAGAACTCCGGTTATAGCAGTTGCCATGTTAGGATCAATCTATGATGTCTCGAATCGAGGTTTATATTGTAAAATGGGGTGTTTTGACCGAGTTCCTGAGTTTCTATTTGAGGGACCACTACAGTGGATGCAATTCCAATGTAGAGAGATCACTGTAGCTGTCAGAGTCCCGCCAAAGTAAGCCTCGAAATTTTACCATGGTTTTCCATAAAGATCCAAAGCTCGCCACAACATTCTCCCCAAAGTGAGAAAACAACCTCTGCAATGACATACGGGAGGTAGATTGCCTGACTTAAGTTAGTTTTCTGAGTTTATTTCACAAACTCCAAGAACTTATTCTAGAACTCTAAGAAGATAATTTTCCAAAACTAGGGTGTTTTTCTTCGTTCAAGGTAAGTTATTCCACTAACCTCCTCGTTTAACAATCTTTTACCATTGTAGAATTGTTGGGGAGTGTTTAATGGTGGAAATTATGGGCTAGAACCCTAGGCTTGTGAAATTGTGAAAAAGCCTATGTGTAAGGGTGATTATCATCTAAAATGCTTCTAGGGTGTAGATAAACACTTACTAGTATGAATTAGGATGATTTGGGAATCTTGACTTCCATAAATATGTGATGTTTACCATAAATTGGCTTAAAATGGGGAAATAGGAGTAAAAACTCCATGAATGGTAATTATGTGAATAATGTGAACTTGTTGATGGTTAATTGACTCCTGGAGAACTCTACGGACCTCGAGTAAGGGTAGAGTTAGTGGGTTGGATTCTCAAGGCCTAAAATGAAAGAGTAAATGATTAATTACTCTCTATTGTTTGCCTATTTAGACTTAGTACATTCTGAAGCATTGAGGAAGGGCAAGACTATTGCAAGGTAACTTGTGATTTGGAATTCTTCGATTGGGGTAGGTTATGGTTTATTTGGAGTTGTGACTTGATTTAGTACTTGTATGCTTGAATTAAATTACTTGTTGATTAGTCTTCAGATATACTTGAAGTTGACATTGTAATCTTATTAATGCTTGAATGAATAAGCTATTATATATTGAACTTGATTAAAGAATGTTTTAATAATGAAGTGTTCTTGTAATTTGGTGCACTACGTTATGTACCGAGAGATAAAGAATTTGGAACCATATGGTGATATTGGTTAAGGAGTCAAGTACCACATTTGTACGAAAATTGATAGTGATTTTATTATTATGGATCGGGTACTACACCAGTACGAATATTGATATTGATTTTATTATTATGGATCGGGTACTATACCAGTATGAATATTGATATTGATTTTATTATTATGGATTGGGTACCACACTGATATGGTACATCAACCCTGGTGCATCCCGTGCAGGTCATGACTGAGCAATAAATCAATCAAGTTAAGGTCATGTCACCTTTTAAAAATGTGACAATTGACATGACTAATTACAACTATTACATTTTGGTTAACAAACCTTTACACTTTGGTTAATAAGATGCAAGACCCATTGAATAAAAACCTATGGATTAAAGATGGTCTTTGGGGGAACAAGAAGGAGAAGTTTATTATCTTTCGGATAACATGATGGACTAATTTGTATTATAAAAGAAAGGAGAGGGGTATTGTTTTTCCTACACACAATAACTCTTTTTGGAGTGCCAGTGCGCGGTATGTGTGCGGAAGTGTTTTTATTCATTATTTTTAATTGAGTCTATATCTGGATATATATCTGATTCGTATGGCCAAAAATCTTCTGTAGAATTAATGATTTTATCAAGTATGATTTGTTGTAAATCTCTGTTAAGATTAACTGTTTTAATGATAGTGATTAATATTTTATTTTTAAAGAATATTTGGTATTTTGAGGGGTTACTTATTATTTTTAGGTCGTGGGTAGATTCATCCATTTTCGTAGTTGAGTCCATTATTTGCTGTTATTTTTATTTTTATGAGAAAGTTGCTTCATATAATTGTTTTTCTCTTATATGTGATTTTTGAAGGTTTATTATATTATTTTTCATATATTTTAAAAATTTAGTATCTCCTGTTTCTAAATAAATATCTAAATTTTGTCTTATTAGGTATATTTGGAAATCTATTAGTTCTTTGGTGTGTCTCCATTTTTCAAATGATTCTGTATTCATATTTTGATTAAATGCTTTTATTGATCCGAATATAAATCTAGTTCGTATAAATCTAAGTTATCTATATCATCTGGTATAATTAGTTCTGTCCATCTTTGTTCCATTATTTCTATTATCTCAAAAGTAACTAAAATATCGTAAATTTTTCTCCTAATATCGTTATTAAGTTGTTTAAGGATATATAATATGAGTATTTTATAATTATTATCATCATTTATTAGGTACGTATTATTGCTCATTAAATCGATATTTATTCTTGTCATGTTTTTTACTAAACATATTCCCTCTAATCTCTTTGTTTATCATAAAGTTTATCATCTTTTAATAAGTTATTTTGAACAATCTCTTCTAGCCACTACCATGCTTTTCTTGCTTCAATCGTTTACCCTAACAGCGCCTCAACTCTGTCTACTCCCCTAAACGGCCTCCTTGCCTACCGGTTTCGACCTTAGGATGGCATAGTCTGGGCTTAACTACTCTCAGCAATATTTAGCCATGGCAAGCTTTCTTAAGATGTTCTTTATAACAGTACTAAAACATGATAAACAATTATGATATAAAAGAGATTATAAGGAATATAAAAGTTTAGCTATACATGACTATGAATAAGTATACCTGATTTTTTAGCTCGTCTAGATGCTCCATAGCTTTCTTGAAAGATATCTTTTATTTATGTATATGGAAGGTTTACAAGTGAGGAATTGAGAGGTGAAGGATTTCTTTTTTTTGCTGATCTTATCTCATGATCCTTCCCTTCATCCTCTTACCTCCTTATATAGAAGAAAAAATGACTCTTACTATTTACAAATGACTCTTACTATTCACAAATGACCTTTCATTAATGACCTTTACTGTTCATGAATAACTCTTACTATTTACTTTACGACTTTTTATAATAAAACAAAAATTATACTATTCCTATTTTTATATCTGTCCATTATTTTATGGCTTTTTACAATGCGGTATAAATAGCTGACATGGACATTTACCTACTTATATTTATGGTAGGCAAGACTTTATGCAACTTTTACAATTTTTTTCAAATTTCATTTTTGACTTCTTTTCTTTCTTTCCACGTATCTTCTTGCTTTTCGTCTTTTTCACGTATCTTCCTTCTTTTTGTCTCTTCCACGTATCTTCCTTTTCTCCTTTCCACATATTTTAATTCCAGCTGTACATCTGGTATCTCTGTCATATCTCCTCCATTGCATTTTGAACAACGATGATCTGGATATTTATGACTAATTATCTTGCAGTATCTTGTTAATAGATTTTGAGAAATAAATTCATTCTTCAATGCTCTTGTCGTCGGTTTCTCTTCTGGTCTAAGTAATGATAATATCCATTGTTGGACTTCTTCCATATCTTCTTCTCTTACACTTCTTGAATTTGAATAAATCATTAATTGGTCTCTGGCGTAGTAGCTCCATATCGCGTTTCCATTTAAATAATTATCTTCTAGCTCTTGAATAATGGTTGAAATTCCAATAATTCGTTTGTTTGCATAGAAATTGGGTATTTCGATCATAGGTATTTCTGGTTGTGTTATTATATCGTCTGGTAATATCATGTTTTTTGTCAATCCCAGTTTTACAACTTGGATCACTGGTTTTATCTCGTCATATAATATCTCTGCTGGTGCTGTATAAAATTTCACATAGAATAAATTTCCTTTCGTAACTCTTTTGTAGGTTAGAAATGCTTGGTGTATTTCTGGTATTCCTTGTAGCTCTTCTCCGTCATATGTATATACTGTACTAAGTAGTCCATAATGGTAACATGTTTTGACTAAGTTCGAATTTGTCTTTGGCTGCGCGATAAGTCTGTTATATCCTTGTAATTTTTGGGTTATGTAGTCTTGGGTTGGTCTGTAGTTGTAACTGATCTTGGGTTTAGGTTTAAATATGTCTGGATTTTGTATATGTTTTGTATGTAGTTTTGGGACAAATGGTTGTATATCTTTTTCTCTTGGTGTAAACTTGCTGCGTATGTATTTATTTGGGGTGGTACCATAACTGGTCTTTGTATTTTTTGAGTAAATGGGTTTGTGAACATTGTATTTAAATTGGTATTTTTGTATTGTGGTTTTGTAGGTTGTCCGCTTGTACCTGCACTTGTACCTGCATTATTAGCAAATAAATTATTTTGGGTTTTTCGGAGTTTCCCAACGTCTCCTTCTAGCTCCGGACGTTTATAGTCTTCCTGGGGACTGCTATCTTTAGCCTTAGACTTCAGATTAACTTCATTAGTCTTTAGCTTTTTTATCTCTTCATCCATACTATCCACTTTAGTACAAAGTGTAGTAATGGCTTCGAGTATCTTATCCATTGGATTATCTTCTGGCTCAGTTTGGATACCTTTGTCTTGATAGGTAGTCTGCAATAACATTTTTGTCAGTCCTTATTACCTCAATTGTAAATGTAAAATTTTGTATATTTAATACAAGCCTTCTTATTTCCTTCGTTGTCACCGAGTCTGGTATTTATCGCGTTATCCACCACTTTACTTGCGTATTATCTGTTCTTACAATAAATTTATTATAAACAATATATGGCTCAAATGCTAACAAACATTTATATAATCCAAATAGTTCTATTCTATTTATTTCTCATTTTAATTGTGGTTCCGTATATGATCCCGAATAATATCTACAATGATGTTCGATTTCTTCATTATCATATCTATATTTGAGAATTCCTCCATAACTGTGATCACTAGAATCAGTTTCTACTATGTATGTGAATTGCCTTTTTTCATTTGGAAAATATAGTTTTGGTAGTTTTTTACACAAAGTTTTAATCTTTTTTTTATATGCATTTTATCTTTTTCGTCAAAATGGTATTCTACATCTTTCTTTAATTTTTTCTGCAGTGGTTTTAAGTTTTCTGCTAATTTAGGGATATATTCTCTTACTTGGTTGACTAATCCTAAAAATGATTGTAGCTTCTTTTTTTGTGTCAAGTGTCTCATTTAAATTAATTATTTTCTGTACTATATGCGTTTGCATTTTTATACCATTTTTATCTATTTGTATACCTAAGAATTCTATTTGATTTTTCATTATTTCTGCCTTCTTTTTACTTAAACTAATTCCTGATATTTCTATGATGTGTATAAATTTTTTTAATAATTTTATATGTTCTTCCTCTGTCCTAGAATATAATAGTATATCATCTATATATATTATGCAATTTTCTAATTGGTTGAAGTAGCTGTCCATAAAATGTTGGTATCTACCTGGTGCGTTTTTATATCCAAAAGGTAATACATTCCATTCGTAAAATCCTTGTGGTACCGTAAATGCTGTTAGTTTCTTAGATTCATCTTCTAATTTTAAATGGTAAAATCCTGATTTGCAATCAAATTTACTAAAATAGTTATATCCTTGTATTTGTCTGATTTTTAGTATTTTATTTGGTATTGGATAATTATATGTTTTTGTTTTTGCATTTAAATTTCTATAATCTATAACCATTCTGCTTTTTCCTCGTTTTTGTTCACTGTGTTTATTCACTATAAATGCTGGACTAGTGTGTTTGCTGTTACTTTCTTGTATATATTTATTGTCCAATAATTCTTGTATATGCATTTTAAATTCTGTTAGGTCCGTAAAATTATATTTTAAAGGTTTTTGCATTATTATACTATTTTCATCTATTAGTTCAATTTTTATTTTTGTCTTATGTTTTTCCCATCCTTGTAAGGGATTATCATTATATAGTAGTTCTAATTTATCTTGGAGTAGTTTTATCTTATTTATAGAAAATATGATTATTTCTATTTATGGTTGCTTGGTGTTATATTTTCTAGTTTTTGGGTAATTTTCTCACTTCCTTTGATCCATAGTGTTGTTTTTCTTAATTTATTATTTACTCTTTTGCTCCTACTCTTTGTCCACATGGGGTAGTAAACCACCAATGTGTCTTTGTTATAGTATGTGGGAATAATTTATCTAAGAATGGCATTCCTAGTAATATATCTTTATTTGTAAATTCATAACTATATATTTCTCCTATGGTTAGTAATTTATCCCATATTTGTATTTTTAGATTCCTTGCTTTATGTGTTATCATACTTCCTTCATTGTTAAATCCCGTTACTACTAAGGGTGTTTTCAATTCTTCCCATTTATCTTCTGGTAGACAATTATGTTTACACATGTTAGCTTCTGCTCCTGTATCCATCATAGGTGTATAATATCTATTATAGTATCCTTCTATTATTATCTTGGCAAGTATATATATTTTTGTCATTTATTATGTTAATTTATTATTTTATCATATTAAGGTTCTTTTGATTACTACCTTTTTATTTTCATAGCTTATTGTTAATTGCTTATCTTCTAGGTTATATGGTTTAACTTTTTCTAACCACTTTGCTCCTAGCGTGATATTTTTATCTCCTTGATATATTTTGAAATTTATTAATATTTGTATTCCTCCAATAATTAATTCTTTTTCGGTTGTTTCTTCAATTTGTCTTAATGCTTTTGGTAATTCCGAACATTGTTGTTCATTTGTTATTATTTCTTTTTCTGGTATTAATTCTCTTGCAATATAATTTTCTTGTTGTCCTGTATTTATTAATATTAAATATTTCCTTTGGTCCATTAATCCTGTTATGTAGTAATGATATGGTTTTATTTCTTCTATTAATTTTGGTGGAGT
The DNA here is from genome assembly GCA_003996215.1 of Jaltomata sinuosa. Classification (NCBI taxonomy): domain Eukaryota; kingdom Viridiplantae; phylum Streptophyta; class Magnoliopsida; order Solanales; family Solanaceae; genus Jaltomata; species Jaltomata sinuosa. The sequence continues at coordinate 508,921 of QJPP01001088.1, forward strand.
TACATAATTTATCCTTCTTGATGTACTCATTCTTGATGATGTTTCTGGTATATCATTACCTGTTCGTTTTGACGTTTCTATTCTTTCTTTTACTATTTCTATGTCTTCGTCGATGTCCATTTCTGCGTAACTATAATCATTATTATCTATAACTGATACTATTCTTTCAAACGGATTTTCTATTTTAATTCTATTTATTTTATTTCTAGCTGTTATTTTATGTTTTGTTGTAAGGATGTATAAGTTTTTACATCTTGCCGTAAATATCTTACTTCCTGGTGCTAGTTCTATTCCCGACATTTTCCAGTATAAAACTAATGATCTATCTATATTTTTATCATCTATTGCTACTGAATAATTTGCACTTATTATGAATTTAAATTTTTGGTATATTAGATTTCCTTTTACTGCACTTATTACACTTTTTTCTATAGGTTGTATAATTCTATCATCCGCTAAGTATATTTCTATAGGGGTATCTATTCCTTCTCTAAAACATGCTTTTATTAGTATTTCTGTTCCTCCTAAATGTACGTATTTTATTGGATTTTTTGCTTTTATATCTTGTATTTCTTTATTTAGTACTTTTTTATTCAAGATTGGTATTCTAGCTTTACCTTTAATGTATTTACAATCTATTATATGTTCTCTTTGGCTTATTACATAATATTCTTCTTTTTGTCTTTTAAACCAATTTTTTATTGTTGGTACCTCTAATATTTTATCTATGCTTAGATCTAATTCTTTTCCCTTTATTTGTTCAAATATATTAGTGTCAAATATTATTTTTTGTTCTGAGGATTGTTCATCTTGGTGTTCTTCTTGTTGTATTATCCGTACATCTTTTTCAGTCATAATTTTCTTCTTTCGATTCTTCTATATTATTATTTATATTGTTTTCGCTTTCGTTTTCTGATAATTCATTTTCTGACAATTCATATATACTGTCTTCACTCTCTAATTCATAATCTATATATTCTATTTGTGTATATTTATCATCTCCTATTATTATTTCAGTAATTTGTTTTTTCTTTGGATTTTTTGGTAATTTGCAATCTCTAGCTAAGTGTCCTAGTTTTCCACAATTGTAACAAGTACATTCCGTTAATTTTTTCTTTGTTTTATATGGTTTTTTATATTTGTAATTTTTTACATAATATCTTCTTCTTGGTTTTTTATACTTATATTTTGATTTATATGGTTTATATTTACTACTATATCTTTTTATTTTCTTATGTTTTTTATAATATTTATCTGTGCATTCGAATTGGGGTGCTGTTCTATCTTTACAACATGCTAAATTTCTTACTAATATTTTATCCATTTTAATATTTTCTTTGTATTTTTCACATAATTCCATAAACCAATTTTGTAAAAATTTTATTCGAGCTCCTAGAGTATCTACTAATTCTGCTTCATTCCAATTTTTTATTATTTTTGAACTAAAAGGTTCTGGTAATTTAGTAAAATATAATTTTCTTATTTCTTTACTTTCATCTGGATTATATGTTCCTTTGTAATAATAGTCTTTAAATGCACAAGTATATTCATCTAGATAGCACATATTACATATTGCTAATTTTGACATTAAATTTCTGTTTATAGTTTTTTCTTTATTTTGTTCTTCTATTTCCGTCGTCATACTACCAAATTCATTTCTTATTGCTATTTCATATTTAAATAATATTTCCGTAGCTGTTGTGGCATCTGTTCCATCGTATTTTTTTATCACTTCTTAATGTTTCTAGACTTTCGTTTGTTAAATTTTATAACCATAATTTTACCGTTCCTATGAGTGTTCTTTCTATATATCCTGGTGTTTCAGCTATCGATATTTTATTGTCTATTAATTGTTTTGAGATATATCCTGTCCACAATTGAATTGTTTTATTTATATCTACTATACAATCTAGATCTAAAAAATTATTTTGTTCAGTTATCTGCCTTGGTGTCCATTTCTTATTCAGCCTTTTTTCCCATAACGTTTTATTTTTATCATATGAATTATAGTCTGCCCTATAGTAGCTTGGATTTAATTGCTTTGGATTCTTTACTCCTGATGTACTTTGTTTATCATCAGTGCTCATATCTCCTGTATTTATTTCTGGATTTATTTTTGCTTTTTCCGTTTTTTCTATTAGTTCGGTATATGTTTCACTTGTTTTCGAATAGTTTTCTCCTAGATTATTATCATTATCACTTTCTTCACTTATTTCGTCTATGTTTATTTTTGGTAGATTGTCTTGTTCTTCTTCTAATTGTAATTTAAATTTTTCTATTTCATTTGTCAATTTTAACTCTTGTTCCTCTTCTCTACGTTTTTCTTTTTCTTTTTGCTTACTTGCATATAATTGTTTTAGCACTTCTAATTCTTTTTCTAGTTCTATTATTTTAGTATTTTTTACTTCTTCTATTCGTTGTATTTTTTCTTTTGTTTGTTGTTGTATTTTTTCAATTTCTCGTTTCCTATCTATTTCTTCATTTTCTTTTGTTATTCTAACCATTGCGGTTAATTTATCTTCTAATTTTACCGTTTCTTTTTCTAGCATTAAATTTAGATTATCTCCTATTTTTTTTTATATCTTCTTCCTAAATTAGAAAACACTATTGTTATCTTTAATCCTTCCGGATTTACATATGTTTTTTCTTCTAATGCGAATTCTTCTTTATTCATTTATAAATTATGTTGGTATTTATATTCTAGACTGTCTATTTGTAATTGTAATTCTAATATAACTCTTCTTTGTGCTAATAGGGATTTATGGCAAACTCCTGCAAATATATTAGCGTTTAGTCTATTTTGTCTATGTTTTAATTCTTGTCTTTTTTCTGTAATCATTTCTTTAAGCTTTTGTCTGTGTTTGTTATTGTTATTAGTCATTGTTTCTTTAAGTATTTAATGTATTTATATTCTATTTTAGATATGGTATTAATTAATTTGTTCAATTTGTTATTATCAGTTTTTGTAATACTGAGTTGTTTATATTCCGGGTATAGGCTTTTTAATTTTCTTCTTAATTTTCTTATCTTCTTACTAATAACTCCTATATGCTCTGATACCATTTTTGGAGTGCCAGTGCGCGGTATGTGTGCGGAAGTGTTTTTTATTCATTATTTTTAATTGAGTCTATATCAGGATATATATCTGATTCGTATGGCCAAAAATCTTCTGTAGAATTAATGATTTTATCAAGTATAATTTGTTGTAAATCTCTGTTAAGATTAATTGTTTTAATGATAGTGATTAATATTTTATCTTTAAAGAATATTTGGTATTTTGAGGGGTTACTTATTATTTTTAGGTCGTGGGTAGATTCATCCATTTTCGTAGTTGAGTCCATTATTTGCTGTTATTTTTATTTTTATGAGAAAGTTGCTTCATATAATTGTTTTTCTCTTATATATTGACGAGGTGATCTCGGATGGCCAACACTATAATAAAATTCTATTTTTATATATACATACATATATGTATTTTTTAAATTTATTTTGATAAATATTTATTTATTATTGACATTTTTACTAAGTGTTTATACATGTATGTGAAGATACTTCTCGAAGATGATAATTAAAAGGAGTTTGAAGATCTCCCCAAAATTCATTATTTGTATTTATATTCTTGCAATTGTACAAAAGATAAAGTGTAGTGAAAACTTTACTTTTGGGGTGTCGGGTGGGAGTGTTCTTTATTTACTTATTTATTATTATGCGCTTAGGCAAAACTTAAGTCGTAAATACTTTTATAAAAAAATTAATTTAACTTAGATATTTAGTTAATTAATTCATATTTTTTACATTACGCAGACATTAGGACATCATTTCTTTTAAAATAAAATTTTCTTCTAGTTATTTTTACTTAACCTTTACAAATGATATCTTACATATTCTTTTATTAAATATTCTTTTAAATATTAATATTCTTCCTCATTCCTAAATACATTTTTTTATAAGAGTGAAATATTTTTTTTACATAATCAAAAATACAGGTTGATTGATATAATCGTTATACAATTTTTTGATACATTTTCTTTACATTATACATATGTTTACACATTTTTTACATGCTTTACTCAAAATATTTTTTCTTACATTATTTGTACTTAGATATACGTTTCTTAAGCATTTTTCTTTTATATATATTTCGTAGTAGTATCTATTCTTTTACATTAACTTATTTACATATTTTTCATATTAACAGTATGTCATGACCCAATTTCTCGGTCATGATGGCACCTACAACCCCCGGTAGGTGAACCAATCCCCGTAGCCCAGAACAGTTAGTAATGGGCTACTATCTAGCAAAAAGGGAACAAGACGAATAAAATAGATAACAGGGATATAAATATATACATATGCGAAAACTAAACCAAACCCCAAGACCTGGTATCATAGTACAGAGCCACACTACATACATGGAGTGCAAATAAACCAAAATTATATATACAGATGTCTCTGAATGGTAATAGAGTACATGAAGCAAAAGATAAACTAAAGCTGAGCTCCAATCGCCAAGAGCTCACCCTCAGTCTGAAGTAGTCCCCAACAGAGCCCCAAGCACGAATCACAGCGATCTAACGGCGATGGCCCACGCTAGGATCTGCACCCAAAGATGCAGGGGGCAGGGGTGAGCACCAAATGCGAAGCATAAGGTACCCAGTAGGTATCATAGGCCGACTGGGCACATATAAGATAAAAGTGTAGTAATAGACAGAATAGAAGTAATCAGTCACAAAAATCAACGAAAGGTACACAGGAACTAGCCTAGAGGGAAATCAACAGAACCACATGTGAGGCTAGCAAGCAGAATATACACACCAAAGGCACAGGTGAAAGTAAGAAATAACGCACCTGGGGTCCTTGCAATCACAGTGTATATAAAATAAGTTTACGAAATGGACGGTATACCGGTAACCTCAAGTGTAAGAAGAAGAGAGAAAGAGTAATAATAGGCATGCTCAGAGACATGAATCAAACTCAACTAATCATACCATTCTCATACTTATCCAATATAGAGAACAATTCTGCAAGTAAAAAAGCAAAAGTCTACCTACAGTCCCTCGGCCGCCCATACAGTCGAGGAACACAAACAAGTGAAAACAAACCCTCCGGCATCCCATACTACCGGAGCGTACAAACAGCAAACAGCAAACAAGGGTGGAACCTCGAACCATGAATGATATGATGCATGAAGATCTCAAGTGCCATAGTATCTCTGTATGTACCTCCCCCGGCGCCGATCCGGCCCAGCAGGTAGGTTCCATGGAAGGACACTGCCCGTATACCTCTCCTCTACCGTATACCCCTTCTCCGGCACACGCAGCCCGTAGCCCCTAGCCCGGATGGCAAGGTCCATGGAGGTCCCAGACCCCATACTAAAATCTCAGTATCAGAACATGTATCAAGATAGAGACCCAGTCTCGATATCAAGATAGAGACCCAGTCTCGAATATGCATGCCCAGACCCTGTCCAGGACTAAAAATAGTAGAAAAATATCTCAAAAACCCCTCCCAGGGTGCCCGGGCGTAGCCGGGTCTAAACAGTAAAAAGTCATCTCAGGTGCTCGGTCCACCGAGGCTAAAATCATCTCAAGTAACAAGAAAACTCAACTAGCACCCCGGCCCTGCCGAGTCTAGCGATAATCATAAAACTGATGATTTTAAACCATAATTTTACTTTCTTGCCCAAAAATCTCCACAAGTGAAATCAACCATTTCCAAATCATTTCCATCAAAAATGGGCCCCCCGGGCCATGCAAGGTTTAGAAACAGTGCCAGTAGGCCCGAAGCCAAAACCACAGTAAAACATGGATAAAACCTCTTTATATGCATGTAAATGGTATGATCACACACAATAGCTGCCCCGCAGCTCACAATCAACCTATCGACCCTGCACAGGCCCACAGCTACTCAGCAAGCATAACCAGCTTAGAAGGATAATTCTATGCCCGGGACTCGCGGACATTCCCAAAATCCCACCTTCTATGTTTCAGAGTCAACAAGGCCTCACAGGACCACAAGGGTAAATAAAATATATCGTCAAATACTACAAGCAACGGAGGAACAAAAGTAGGCGGACATGAATAAAGCGATCGAGGTCTGTGGTACCAACCTAATAACCAACCCAAGGATGCCCATTAATACAATTTTATTTTATATATACGGAGTCTAGGGAAGATAAACCATAACCTACCTGTCGTCCGACGACAAGCTGCTAGAACAACGATGTCCAAGCTCGAACCACTCCGAGAAAATTCAAAACTAAATCGGAATCGGATTCGGATTTGGGACAGAATAACTTGACGTAGATAATTGATTTTCTTTCGGGGATTAAATAAAACGTGAAACATTTCCTTCCTATCAACACTCTTCAATAATTTGTAAGTATATATGTGCATATGCACTAAGAAACATTTAGTAGTGATACAGGGGCTCAAATCAGCCAAATATACATAAGTATATGTGCTGCCAACCAATAGCACCTTAGGCAGCCACCTCTCACCTTTGATTGCTGGCCACTTCCTCCACCTCCACGTGGAATGGAGGTGGCAACCAATTCTCCCCCGTTAGGTATATATTCGGGTATTGTATAAATTCGTGGTAAAATAAATATAATATTTTAAATATACCATAATTCATAGAAAATCATTTCCAATAAAACCTACTAGATTATAATAATAATAATTTTTAACATAACTAAATTTACTATCTCCGTTAAAATAATACAATGTATAAAAACTTTATAAAATAAATACATATACCATTATAACGTTTCAAAAATATTTCCCATAAACCTTTAAAATATTTTGAAAAGGCAATACTAATATAGTTTTTACCAAATTCAACTTTTAAATAAAATATTTTCAAATACACGCACGATGCTAATAAAATTCTTAAGTCTAGACTCGCAATTCAACAACGCATGATTTTGATACTCAAGAATTCTCTCGGGATCCTCCCTTATGTTTTATCACTGTTTCAGAACTGAAATGGCATTTTAAAACGTGAAGTTGAGGCTTAAATCGAGTTTAACCCGACCCGGTTCGCGACCCGGTTCGCAACCCGTTTTCTGCCAGACAGTCCGCGGTAAAACAGTCATAACTCTTTACTCCGAGATCAGTTGGACGTGAGGTTTTGTGCGTTGGAAACTAGAGTCGTAGACCTTCGATTTGGTATCTCGGGGGACTTCTAAATCTTTATATATTGGGAGAAAAGCCCCGAGACATCTGACCCAAAGTTCAGGAAATTTGTTAAAGAACTTACGATATCTTTTGTCGATTTGCTTGACTTCAAAACTTAAACGTGGAAATGACCGGAAGGGTCATTACACAGTATACATTCTTTTATGCTCTTTTATATATTTTCTTGTATATAATTTTTTATACATACTAAATTTCTTTCTTTACATATTCTCATATATATTAAAGTACATTTTTACACACTCTTATGCACATATTTCAAATTATTCTTTGTACATATATATTTTTATTTTTACTGTACATATTTATACTTTTCAAAAAAATGATTTTTACCTCCTCCTTCTTTGAAAAATTAAGTCTAGTCGGGTGCTACATTTTGTGGATTCTAAAGGATGCATAATCCCTTTCTTTTGAAATAACTTGAACCCTTACCTAGAATCTCAACTGGTTTTCGCAGATTAAAATGCGAGTCATACATATCAATAATCAAAATAAGTTTTCTTATTTTCCTTAAAAATTAGGTGGCGACTCTGTACATAATTAAATTCCATTTTAGAGTTCATAAGTTGTGCTTTATCTAGCCTCGGTAAAAATAGGGCATGAAAATCCCCTCCCATACAGTGCCTCAAATGGTGCCATGTCGATACTGTAGTGGTAGTTGTTGTTGTATGAGAACTCACACAACGGTAAAAACTGGTCCCAATAACCCCCAAAGTCAATCACACATGCTCTCAGCATGTCTTCCAATACCTAGATTGTCCTCTCCGACTGACCATCTGTCTGAGGATGGAATGTCATGCTGAAAGTGAGTTGGTTGCCCAACTCTTCATGCAACTTACCCCAGAACATGGAGGTAAACTGCGTACCCCAGTCTGAAATGATGGAGAGTGGCACCCCGTGCAGTCTCACAATCTCCTTAACATAGATTTTTGCCAACTGTTGTGAATTATATTCTACCCTGACCGAAATGAAATGAGCTGACTTGGTTAGCCTGTCCACAGTGACCCAAATAGAGTCATACTTTCCCAAAGTCTTGGGAAGACCCACCACGAAATCCATGACTATCCTCTCCCAATTCCACTCGGGAATGGACATTCTTTAAAGCAATCCTGCAGACCTTTGATGCTCATACTTGACCTGCTGACAGTTCTGACACTTAGACACACAATCAGCTATGTCCCTTTTAATCCCAGGCCACTAGTAAAGTTACCTCAAGTCCCTGTACATCTTTGTTACGCCTAAATGAGTTGAATACCGTGAACCATGAGCTTCTGCCAAGACCTTCTGAATTATGTCATCAACCTGAGGAACACAAATCCTCCCCCTGAAGCTCATCACCTCATCAGCGCCCAACGTGGCATCCCCGGACACTACCTTGCTCCGAAGCTTGTTCAACTGTGCATCCTGAAATTACTTGGCCTTTATCTCTTTTATGAATGTGGATTTGACCTTAGTATTGGCTAATATCCCACCCTATTCTGAGATGCCCAAGTGCATGAACTTAAATTATAGAGCCCGAATCTCCTTAGCCAATGATCATTTGGACACCCCCAAATAAGCCAAACTGCCCATGCTAACTGTTTTCCGGCTCAATGCGTCTGCCACCATATTAGCCTTACCCGGATGGTACTGGATGGTCACATCATAGTCTTTCAACAACTCCATCCACCTCCTCTGCCTCATATTCAAGTCTTTCTGAGTAAACACATGCTGCAGATTACGATGATCTGTGAACACTTCACACTTGACACTATAGAGATAGTGCCTCCAAATCTTGAGTGTGAAGATCATTGCTGCCAACTCTAAGTCGTGAGTTGGATAATTCTTCTCATAAGGCTTCAACTTCCTTGAAGCATGCGCTATGACATTCCTTTCCTGCATTAACACAACACCCAAATTCGAATGTGAAGCATCTTAATACACAATGAAATCCTTACCTTCAATCGGCAATGAAAGAATGAAAGTTGTAGTAAGAAGTGTCTTGAGCTTTTGGAAGCTCTCCTCACACTTGTCGGACCGCACAAACGGTACCTCCTTCTAAGTCAACCTTGTCAAGTGAGTAGCGATAGATGCAAAATCCTTGACAAACCTGTGATAGTAGCCTGCAAGCCCCCACAAAACTCCTAACCTCGATCATAGAGCTAGGTCAGACCCAACTCTTAACTCCCTTAATCTTTTGGGGATCCACCATCACCCCCTTTTCTGACACCACATGCCCTAAGAAAGAGACTGAAGTAAACAAAAATTCACACTTGGAAAACTTGGCATATAATTTCTGGTGCTTCAAGATGTCCAAAACAATACGAAGATGCTCAACATGCTCCTCCCTACTCTTGGAGTAGATCAATATGTAATCTATAAAGACAATAATGAACAAATCCAGATAATATTTGAATATCCCATTCATCAAACTCATGAATGTCACCGACATATTAGTCAACCCAAACGATATCACTAGGAACTCGTAATGCCTATATCGAGTCCGATATGCTGTCTTAGGGATGTCCTCAGGCCTAATCTTTAACTGATGGTAGCCTGACCTTAAGTCAATTTTTGAAAATACAGACGCACCCTGCAAATGGTCAAAGAGGTCATCTATGCGAGGTAAAGGATACTTGTTCCGGATGGTGACCTTGTTCAGTTTTCTGTAGTCTATACACATCCTCATACTACCATCCTTCTTTTTCACAAATAATACCTGAGCACCCCAAGGAGAAGCACTAGGATGGATAAAACCTTTATCTAAGAGTTCCTGAAGCTGAGTCTTAAGTTGCCTCAACTCTGTCGGAGCCATACGATAAGGAAAAATAGAAATTGGGCGAGTTCCCGGCTTTAAGTCTATACAAAAGTCGATGTCTCTATTCGGAGGCATACAAGGCAAGCCCACCGAAAACACCTCCTGAAACTCCAAAACTACCAGAACTGACTCAATCGATGGGGACTCCACACTATCATCCCGGAGAAGAGCCAAGAAGGCCAAACAACCTCTCCCTACTAACTTCCTAGCCCGGAAAAATGATATAATCTTAGCTAGCTTAGGCCTGTACAGACCTTCCTACTCTACTCTATCCTTACCCAAAATTTCTAGAGTCACAGTCTTAGTATTACAATTCAACACCGCATGACATGGAGAAAACCAGATAATCCCCAAAATAATATCAAAATTCAACATGTACAGAATAACCAAATCTACCCAAGTCTGCAGCCCCACAAACACCACAGGACAAGTACGATAAACATGGTTACTATCACAGACTCTCTGACTTGGGTAGAAATATGAATAGGGGAATCAAGGACATCACAAACCAAATCCATATCCAAAGCAAAATTCACAGACACATAAGAATAAGTAGAACATGGGTCAAACAGTACAGAAGTCATCCTATCACAGACAAGAAATGTACCTATGATCACTGTGTCTGATGCCTTATCCTCAAACTTCCCTGGAAAAACATAACAATAGGCCCAGTCATCAATCTGAGAAACTTCCCTGGCTAGCTGTTCCACACCCCTGCCCGCACCACCATTCCCTTTGTCTCCCCGGCCTCTCTGAAAGTTACCTCGCCCACGCTGTGGATGACCCCTAGCATAACCACCTCTAGCTGCTGGAACCACAACCTTATACTGCTGTTGAGTCTGATTACCTGTCTGTTTGTGAGGGCACTCCCTCTTGAAGTTACCCGGATCACCATAATGAAAGCATCCGGGGTCAAGAGTAGGCCTGCTAGTAGAAGTACAAGAATCCCCCTGGCCTTTAAGAGCTGAGAACTGACTAGCTCCCGAACAACCACCTGTAGAAGCTGGCAAGGCTGACTGAATAGGACGAGCAGAATACACCTGCTGGTTGTGACCCCTGGAGTATGAACCACTGAAATTTCCATCATTGCGAGACTTCTTGGCTAACACCTTAGCCTGCCCGTGCTGTTTAACCCCCTCTAGCTTCTTCACATAATCCGTTACCTCATTGAAACTCTTTCCCGCTGAAGTCATATGCACAAACAACACCTGCAACTCAGTATTCAGGCCCTTCACAAATAGATGAATCCTCTCCTCTTCTATACCTAGAAGCTGAGTAGAAAAATTGGATAATGCATGGAATTTGGCCTCATAGGCTGAGACCAACATGTTACACTGCTCAAAGGACAAAAACTCATCCTTTTTATTGTCTCTCAAAGTGCGGGGCACATACTTCTCTAAGAAAAGAGCATGAAACTCTGCCCAAGTCAGCGGAGGCAAATCTGATGGCCGACATTCCATATGAGACCTCCACCACTGCTTAGCATCACCATGCAGTTGGAAGGTGACGAACCTTACACCATGCTGTTGCACAATGCCCAACTTATGCATCCTCTCGTAACAGTCCAGAATGAACTCATAAGCATCTTTTTTCTCAGTACCCTAAAATATAAGAGGTTTCAGCTTCAAAAACTTATTCAGTATCTCGTGCTCATTCCCAGTAATGATCAGTCCTAGCATCAGATGAAAGAAACCATCAGTACCCGATGCGGCATCCATCCTAGGAGCCATTGCAATTGCTGGTTGCATGCCCAAAACCTAATCTGCAGTACCCATGAGGGTGGCTTCAGCACCAACTAGTCCACTCAGAAAATTCCATATCTGCTGAAATGCCTCGGGCGTCACAGGGGAAAAGCATGCACCTCCAGCTGGTGCCACCTCCGCCTGTTCCGCGCCCTCCTCAACCACAACCTCAACTTTCTCCTCAACCAAATCTTGGGGTGGGGGTGGGGGAGGGGTCGCCACTATCGCTCCTGCAACTGCCTGAGCTTTACTAGGTGTTTCTCTCCCTCTGCCTCAGCCCCTGCCCTTACCCCTTTCTCTAGCTGGTGGTCCCGCTACTGGAACCGCCACTTTTGCTCTGTTATTCCTGGCACCATCTGCGGACAAAAGAGTGGAAGATGTTAGACACTAATTTATATCACCAGATACCAATTGAAATCAAGTTATAGCATGAAGTAAGAAAGAAGAGATAGTTTTCTAAAGTCCTATAGCCTCTCGAAGAAAAGTATAGACGTTTTTGCACCATTCCGCAAGACTCTACTAGACCCATTTTGGTATGATAAGATCAACGAACCTAGGGATCTGATACCATCTTTGTCATTACCCGACCTACCATGAGTGGCACCCACCCAAAACCTCGGGTGAGCGAACCAATATCGACCCAATACTTAGCAATTCTAACAACTCAAAACCTGTTGCATTAAAATAAACTATCATTCACAACCTCAAAATACTAACATAATAAGAATCTATAGAAAATCTCCCTAGAAACTAAAAGTTATCGTACCAAAACATCTACTACTGTCTAGGAAATGGGGATGCAACCCCAAAAATAAGAGAATTCAGTTCCGAAACAAAGGACTAGAAATATACTGGATGAAACCATAGCATCCGAATGAGTAGCTCACCCTTGGGATCTGAAATCACCGAAACTACAACTGAGGTCGCGCATCAGCCGCCGAAAGATGTCCTGTACTCACAAAAGAAAAGAAAGTGTTGAATCAGTATACAACCATCGTGTACTGGTAGGATCATCGACCAATTATAATAAACAAAATATGAGCAATAAACTAAAGCTGAGTAAAGCAAAGTAAACATGTAATACAAGCCAACAATATGACTAGACTATAAGTCTTTCTCTTAGCCTATCAACCATATGTAACAAGTTTAGAAACTACTGACAACACCCAGTGACAATAAACATATATCCTTTTTACCTAACTCGGACCAACCAAGGATCCCTAGGACACCACCTACGTGTTCAACATGCAATCCCAGTCTACACTAAGACCAATCTCACATTTAAATACATTCACCTGACCTCTCATGGACCATTATGCAATAATCATAATAAAGAATACAACCCGGTCCACTCATGGAACCATCGACTGAATACAATCAATGCAAGTAAAATCAAACCCATACCGGGCGTGGTACCCGAGCCAACTATTATAGAACCTAAACCAGGCGTGGTACCCGAGCCAACCAATAAATATCTCGTACCAGGCGTGGTACCTGAGCCAACCAATATGCAACTTGTACTAAGCGTGGTACCCGAGCTAACCAAATGTCACACATAATCCAACAAGTCAATAAAATAATGAACAACATCACACTTGTAAACCAACAAGCAACCAACCCAGTTCATTTCACAGAATTGACACAGGACAGCTAGACATTCACAATCCCATTTCCTAAGCATACAACTCACAGAATACTAAGTGATAGTAAATGAAGACATATTGCATATTGGGAAAACAGTAACCATCACCTACCTCGAATAACTCAAAAGCTCTACTTGACTGGAGCCTTACCGTTTTCCGAAGCCTTTGCTTGTTCTTGGTCTAAGAACAATTATACAAATAACTACAATCAATTCACTGGCCTAAAATACCCAAATTATACAAAATCCCAATCCCCAGGCCAAAACTATGATCATTCCACCCATTCTCTGGCTTTTCCACCACTAATTTGCCTAAAGACTACCATTTAATGGTTACATTTACCGAATAAAGGTGTTTTATACATAATAATTATCACAACCCATGAATTCTACACCTAGAATTCTTCGTTTTCAACTGGATTCTATCATCCTGGGTCACCTCAAATGTTCTCCCAAGCCCAAGATTACAACTTCTAAGGTCCGGAAATCAAAATATGGATATGGTGAACAAAACCCTTACCTTTACAATGAAGTTTGGTGGAAATTCTCGAAAAATCATCTCTCTTCATCTATGCCCTTCCCCAAAATGTTCTTTAGAAATTCTAAACATTTTTGGGGAAGTTTCTGCATTAAACCTAACTCAGTCTGCTATAGCGATCCATACACCACTATAGCAGTGCCGGCGTAGCGGAACCGACCGCTATGGCAGTGCTGACCATTATTGACTACCGCTAACGGTGGCCGTGGCAGTGCTTTGTCAACCGCTATAGTGGTTGACACGGGACAAAAACTCAAAAATTCCCTCAAAAGAGCCTATTTTACAACATGCCTTAAATCCTAATGTTCCAGAATAACCCTTTCACGTCAACCTTAATACCGACAGTTCTACTTACCCGAATTCATTTTTGAAAAGTCCATCGGACTCCTTAACATCTTACCCAATCCTCACCCGAATTGTCCTAGACTATACCTCGCTCTTAAATCAACCGAGACTAGCCTAACCCAAAATTTCCAACTCCCACACACGGAAGTTTTCTAACCCAAAACTTGGCACAAAATGTTTATCCATAATGATGGACCCAGTCATTACATGCAACCAGACTATACCCAAATAGGTATAGTAAGAATAGTATCAGTACAAACAACACGTACTGGTAGGCATCATCGGTCAAGCCGAATCCACCGCACACCATCATATAAGAATCAACAGAAATATATAATAAAAGTTACCAAAATCTAGTCCTTCATCCTCCACCCTTACTATCATGATATAGCCACTATGAACCTATACATTTTGTCCCAAGCTTCCTACTCGGCTCCGATGCCAACTCCACCAATTGTGGACCCTTCACTATTCCATCCTTGTCAATACATAACACTAGGCCTTCCCTAGTCACACTTACCACTAAGACTTCCCAAGTCACATTTACAATAAAACTTCCCAAGTCACTGAACACTAAGACTACCCAACTCACACTTACATTAAGACTTATCAAGTCACCTTACACAAAGAATTCTCAAGTCAAACTGAACACTAAGACTTTCCAAGTCACACTTACACTAAGACTTCTCAAGTTACCTTAACATTAATCCGACACTAAGTCCAGACCTGGACTACCATCCCTTGTTCAAGTCAACAACTCTGACTCTACAACCCAAAGTATGCCCCAACTACACAATACTAGACCACAACAACACAAATACAAGAAAACCAACCCCTTTCAAGTAACTCAGTCCCACCAAAGACCCCTAAGACTGTTGCGCCCTATTTTTCTCGCGAAAAGCAGGCCATCAATGTGACAACTCTCTCTAGTATAAAAAGAGTGAAGGTGAAGAGTCACCACCTAACGAATTAAAAAGGCGCGTTAGGGCACCGTTCTAAACTAACTACGATTAAATTAAATTAAAGTCTACGTCACCAGAAATAGGGTAAGGGTTTAAGTTACCTCAAAAGAAAGGTGTTAGGCACTTTTCGAGGTCCACAAATGTGATTCCCTGCTGGATTTATTATTTATGTGGGGAGTATGTGATAAACAAAGGTCGGTTAATAAATTCAAGTAAAAATCTTATTTTAAAAGAAATAGATAAATTAGGCTAATTAAATTATTAATAAATCTAAGTGAGAAAGAAATAGGTGCAAATTACAATTAAAATAAATGAACAAGTAAATAAGAAGAGAGATAAGCGAGAAAACAGAATTGACACGATGATATAAAAAAGATAACCTAATTACTAAGTGACTTAGTTAACTACCCCAAACAAATAGAAAGAATCAAACTTAGGTTAATTTTAACCTATTCAGATCAGCGATCGGCTTATTTATCGAAGATAATTTCAAAGTCATTATCGTATTCTGCTCGGGTCGATTTTCATCATGTCCGTCTATCTACCCACCTAAGTTGGTTATTAAGATTGTTATTAACCTAAAGCGCATACTAAATAAATAAAAAAGTCTAACATACCTTAGTATACCTACCCATCCCGACTTAAGGTCCAAGAGGCATTGGACTTACTATTTGGATACGGGTCTAGACAAATGAAAGCCTAAGGTTACTAATTAGACTCGGGATTAATACCATAAAAAACATACAAAGACTTTAGAGACAAGTAGAACATAATGGTTTCAAGTAAGCCTCTTATTTAATTAAAAGATAATTAGGTGATTAACATGCTTTAGAAATTTACACTTATATAATTGAACCTATGAATATGGTTTCTAATGATCAAACATAAGAAGACAAATAGATTAAATCCTATGAGCAAGATCTCTAAACATATACTTGTTGAAAGTAAACAAGTCTTTGCACAAAGTATTCATTTATTTAGCATGCTGAAATTAACTTAAATTTGTAAATAACAACCATTTAATATACTAAAATTGATTTTAACATGCTGACCTGAACTAAATTTATTTTAAGCATGCCGAAGCTGGTTTTGAAATGCTGAAAATGATAGACAAATAATTGTAATGACCCTTCCGGTTATTTACACGTTTTTGCCTTTCTTGTACCATTAGAGCTTGTCTGTAGCGGTCCCAAGTCATTTATGGCTTGTCGGGACTGGCAGTTCGGTGCCCAGGCCATTTGTTTGGTCTTTATGGCCGTCCCTTGTTTTAGAGCTTCAACTTTAGAAATTGTTGACTTCAGTCAACATTCTTGGTAATATCAAAGAATTAAACCAAGGTTCTAGGTCAAAGGAATCCCTAACTCAAAAGTTCGAGTTAAAGAAATGCCTCATGTAATACCTCGCCCGTTTGGAAGGTTTAAATTAACCCGTACTTTCGGGGTAAGACTAATAATGTCTTATACACTAAGAAGGATGTGTTATGAGGTATTATAATCACAAAATGGTTCTATGATAAGTTTTAAAGTCAAGCAAGTTGTGAAACAAAAGTCGGAAAAGTTATTGTAAATTCCTTTAAGGAATTCTCTTTAAATTTGGGCTAAATCTCTGGGGTGTTTCACCCAATCTATTATGTTTGGATATTGTGGATTTGGACAGCCCCTTTATCTTATTATGTTTGGTTATTGTTGTGAAGTACTGGTTGTGGTAAGGTGCTGGAGGGATTGGGAAGTTTGTGCAATTCTTATTGGGATCGGATACGATAGTGGTTGGATTGAACAATGTGAAGTACGCCTTGAAATAGTACCCCGGGAGCTTGTCGCTCCTTTGAGATGTGGTTAACATATTGTTGTTGGATTTAGCTTCCATTTATTATTGTTATTGGCCTCATTTTATGCTTTGGAGTTGGCTGGTCGCGAATGTGACATTAACACCTTATCAAATGGCTATGGCTCGTTCTTGCAGCCTTGTTGATTCTAGTAATTATTCTATTACCTTGGTTGGTCAGGCTTCATAGAGATGCCTTTGGGACTTCAGTTGTAAGTGTTTTTGTGATTTGGAGCTTTTCGGAGCAGTTTGAGCATGGATGAAGCCATTCCCGCAGCTAGTTATCGGATGACAGGTAGGTTATGGCTTCCCCTACCTAGATTCTGCGTATATAGGCTATAACTGTATTAATTAACATCCTTGGGTGGGTTGTTATAAGTTGGTACCCTAGACCTTGTCTGCCTTGTTCTTTCGTTAATTCATACGTTGTTTGTAGTATTCGCGTAGATTGTATATTACCCTTATAGTCCTGTGTGACCTTGTATTAACTCTAGAACATAGATGGTGGGTTATTTGGGGAATGTCCACGAGACCCGGACATAGAGATGATCCTTTTAGGCTGGTTATGTCTGTTGCATAACTGCTGGGCTTGTGTAGGGCTGATAGGAGTTGTTGTGAGCCGTTGGGCTACTTTTATATTTGTGTGCGAGCATGTCATCCATGAAAAAGGTTTTTCCCTGCATGTTTTACTACAATTTTGGCTGCGAGCCACTACAGACAGTTTACTAAATTTGCATGGCCCCGGGGGCTCATTTTTGGTACTGTTGATGATAGAAAAAGGGATGTTTGGATGTTTTCACACTGATTTTATTACTGGTACTAGTCTCTGCGGGGAAGAGCACCAGACTGATTTTATTACTGATACTAGTCTCTACGGGGCAGACCACCAAACTTGATTTTATTACTGATATTAGTCTCTGCGGGGCAGAGCACCAGAATTGATTTTATTACTGATACTAGTCTCTGCGTGGCAGAGAACCAGACTTGATTTTATTATTGATATTAGTCTCTGTGGGGCAGAGCACCAGACTTTATTTTATTACTGATACTAGTCTCTGTGGGGCAGAGCACTAGACTTGATTTACTACAGTTTTAGACTCGGTTATGCCCAGGCACCCTTGGAGGGGGTTACTGACACTTTGATCACTGATTTAGACCCGAGTGTTACTTCGGGCACCCTTTGAGAGGGTCTTTTGAGATTACTACTACTGCTTTAGACCTGGTTTGATACCGGGCATATACTTCGAGGTTCTGATTCTCTGAGATTTTGTGGTTGTTACTGTATGTGGTTGTGGACCTCCATGGGCCCTGCCATTACAGGACTTGGCCAAAGGGCCGAACGTGCCGGAGAAGGGGTATACAGTGTAGGATGAGGTATAGCAGGCGCGGCTCACCATGGGTCCTAATGCCGGTGCACCGGGCATGCCGGGGGAGGTGCATACAGAGGTACTATTACCAGTTCCATCATATCATCATCATGCATATTTCACTTGGATTCCACCCTTGTTTGATGTGTGTTCAGTGTACGCTCCGGTTGTATGGGCGGTCAGAGGGTTTGTTTTCACTTGATTGTGCACCTCGGTTGTGTGGGAGGCCGTTGGGACTGTAAGTAGATTATATTTTACTCATGTATTTATTTAGAGCTTGTCTTGGCATTCGGTTCTTGAAGGATTAGCGATGGTTAGCCTGTTGAGGCTCCGAGTGTGGGATTTTGATTATTGAGAGGGCTAGGGAGTCCTATCTTATTGAGGCACTTTTGTGTGGCCTTCTGAGCAGATTATGAGATTCTGGTTCCATTCTTATAAGGATTTGAGTAATGTTTCTCGGTTATTGTGGGTTAGTTATCCCATCCTAGGGTTGTACTTGTGGAGTGATTCCCTGTTTATGCTATCATGTGATTGGGTTGGTGTTATGACTTCCTTATACTTGTTGATTCCAATTTGAGTATGTTATACTGCTTTACGTCTTTTCCTTTTACTTGAGGTTACCGGTATACTGTCATTTTCTCAACTCTCTCTCTACTTGCTTATATTGTTGTGCAAGGACTCCAGGTGCGTTCTCTTTTCCTTCACCTGTGATTTTGTGTAATTGTATCTCTATGCTAGCCTATGTTACTTGTAGCTCTTGGCTATGGATGATCTGTGTTAGCTCCTTGTGCCTTGCTTATTTCTTCAGTGACTACCTTCTTGCTATGTTACTTACTGCTTTTATATCTTATATGCGCTCAGTCGGCCGATGATGCCTATTGAGTACCCGCTGTCTTGGTGCTCATACTACACTTCTGCACTTTTTGGTGCAGATATTAGCTGAGATTTCACCGTTGATCGCATTGGAGACTCGTGCAGCTTTTGGATCTTCGAGACTAGGGTAAGCGCCTGACGGTCGGGGCTTGTCTACATCTCATCTGTTGTACTGTTGCTCCTTGTACTTTCAGAGGCATATTTGTATTGTATTTTGTTACTTCCAGCACTTGTATTCTATTAGAAGCTTCTATACTATTGATACCAAGTCTTGGGGTTGGTGTAGTTTCATTATGTATATATTCGGGTAATATGCTTCCGCGTTGTCTTATCTTTATATTCTGCTTTCGCTTATTTCTGCTTGCTGGTGAGTTTTGGTTAGGTAGTAGCCCATTACTAACCGTTCTGGGCTACGGGAATTGGTTCGCCTACTGGGGGACTGTAGGTGCCATCATGACCATAGAAATCGGGTTGTGACAACTTGGTATCAGAGCTCTAGGTTCACCGATGTCATGGTACAGAAGCAAGTGTCTAAGTAGAGTCTCGCGGATTGGTACGATGACGTCCGTATCCTATCTTCGGGAGGCTACATGGCATTGTTAGGAAAATTTTCTTCTTCTTGACTCGTTATCGTGCGTTCCTGGCTTTATTGACTTCTAAAACTTTGGTTGTTCATTCATTCTCAGATGCCTCAGATGAGTGTGATAGCTGTGACACCCCCAAAGATTCCAAGCTAAGATCCAAACCATTGGGTTGAGTGTAATAGTCTTTTCTTAGTATGGTAGTGCATTTGACGTGAATCACGTTCACAAGAAAGTCCTTTCAGCAAGTTAAGTTGAAAGCATCCTAGCTATGGAAGTTTTCGTACAAGATATAACTAGAGTCAACTTTAAATAGTCATTTCTCCTAGAATATAACTAATTAGATGGCCTATACCCACCAAATTAAAGGTCTTTGAGTCTTCTTTCCAACGCCACCAACCACGCCTTAATCCGAGTCCGGAGTAAAAAGTTATGATCCATTTATCGAGAAGACGTTTGTCCAACCTGAAGTTTGTCGAAACTAGAGAGTTAAAACGGAGGAGACAACGGTCCATTTTCAGGGAAAACGGTCCATTTCTCCAACCGTTGTTAGAGCCAGAAACTCCAAAAATTTTAAAAAGTTAAAATGGAAGGGACAACGGTCCATTTCCTCAGACAACGGTCCATTATCCCAACCGTTTTTAGGACCAGAATTCCTAGAAATTTCAAGAGTTACAACAAAGAGACAACGGTCCATTTTTGGCAAAACGGTCCATTTTCTCAGCCGTTCCTAGGACCAGAAACCCCAGAATTTTAAATAGCTAAAACGGTCCAGGGAACGGTCCATTTCTTCAGAAAATGGTCTGCTCCGGCGACCATTCCTGGCACGTTTTTCTTTTCCTAGACCAAGCCGAATTTAATTTTATGTTGCCTATAAATAGGACCCCTGGGGTATTTTCACTCCGTTCTTTTTAGCAATATTCCTTAGATGAATATTTCTCCTCTCAAGTCAGTTCCAAGAAAGAAAGGGAATTCTTCTCCAAGATAAACCTAGGGCTTCTTCGCCAAAATTTCAAAACTCTAGCCCAAGTTCAAGAATCATCTCCTACCAGGTATGTGGGTATTTAGTAAGGGTTTAGTCCACCCTTATGCCCAAAACTTCTAGTTTTCCTTCAAGAATTCATGGTTTAACAACTAGGGCTTCTACCCAATTTTGCAAATCCTTCTAGAAATTAGTTCTTATGATTCTCACATGTTTTATTACCTTGTTTTACATGAATTACAATAGTTTTAATGATTTGCATGAGTTTTCACCATAATTTGAGAAATCAAGAAAATTAGCCCTAAATTGTAGGATTTTTCTAGGGTACTATTTTCCTGCAGAATTCAACCTAGATTATCAGTATTAGTTTAAAGGTAGAATTTAGCCAGTTTTCAGTATACTACACCCTTTCAGAAAAATGGAGATTTTAGGCTAGTCTAGTCCTAACTCAGAAACTTGAAACTTCAGTTTAAAATGAGCTATTGGCATTCAGTTTGGGAGTAGGGTTTAGCACCGAGTTGGACCGGGGTGCAGTGTACCCTTAAATCCCAGAACTACGTGCCACCATAGGTCATTTAGCCCTATAGTTGGGCCTCAGAAATAGTGATCACATTAGCCATGCCTTTATACCCTGGCAAGGTATATTGGGTCCTCTCGATGGGGCGTATACATCGGACTCCACATTTAGCTCACGTTGTTTATGTCGGTTAATAGACTCTCCCACAGTATCAGGTTTAGAAAAATGCATTAGGCCCTCAGTTATGTTTATTTCAAGCTCTAGCATGTTTTTAGTTACTCCTGCATTTCAAAGTTGTTTAAGCATGATTATACATTTTGGCATGTGTACTACAGTTGGTTCAGTTTACAACTTTCCTTTTTATAAATGTAGCATATTTATATATATCGTCAACTTGTGTATCCCTCATGCTCAGTAAATTCAAAGTACTAACGCATACTCTATGTGCTGCATACTATTATGATGCAGGTTCAGGTTCTCAGATTCAGCCCCGCGAGTAGTCCTTACAGTTCCCAACGCCGCGACATCTAGTGGTGAGTACTCATCATCCGAGGACATATTTCCATGCTTTTTGGATTAGCTAGATGTTTTTGTTTTCAGTAATTAAAGTTAGCTGGGGGCTTGTACCAGCAGCTCGTCTGTATTAGAGACATTCAAACATAGAGTCAGACTTCCGCTTTTATAGTTCAATTGTTTGAAATAGATTATGTCTTTAGACATCTTTAGAAACTTTTATTCCATTAAGATATAACTTATTCAATATGCTTCCATTTCTTTAGATTTATATTCAGTATGCTTGTGATATGCCAGTTCAGGGTTAGCTCGGGGTCACTTATGACTCTGGGTCTCCTGTTACGTCTAGGGGCTAGCCTCGGGTCATGACAAATTTGTATCAGAGCATAGAGTTCGAGAGTCCTAGGGTGTTTGAAAGAAGCACTAAGTAGAGTCTCTTTCATGGGTGTGAAGCGCGCCACACTTATGAGGGAGAGACTATGAGGTGTTTTAAGAAAAACTCCACTTCTTTCACTATCTTTGTCGTGCGATGAGGTTTAAGTCAGTTTCTTCTCTCTAATCTGTTCATTATGCATTTCAGATCATGCCTCCTCATAGAGCTAAAGCCCGCAATGCTAACGCTTATCCTCCAGTCCCGAACCATGAGGTTACGAATGCAGAATTTCGTAATGCGATCCAATTGTTAGCTCAGACAGTAGCCAAATCAGGCTAATCAGCAGGCCCTATTTCCTGCGAATCCAAATGGTAGTTCAGCTACAGCCCGAGTCTGAGATTTTGTTTGCATGAATCCGCCAGAGTTTATAGGGTCTAAGGTTGGTGACGACCCACATAATTTCATTGATGAGATCAAGAAGATTCTGGAGGTGATGCAAGTGACTGGTGTGGAGAGTGTTGAGCTAGCATCCTATCAACTCAGGGATGTGGCTCATATTTGGTTCACGCAGTGGAAAGACAACAGAGGTGTGAATACAACTCCCATGATATGGGACTGTTTTACTGGAGCTTTTCTGGATAGGTTCTTTCCGAGGGAGTTGAGGGAGGCTAAGGCCCAAGAGTTTATAAATCTGAGATAGGGATCGATGTCAGTCCAAGAGTATGGGATGAAGTTCACCCAGCTTTCAAGGTGTGCCCCACATATGGTGGCTGATCCAAGGGCACAAATGAACAAGTTCTTGTATGGGGTGTCTGATTTGGTGAAGATAGATTACAGGAATGCTATGTTACTAGGGGATATAGATATCTTTAGGCTAATGACCCATGCGCAGCAGGTTGAGGAGGATAAACTTAAGGAGATGGCTAGAGATAATAAAAAGGCTAGGACTGGAAACTATGAATACTCTCAGCAGAGGACGGGCGATGGGAATCACTCACAGTTTCAGCAGAGGTCGGCAACCCCAACACCTTCATCAGCTAGTGCTCCATCTCCCAGTCCCCGATAGGATCCGAAGAAGTGAGCACCAGGCTCTAAATCTCAGGGCAGTGTTTCAGGTAACTGTACTTTTCCAGCCTACCCCAAGTGTGGTTAGAATAATTTAGGTGAGTGCTTGGCTGGCAGAGAAGGGTGTTTTGGGCGTGGTCAGCTCGGCCATAGGTTGAAGGAGTGTCCTTCTTCCAGGCAAGGACAGGGAGGTAAAAGAGCTCAATCTGCCACTTCGGCAGCTCCAACAGGCCGTACAGCTCAGCAGGGTACTACTTCTGGCATAGGTGGCAATCAGCGTCAGAACCGTCTCTATGCCATGTCTTCATGTCAGGATTAGGAAAGTTCACCAGATGTAGTCACCGGTATGTTATCAATTTTCTCTCTTTATGTTTATGCTTTGTTGGATCCAGGGGCTTCCCTATCCTTTGTAACCCCGTATGTTGCTTGTAAATTCAGAGTTAGCCCTGAAAAACTCTTAGAACCCATCCCAGTCTCCACTACAGTTGGGGAGTCAGTCCTATCTAAGAGGGTCTATAGAGATTGCCCAATTTCAGTCCTCCATAAAGTCACCTCAGAAAATTTAGTAGAATTAGATATGACAGATTTCGATGTCATTCTCGGCATGGATTGGCTACATGCCTGTTATACCTCAGTTGACTGCAGAACCAGAGTTGTAAAATTTCAGTTTCCAAATGAGCCTATCTTAGAATGGCAGGGTAGTCCTCCAACATCAAAAGGTCATTTCATATCTTACCTCAAAGCTAGAAAGATGATCTCAAAGGGGTACATCTACTATATAGTCTGGGTTAAAGATTTTGAGTCTGAAGCCCCACCTTTTCAGTCAGTTCTGGTAGTTAGTGAGTTTCCTGAAGATCTACCTGGAGTTCCTCCTGAGCGGGAGATCGATTTTGGGATAGACCTCCTTCTAGATACGCAGCCCATATCTATTCCTCCTTATAGAATGGCTCTAGCTGAGCTTAGGGAGTTGAAAGAACAACTCAAGGACCTCTTAGATAAAGGTTTCATCAGACCTAGAATCTCTCCATGGGGTTCCCCAGTTCTCTTTGTGCGTAAGAAAGATAGTTCCCTCAGGATGTGCATAGACTACCGTCAGTTGAACAAGGTCACAATCAAGAATAAGTATCCCATCCCTAGGATTGATGACTTATTTGACCAACTTCAGGGTGCCAGCTATTTATCCAAGATTGACCTCAGGTCTGGTTATCATCAGCTCAGTGTTAGAGAATGTGACATTCTGAAGACAGCCTTTAGGACTCGGTATGGTCACTATGAATTTGTGGTGATGTCTTTTGGATTAACAAATGCTCCTGCAGCTTTTATGGACTTGATGAACCGGGTGTTCAAGCAGTAACTAGATATGTTCATCATCGTCTTTATAGATGATATTCTAGTCTACTCACGGAGCAAGGAGGAGCATGCGGATCACTTGAGAGTGGTGTTGCAGACTCTCAAGGATCGCCAGTTATTTGCCAAATTTAGTAAGTGTGAGTTTTGGTTGCAGTCAGTTGCTTTTCTGGGTTATGTAGTGTCCAGTAAGGGCATTTGAGTGGATTCTCAGAAGATAGAGGCAGTAAATAATTGGCCTAGACCAACTTCTCCGACAGATATTAAGAGTTTTTTGGGTCTGGATGGTTACTATAAGAGGTTTGTTGAAGGGTTTTCGTCCATAGATTCTCCATTAACTAGGTTGACTCAGAAAAAAGGTTAAGTTCCAGTGGTCAGACGAATGCGAAAGGAACTTCCAAGAGTTGAAAACTAGGTTGACCACAACCCCAGTTTTGACTCTACCAGAGGGACCAAATGGCTTCGTAGTATATTGTGATGCATCCAGAGTTGGCTTAGGTTGTGTTCTGATGCAGCATGGTAAAGTCATCGCTTATGCCTCCAGACAACTTAAGGTTCATGAGAAGAATTACCCGACTCATGATCTTGAGTTAGCAGCAGTGGTCTTTGCATTAAAAATTTGGAGACACTACTTGTATGGTGTCCACGTCGATGTGTTTACTAACCATAAGAGCCTTCAGTATATGTTTACGCAGAAAGAGTTGAATCTTAATTAGAGAAGGTGGTTAGAGCTCCTTAAGGACTATAACATGAGTGTGATGTATCATCCGGATAAGGCCAATGTAGTAGCTGATGCACTTAGCAGGTTGTCCATGGGTAGTGTGTCACGGGTGGAGAAAGGGAAGAAAGAACTAGCCAAAGATGTTCACAGACTTTCTCGGTTGGGGGTTCGCCTCATAGATTCATCAGAAGGTGGTGTCACTGTTTAGAATGGGTCAGAATCTTCATTGGTAACCGAGGTGAAGGAAAAGCAAGATAGTGATCCCATTTTACTTCAGCTGAAGGGTGCTGTACAGCAACAAAGAGTAGAGGTTTTCTCCCAAGGGGGAGATGGTGTGCTTCGTTATCAGGGTCGGCTATGCGTCCCTAACGTAGGTGACTTGAGGTAATAGATTTTGATAGAGGCTCATAACTCTAGGTATTCCATCCATCCTGGTGCCACCAAGATGTACCGTGACCTACGGGAAGTATATTGGTGGAATGTATGAAGAGGGACATCACTGACTTTGTGGCTAAGTTTCTGAAATGTCAGCAAGAAAGGTGGAGCATCAGTGACCAGGCGGTATGACACAAGAAATTAGCATTCCCACTTGGAAGTGGGAGGTGATCAATATGGACTTTATTATAGGCTTACCGCGTACTCGCAGGCAACACGATTCTATCTGGGTGATTGTAGATAAGGTGACTAAGTCAGCCCACTTCTTAGCTGTCAAGACTACCGATTCAGCAGAGGACTACGCCAGACTCTACATCCATGAGATAGTCAGTTTGCATGGAGTTCCCTTATCCATCATCTCAGATAGGGGTACTCAATTCACCTCTCAGTTTTGGAGATCATTCTAGAAGGGTCTTGGTACTCAGGTTAATCTTAGTACAACTTTTCACCCATAGACAGATGGTCAGGCAGAGTGTACCATTCAGACTGTAGAGGATATGCTGAGGGCTTGTGTAATCTATTCAAAGGTAATTGGGATGATCACTTACCTCTCATAGAGTTTGCTTATAATAACAGTTTTCACTCTAGCATCCAGATGGCTCCGTATGAGGCACTCTATGGGCGTAGGTGTAGGTCACCCATAGGCTGGTTTGAGGTAGGAGAAGCAACTTTGATAGGCCCAGACTCAGTCCATGAGACCATGGAGAAGGTCCAGCTTATTAGAGAAAGGTTGAAGACGGCCCAAAGCCATCAGAAATCTTATGCAGATGTGAGAAGAAGGGAGCTAGAGTTTGAGGTTGATGATTGGGTTTTGCTAAAAGTGTCACCCATGAAGGGTGTGATGAGATTCGGTAAGAAAGGGAAACTTAGTCCCCAATATATAGGCCCTTACAAAATTTTGAAGAGGGTTGGCGCTGTGGCTTATGAGTTGGAGTTGCCCGCGGACTTAGCATCGGTGCACCCAGTCTTCCATGAATCATTGTTGAAGAAGTGCATTGGTGACCCAACTTTAGTTGTGCCTTTAGAAAGTGTGGCCGTGAAGGATAGCCTTACCTATGAGGAGATTCCAGTTGAGATCCTTGACCGTCAGGTTCGTAGGTTGAGAAATAAGGAAGTTGCTTCAGTGAAGGTTTTATGGAGGCATCGGTCCGTGGAGGGAGCTACTTGGGAAGCAGAAGCAACCATGATGTCCAAGTACCCGCACCTCTTCACTTCCGATTCAGCTCCAACTTGAGGTAGTAGTTCCACTCCAATTTTTTAGCTTATTCTTATACATATGTAAGTCTCAGTATCATGTTCCATCAACCGTTCATGAATTTCAGCCTTCTTTCATGTACTTAGAACCTATTCAACTGAGAATTTTGCTTTTAGTACTCAGTGGATGGGATTGCAGCTCTTTCCCTATCCCCTCAGCCTAGTTAGCCTTCATTAGAGGACGAATGATCCTAAGGGAGAGATATTGTAACACCCCTAAAGATTCCAAGATAAGATCCAAACCATTGGGTTGAGTGTAATGGTCCTTTCTTAGTATGGAAGTGTATTTGACGCGAATCACGTTCACAAGAAAGTCCTTTTAACAAGTTAAGCTGAAAGCATCCTAGCTATGGAAGTTTTCGTATAAGATATAACTAGGGTCAATTTCAAATGGTCATTTCTCCTAGAATATAAAGAATTAGATGTCCTATAACCCACCAAATTAAAGGTCTTTGAGTCTTCTTTCCAATGCCACCAACCACGCCTTAATCCAAGTCTAGAGTAAAAAGCTATGATCCATTTACTGAGAAGACGTATGTCCAACCAGAAGTCCGTCGAAACTAGAGAGTTAAAACGGAGGAGACAACGGTCCATTTTCAGGGAAAACGGTCCGTTTCTCCAACCGTTGTTAGAGCCAGAAACTCCAAAAATTTTAAAAAGTTAAAAAAGAAGGGACAACGGTCCATTTCCCCAGACAACGGTCCATTTTCCCAACCGTTTTCAGGACCAAAATTCCCAGAAATTTCAAGAGTTACAACGGAAGAGACAATGGTCCATTTTACGGGGAAACGGTTCATTTTCTCAACCGTTCCCAGGACCAAAACCCCTAGAATTTTCAATAGTTAAAACAGTCCAGGGAACGGTCCATTTCTTCAGAAAATGGTCTATTCCGGTGACCATTCCTGGCACGTTTTTCTTTTCCAAGACCAATCCGAATTTAATTTTATGTTGCCTATAAATAGGACCCCCGTGGTATTTTCACTCCGTTCTTTTTAGCAAAATTCCTTAAACGAATATTTCTCCTCTCAAGTTAGTTCCAAGAAAGAAAGAGGGGGTTCTTCTCTAAGATCAACCTAGGGCTTCTTCTCCAAAACTTCAAAACTCCAGCCCAAGTTCAAGAATCATCTCCTACCAGGTATGTGGGTATTTAGTAAGGGTTTAGTCCACCCTTATGCCCAAAACATCTAGTTTTCCTTCAAGAATTCATGGTTTAACAACTAGGGCTTCTACCCAATTTTGCAAATCCTTATAGAAATTACTTCTTATGATTCTCACATGTTTTATTACCTTGTTTTACATGAATTACAATAGTTTTAATGATTTGCATGAGTTTTCACCATGATTTGAGAAATTAAGAAAATTAGCCCTAAATTGTAGGATTTTTCTAAGGTACTATTTTCCTGCAGAATTCAACCTAGATTATCAGTATGAGTTTAAAGGTAGAATTTAGCCAGTTTTCAGTCTACTACAACATTTTCGAAAAATGGAGATTATAGGCTAGTCTAGTCCTAACTCGGAAACTTGAAACTTCAGTTTAAAATGAGCTATTATCATTCAGTTTGGGAGTAGTGTTTAGCACCGAGTTGGACCGGGGTGCACTATACCCTTAAAGTCCCAGAACTACATGCCACCAGAGGTCATTTAGCCCCATAGTTGGGCCTCATAAATAGTGATCACATTAGCCATGCCTTTATACCTTGCCAAGGTATATTGGGTCCTCTCGATGGGGTGTATGCATCGGACTCCACGTTTAGCTCATGTGGTTTATGTCGGTTAATAGACTTTCCCACAGTATCAGTTTTAGAAAAATGCATTAGGCCCTCAGTTATGTTTATTTCAAGCTCTAGCATGTTTTCAGTTACTCCTACATTTCAAAGTTGTTTATACATGATTATACATTTGGGCTTGTGTACTACAGTTGGTTCAGTTTACAGCTTTCCTTTTTTTAAATGTAGCATATTTATATATATCGTCAGCTTGTGTATCCCTCGTGCTTAGTACATTTAAAGTACTGACGCATACTCTATGTGCTTCATCCTATCATGATGTAGGTTCAGGTTCTCAGATTCAGCCCCGCGAGTAGTCCTTATAGTTCCCAACGCTGCGACAGCTAGTGGTGAGTCCTCATCATCCGAGGAAATATTTCCATGCCTTTTGAATTAGCTAGATGTTTCTATTTTTAGTATTTAGAGTTAGCTGAGGGCTTGTCCCAGCAGCTCGTCAGTATTAGAGGCATTCAAACATAGAGTCAGACTTCCGCTTTTGTAGTTCAATTATTTAAAGCAGATTATGTCTTTAGACATCTTTAGAAACTTTTATTCCATTCAAATATAACTTATTCAATATCTTTCCATTTCTTTAGATTTATATTCAGTATGCTTGTGATAAGCCAGTTCAGGGTTAGCTCTGGGTCACTTGTGACTCTGGGTCTCATGTCGTCCAAGGGCTAGCCTCGAGCCATGACAATAGCGGTTGGTGCCGAGGCTTCTGTGCCTGTTGCTACAGTGCTTCCATCAGTGGAAGGACTTCAGAGTGAGGGTTTACCACACCAGATGGGGTCAGCCCAACCTCTGATTGGATTTATAGCGACCTCAACGCTTCAGGACACCGTGGATAGGACTCTGAGTCCTTCAGTGATTGTTTCAATACTTGGTTCTGTGAGTGGTGCTTCAGTTAGGGTTGAGCTTTTGGTTCTTCAGCAGGGTTGTCTGTAGGTATTGGAGTTCGAGGCGAGATTTTTCCATCAGACTTTATCTGGTAGATGTTGTTTTCGGTGTGATGAGCATGGGCACTTTGCTAGGAATTGCCCCACAATTGTGTATCTTGGACAGCCTGGTTGTTATCATTGTGGAGAGATTGGTCCCCTTTATAGAGCTTGTCCCCGGTGAGGGCCGGTTGGGCCTTCAATTTCGACTACTCAGTCCAAAGTTAGATCCCGTCAGCTTGATGCTCCTCTTGGTGGGCCAGAGGTAGAGGTTCCTGATATCATTACTCCAGGTTAGGCTTTCGCTACCTTTGACTTGTGATAGTCCTGCTCGCGTTGTGATTCTATCCCTTCTGTCATTTATTTGCTTATATGCCTACTTGCTACTTGTTTAAGTTGTTTGGCTACCCGAATTATAGTATCGATATGCTATTTTATTGGTAGTTTATTCTTTAGTTGTGGATGGGGGTAAGTTAGCCTTGAGAGGTGTTTTCCCAGAGTTGTAGCTTATGGGTAGTTCTTGTTAGTCTGTTTCTAGTTGGGTTATCCATGTTTCATTGTGATTCTGGACTTGTGGTTGAGTTGCCCTTATTGAGCGGTCCTAGATGGTTGTTTCCTAAGCTGTTATCTAGCGTGGCTAGAGATCCGTGTGATGGTTTGGTGTATTACCGATAGTTGGGCCAGAGTTGATATTTTGCCTTAGTTGGGAGATTTTGGTTATGCTAGTATGCATAGATTAGTTTGGGCTCCTGACTGTCCAGAGTCGACCCTCTTTGTTGATTAGTCTAGGAGGTTGGTAGGTATGTGGGTTGTTCCCATAGTCTCCTCCAGTTCCTGGTCCGTTGAGTGTTTTGTTGTATCCCCAGCTCCAGTTAGAATGAATCCTGATCGTAGTTCTTTGGATGAGCTCTTGATGTTGGCATCGTGATTGGGTTTTGACTTTAACACTTCCGACTAAGTGTTGATCGTAACCTCGTGGTTTTGTTGTATTTGTAAGCATTTTGGGTGAGTTGGGCATCCGGCCCATTCTTCTCCTGCTTTATTGAGTTTGACGTGTAGCTATGAGAAGTAAGGTAATGACTTCAGGTTCTTATTCGAGAAAGGATTTGTAAGGTTTGGTATGGGCTAAGGAAGGATTTTTGTTTAGTTGAAAAAGGATGGAGATGACTCTTTTTTTGTGTTTATGTGTCCTAGTAGTTGCCTGAAGTGGCGATGAAGGTTTGCTTTGGGATTGTGTGTTGGTGATTCAATTCAGTCGTCTACACATTGCCGTGGGTTTTCCATCGATTGGTTTTTGTTTCAGCAGCAGCTGCGGTGTTGGCAACTTAGCTTCTTTAATTCAGTTGCGGATGCGGCTATTAGCCTTGGACACCTAGTCCTTGGCTAACTCTGCAAGAGGCGGGATATTCCAGATTTCAGCATTGTTCCAGTTAGTACGAGGTCCTTCTACCATGGTTGGACAGACTCCGCGGCGTAAGTTTGAGCTTCAGCAATGGTGTATGCTTTATGTGTTCAGCTTGTGGGGGTTGAGACTAGCGAGGCTATTTTGAATTCTGATGATACGTAGAGACTGGTAATCGCCATTCATTTGCCGAGGATTTGAAAGCCTATTTAATTGATTCCTCTGGAGTTGTTGTTTATGTAGGGTCCTAGTGTTGGTTAGACTCGGCCAGTATGGACTAGAAGTTCGTTATGATATATGCTTTGAAGTGGTTGGTTGTTTTCAGAATCAGTAGAGTGGTTGATTCGAGCCAAAGGAATGAGTTGAAAGTATATGCAAAAATTTCTATGACTAGATGGTAACTTTGAACCCCAGGCACCTTTTCCCTTTGCATTAAGGGTGTTTGGACTTGATATTCGTTGCATGGTGGACTTCTTCCTGAGGTGAGATTCGTAAGGCGATTTCATATCCATATGGTGTTTGAGTGTTCGGAGTAGCAACAGTGTTTTCTTGAGTTGGGAGCTTAGCTCAAGGTTACAGACTTCGTGGTAGGCTTACCACACTTCTTGTAGGATCGTGGTTTTGGTTTGGGTATTTTGGGCAGGTTTCCCTGGCTTATTCACTTTCAGTTGATTCAGACCTGGAAAAGTTTAGTTAGCGAGTTTGATGGTAGCAAAAGTGTTCATTCGTTGGTTGGTGGTCAGTCAAGGCAGGTAACTTTAGTTTTCAATGATATGCTACGGGTTGTTATCTTGGATGGCAAAGGCTAGTAGCCTATATCTTATCTTGAAACGAGTTTGAATTAAATGGCTGACTCGTTCGTGGTAAAGTATAAGCGGGAACTATGGATCTCCGGTGTGTCAGTTGATGCTTCGAGGGTAGTTTGAGTGTTCTACATGTATGCAACTTCCTGTTTGTGGTGCTAAAGGATTCAGTTCAGAATTTTAAAAAAAAGGGTTTTGCGGAACAACGTGTTCATGAGTTAGAGTTTTGGGTTGATGGATTTTCTGGTAAAGTTAGTATGGTTTTGAGGATTCGAGTTCTATGTGTCGATCGCCATGGTCCTATGGTTTTGGTGTTTTGTCGGTGCTTTTTGGTTGAGATTCTCGAGGTTCAGTTTGGACTGGCAGATCTTTGGAGGTTGAAATCTAGCTTGGCTAGTAAGAAATTAAGGCTTGGTTCTGTTCTATTGGGTGTCGTTCGGTCGTGGAGGCTACCCAAGTTGTTTGAGAGAGTAGTGTGGGCGTTGTATCCGCTATTCTTAAATCTCTAGTATCCTCTTCTTTTCTAACTTTCGCGGCTGAAAGTCTTTTTAGTAGTGGATAATGTAATGACCTTTCCGGTCATTTACACGTTTTCGCCTTTCATGTACCATTAGAGCTTGCCTGTAGAGGCCCCAAGTCATTTATGGCTTGTCGAGACCGGCAGTTTGGTGCCCAGGCCATTTGTTTGGTCTTTTTGGTCGTCCCTTGTTTTAGAGCTTCAACTTTGGAAATCGTTGACTTCAGTCAACATTCTTTGTAATATCAAAGAATTAAACCAAGGTTCTAGGTCAAAGGAATCCCTTACTCAAAAGTTTGAGTCAAAGAAATGCCTCGTGTAACACATCGCCTGTTTGGAAGATTTAAATTAAGCCATACTTTCGGGTTAAGAGTAATAGTGTCTAATACACTAAGAAGGATGTGTAATGAGGTATTTATAATCGCAAAATGGTCGTATGATAAGTTTTGAAGTCAAGCAAGTTGCGAAACAAAAGTCAGAAAAGTTATTGTAAATTCTTTTAAGGAATTCTCTTTAAATTTGGGTTAAATGTCATGGGGTATTTATCCCAATATAAAAAGAATTAGTGGGCCCCCAATATACCAAATCGAAGGTCTACGAGTCTAGTTTCTAACGCACTAAGCTGTTCATCCATAAGACTTCAGAATAGAGAGCTATTCGTGTTTTCGCGAGACTGCACAAGCATGCATGTCAAGGTGGGCCTCCCTCCCAAGTCGGTTTAGCTTTATAAAAGCAGATTTCCCCTTCGTTTTAACTCATTATTTTCACCTAAATCTACTGAAAATCAGAGGGAAAGTCCCTAAATACTCACTGGAGTTTGATCCTTTCAATTCGGAAGTTTAACAGAAGTTTCTCTACGTCGCGAGCTCATCATTTTGGTGTAGTTTATCCCGTTGATTTCATGGCGTATCTTCGAGGGTGTTGTGTCAGCGAGCTAGCAGGTGTTTTTAAGTATTTGTCAGTAGCTACGGAATTATATTGGCAAGGTATGGATCCCTTACACTTATCTATTTGTTGAATCAAGATTTTAAGCTTCTAGTTATGAAAAGTTGTTGTTGCCGATATCTTGTAGTAGTTTCTTGTTAAATTTGGATCCGGTTGTTGTTCCTCGGAGGAGGCAGGTTTTTTAGCATGGGATATTGAATATTTTTATCTAGGAAGTCTCTCCCCTACGATCCTCCTTCGTAATTACATGTTCTAGTATCATTTTTTACAGCTTTTCGAGCCACGAAGTGGTGTTTTGGATATTGTGGCTTTGGACAGCCCCTTTATCTTATTATGTTTGGTTATTGTTGTGGTGTACTGGTTGTGGTAAGGTGCTGGAGAGATTGGGAAGTTTGTGCAATTCTTATTGGGATGGCATACGATAGTGATTGGATTGAACAACGTGAAGTACGCCTTGAAATAGTGCCTCGGAAGCTCGTCGCTCCTTTGAGATGTGGTTAACATATTGTTGTTAGATTTAGCTGCCATTTATTATTGTTATTTGCCTCATTTTATGCTTTGGAGTTGGCTGGTCGCGAGTGTGACATTAACACCTTATCAAATGGCTATGGCTTGTTCTTGCAGCCTTGTCGATTCTAGCAATTATTCCATTACCTTGGTTGGTCAGGCTTCATAGATATGACTTTGGGACTTCAGTTGAAAGTATTTTTGTGATTCGGAGCTTTCCGGAGCAATTCGAGCCTGGACAATGCCATTCCCGTAGCTAGTCATCGGATGACAGGTAGGTTATGGCTTCCCCTACCTAGTCTCTGCGTATATAGGTTATGGCTTCCCCTACCCAGACCTTGTCTTCCGCCATTTTCTCAACTCTCTCTCTCTCTTCTTACTTATATTGTTGTGCAAAGACTCCAGGTGTGTTTTCTTTTCCTTCACCTATGATTCTGTGTAATTGTATCTCTGTGCTAGCCTATGTTACTTGTAGCTCTTGGTTATGGATGATCTGTGCTAGCTCCTTGTGCCTTGCTTATTGCTTCAGTGGCTGCCTTCTTGCTATCTGTTACTTACTGCTTTTATATCTTATATGCGCTCAGTCGGCCGATGATGCCTACTGAGTACCCGTTGTCTTGGTGCTCATACTACACTTCTGCACTTTTTGGTGCAGATATTAGCTGATCTTTCACCGTTGATCATGTTGGAAACTCGTGCAGCTTTTGGATCTTCGAGACTAGGGTGAGCGCCTGACGGTCGGGGCTTGTCTACATCTCATCTGTTGTACTGTTGCTCCTTGTACTTTCGGAGGCAAATTTGTATTGTATTTTATTACTTCTAGCACTTGTATTCTATTAGAATCTTCTGTACTATTGATACCAAGTCTTGGGGTTGGTGTAGTTTCATTATGTATATATTCGGGTAATATGCTTTTGCGTTGTCTTATCTTAATATTCTGCTTCCGCTTATTTCTTCTTGCTGGTGCATTTTGGTTACGTAGTAGCCCATTACTAACTGTTCTGGGCTACGGGAATTGGTTTGCCTACTGGGGGGCTGTAGGTGCCATCATGACTAGAGAAATCGGGTTGTGACAACTTAGTATCAGAGCTCTAGGTTCACCGGTGTCATGGTACAGAAGCAAGTGTCTAAGTAGAGTCTCGCGGATCGGTACAATGACATCCGTATCCTTTCTTCAGGAGGCTACAGGGCATTGTTAGGAAAAGTTTCAAGTGCACACACGTCGAACCATAAGCTTGCCCTTCATGTAAGTCGCCACTAATGTAGGGTAGCCAAGCTCGGAATCACCAAGGACTTGCGGGTTACGATGTTGGCTAGGGCTAAGGTAAGGATATCATTTCGTTCAAGTGACTACACCTCCCTAATGCTCTTTGTTTTCTTTTCAAACACTTCTCACATTTTTCAATTTCAACTTCACCTTATTTCTCCCTCACACAACCCAAGATTTCTCCTTTTTAACTCATGATCATTCACACCTTATATCACCTTCACTTGGTAGCACCAATTTTTGCTTTTCAATTTGCTCGTTAGATTGATCTTTTGGCGCAATTTTCAATTTTTGAAGTAAGGTGCTACCTTGCACTTAAAGTGCATTTCTTTTCTTCTCCTCTTTTGATTACATGCACCCCCAAACTTAGGCATTTGCCTATGTTATCTTTCGCTTCCCCCTCCCCAAACTTAGGGTTTTAATCTACATTTCATTTTCAAGCAATTAGGGAGAATGGGTTCCAAGATGGAGGTTCCAAAAAGGTCAATGTGTTAATAAGGTGCCAAAGAACGGTCACAAACTCAAAGGGGCTCAATAGGATTGATATCATAGGGAGTCATTTGGGTAAAGTGACTATCAAAAAGGTCCTAAGGTCATTTTCCAAGCTCGGTTACACCTAGAATTTTTCCTTGAATCACATTCGGGGCAAGTTCTAAAAAACACTCATGCACAAGAATTATTCAACTAAACCTCACCACACATGGCATGAGAACCATTCAAGAAGGATCAATTTTCTTTAACTTCCTAAACAAGAACAAAGATGAGCTATTATACATTATCGCCACTAATGAGTCAAGAGTCACAAAAAGATTAAAAGAGTTGTCAAAATAATCACTCTTCGCCATGCATTCTTCACAAAAAATAATAATTTGGAAGGGTATGCCTATTTCACTTAGCATTCAAGACTACCTCATTGGTACCAAACAAGTCAATTTGTAATCAAAACCTCAAAAGATGATGATTTGCCCTTAAGAATGTCATCACTCAGTCTAAAATTGGGCCAATTCATCTATCTAAATCGGCATGGCTACACAAGGTGGATCAAAACAAAAATCACACTTTCTGGACACATACAATTCGCACATGAAATAGTGTATGTCGCACGTGCAATGCACATGCTAACAGTGAGCATGTGCGAAGCTCGTGTGGTTCGTACAATGACCTGTGCGGCCCACATATCTCCTAGCAATATCTATCTAGCCTAATGGGTACTCAGACTTCCCCTGGCCTACAACAACCAACATCTCAACTATAAAATAACAAAAAAAGCTACAAAGTAAAGAAAACTAAAAATAACTAAACCATTAACTTCTTCCACAACAACACCAAAGCCCGACAGGGGCATAAAACCAAAAAAACAAGCCTGACAAAGGAACCATAATGAGAAGGATTGGTGTTCATACCTGATGAGTTACAATTATCGACGCAATGGAAGAACATGATGGAATTTATTGTGTGCCAAAAGGAGAGGGAGCACCTTTGTTTTTAAAAAAAAACATTTAGAGCCTTCTGATTTTTGAACATTTTAAACTTTACCTGAACTGCCTAGAAGCTTCACGTTCGCGGTGGCCCAGCGTATTCGTGAAGGCTTGAAGTTCAACTGGCCTTCACATTCACAGCCGGTCTACGCGTTCACAAAGGCTTGACGTAACCTGGGTCGTATAATCGTTGGTAGGAATTACCCCACGATTGTGCATCCCGAACAACCTAGTTGTTATCATTGTGGAGAGATTGGTCACCATTATGGAGCTTGTCCCCGGCAAAGGCCGGTTGGGCCTTCAGTTTTGACTACTCAGTCCAGAGTTAGATCCCGTCAGCTTGATGCTCCTCTTGGTGGGCCAGAGGTAGAGGTTCCTTATATCGTTGCTCCAGGTTAGGCTTTCCCTACCTTCCACTTGTGATAGTTCTGCTCGCGTTGCGATTCTATCCCTTCTGTCGTTTATTTGCTTATATGCCTACCTGCTACTTGTTTAAGTTGTTTGGCTACCCGAATTGTAGTACCGATATGTTATTTTATTGGTAGTTTATTCTTTAGTTGTGGATGGGGTAAGTTAGACTTGAGAGGTGTTTTCCCAGA
The DNA here is from genome assembly GCA_003996215.1 of Jaltomata sinuosa. Classification (NCBI taxonomy): domain Eukaryota; kingdom Viridiplantae; phylum Streptophyta; class Magnoliopsida; order Solanales; family Solanaceae; genus Jaltomata; species Jaltomata sinuosa. The sequence goes on from QJPP01001088.1 coordinate 546,217, forward strand.
ATTGCAGCTCATGGGTAATTCTGGTTAGTTTATTTCTAGTTGGGTTATCCCTATTTCATTGTGATTCTGGACTTGTGGTTGAGTTTCCCTTGTTGAGTGGTCCTAGATGGTTGTTGCCTAGGCCATTATCTAGCGTGGTTAGAGATCCGTGTGATGGTTCGGTGTATTACCGATAGTTGGGCCGGAGTTGAAATTTTGCCTTAGTTGGGAGATTTTTGTTATGCTAGTGTGCATAGATCGGTTTGGCCTCCCGACTGTCCAGAGTCGACCCTCTTTGTTGATTAGTCTAGGAGGTTGGAAGGTATGTGGGCTGTTCCCATAGTCTCCTCCAGTTCCTGGTCTGTTGGGTGTTTTGTTGTATCCCCAGCTCCAGTTAGAATTAATCCTGATCGTAGTTCTTTGGATGAGCTCTTGATGTTGGCATCGTGATTGGGTTTTGACTTTAACACTTCTGACTAAGTGTTGATCGTAAACTCGTGGTTGGGTTGTATTTGTAAGCTTTTGGGTGAATTGGGCACCCGACCTATTCTTCTCCTGCATTGTTGAGTTTGACGTGTAGCTATGAGAAGTAAGGTAATGACTTCAGGTTCTTATTCGAGAAAGGATTTGTAAGGTTTGGTATGTGCTAAGGAAGGATTTTTGTTTAGTTGAAAAAGGAGGGAGATGACTCTTTGTTTCTGTTTATGTGTCCTAGTAGTTGCCTGAGGTGGCGATAAAGGTTTGCTTTGGGATGTGTGTTGGTGATTCGATTCAGCCGTCTACACATTGCCGTGGGTTTTCCATCGATCGGTTTTTGTTTTAGTAGCAGCTGCGATGTTGGCAACTTAGCTTCTTTACTTCAGTTGTGGATGCGACTATTGGCCTTGGACACCTAGTCCTTGGCTAACCTCTGCAAAAGGCGGGATATTCCAGATTTCAGCATTGTTCCAGTTAGTAGGAGGTCCTTCTACCATGGTTGGACAGACTCAGCTGCGTAAGTTTGAGCTTCAGAAGTGGTGTATGCTTTATATGGTCAGCTTGTGCGGGTTGAGACTCGCGAGGCTATTTTGAATTCTGATGATACGTAGAGACTGGTAATCGCCATTCGTTTGCCGAGGATTTGAAAGCCTGTTTAATTGATTCCTCTGGAGTTGTTGTTTATATGGGGTCCCAATGTTGGGTAGACTAAGCCAGTATAGACTATAAGTTTGTTATGATATATGCTTCGAAGTGTTTGGTTGTTTGAAGAACCAGTAGAGCGGTAGATTCGAGCCAAAGGAATGAGTTGAAAGTATATGCAAAAATTTCTATGGCTAGATGGTAACTTTGAACCACAGACACCTTTTTCATTTGCCTTCGGGGTGTTTGGACTTGATATTCGTGGCATGGTGGACTTTTTCCTGAGGTGAGATTCGTAAGGCGATTTCACATCCAAATGGTGTTCGAGTGTTCGGAGTAGCAGCAGTGTTTTCTTGATTGGGAGCTTAGCTCATAGTTACAGACTTCGTGGTAGGCTTACCATACTTCTTGCAGGATCGTGGTTTTTGTTTGGGTCTTTTGGGCAGGTTTCCCTGGTTCATTCACTTTCAGTTGATTCAGACCTGGCACGGTTCAGTTAGCGAGTTTGATGTTAGCAAAAGTGTTCGTTCGTTGGTTGGTGGTCAGTCAAGGCAGTAACTTTAGTTTTCAATGATATGCTACAGGTTGTTATCTTGGATTGCAATGGCTAGTAGCCTATATCTTGGCTTGAAACGAGTTTGAATAAAATGGGTGACTTCATTCGTGGTAAAGTATAAGCGGGAACTATGGATCTTCGGTGTGTCAGTTGATGCTTAGAGGGTGGTTTGAGTGTTCGACTTGTATGCAGCTTCCTGTTTGTGGTGCTAAAGGATTCTGTTCAGAATTTTAAAAAAAAGGGTTTTGCAGAACCGCGGGTTCATGAGTTAGAGTTTTGGGTTGATGGATTTTTTTGGTAAACTTGGTATGGTTTTAAGGATTTGAGTTCTGTGTGTTGATCGTCGTGGTCCTATGGTTTTGGTGTTGTGTTGGTGCTTTTCGGTTGAGATACTCGAGGTTCAGTTTGGATTGGCAGATCTTTGGAGGTTGAAATCTAGCTTGGCTAGTAAGAAATTAAGGCTTGGTTCTGTTCTATTGGTGTCGTCCGGTCGTGGAGGCTACCCGGGTTGTTTGAGATAGTAGTGTGGGCGTTGTATCCGCTATTCTTAAGTCTTTAGTATCCTCTTCTTTCCTGACTTTTGCAGACGAAAGTTTTTTTAGCAGTGGATGATGTAATGACCCTTTCGTTCATTTACACGTTTTTGCCTTTCTTGTACCATTAGAGCTTGCCTGTAGCGGCCCCAAGTCATTTATGGCTTGTCGAGACCGGCAGTTTGGTGCCCAGGCTATTTGTTTGGTCTTTATGTGGACGTCCCTTGTTTTAGAGCTTCAACTTTGAAAATCGTTGACTTCAGTCAACATTCTTGGTAATATCAAAGAATTAAACCTAGGTTCTACGTCAAAGGAATCCCTTACTCAAAAGTTCGAGTTAAAGAAATGCCTCGTGTAACACCTCGCCCGTTTGGAAGGTTTAAATTAACCGTACTTTCGGGGTAAGACTAATAGTGTCTAATACACTAAGAAGGATGTGTTATGAGGTATTATAATCGCAAAATGGTCTTATGATAAGTTTTGAAGTCAAGCAAGTTGCGAAACAAAAGTCGGAAAAGTTATTGTAAATTCCTTTAAGGAATTCTCTTTAAATTTGGGTTAAATGTCCTGGGGTGTTTCTCCCAATCTATAAAGAATTAGTGGGCGCCCAATATACCAAAATCAAAGGCTGAGTCTAGTTTCTAACGCACTAAATCGTTCGTCCATACGACTTTAGAATAGAGAGATATTCGCATTTTTGCGAGACTGCACAAGCAGGCACGTCAAGGTGGGGCCCCTTCCCAAGTCGGTTTAGCTTTATAAAAGCTGATTTCCCCTTCGTTTTAACTTATTCTTTTCACCTAAATCTACTGAAAATTAGAGGGAAAGTCCCTAAATACTCCATGGACTTAGATCCTTTCAATTCGGAAGTTTAACGGAAGTTGCTCTACGTCACGAGCTCGTCATTTTGGTGTAGTTTGTCTCGTCGACTTCATGGCGTATCTTTGTGGGTGTTGTGTCAGAGAGCTAGCAGGTGTTTTCTGAGTATTTGGCAGTAGCTACGGAGTTATATTGGCAAGGTATGGATCCCGTACACTTATCTATTTGTTGAATCAAGATTTTAAGCTTCTAGTTATGAAAAGTTGTTGTTGCCGATATCTTGTAGTAGTTTCTTGTTGAATTTGGATCCGGTTGTTGTTCCTGCAAGGAGGCAGGTTGTTTAGCATGGGATATTGAATTTTTTGTCCAGAAAGTCTCTCCCCTACGATCCTCCTTCATAATTACATGTTCTAGTATCATTTTTACAGCTTTCCGAGCCACAAAGTGGTATTTTGGATATTGTGGCTTTGGACAACCCCTTTATCTTATTATGTTTGGTTATTGTTGTGGTGTACTGGTTGTGGTAAGGTGATGGAGGGATTGGGAAGTTTTTGCAATTCTTATTGGGATGGCATACGATAGTGATTGGATTGAACAACGTGAAGTACGCCTTGAAATAGTGCCTCGGGAGCTCGTCGCTCCTTTGAGATGTGGTTAACATATTGTTGTTGGATTTAGCTGCCATTTATTATTCTTATTGGCCTCTTTTTATGCTTTGGAGTTGGATGGTCACGAGTGTGACATTAACACCTTATCAAATGGCTATGGCTCGTTCTTGCAGCCTTGTCGATTCTAGCAATTATTCCATTAGCTTGGTTGGTCAGGCTTCATAGAGATGCCTTTGGGACTTCATTTGAAAGTGTTTTTGTGATTCGGAGCTTTCCGGAGCAGTTTGAGCCTGGACGACGCCGTTCCCGTAGCTAGTCATCGAATGACAGGTAGGTTATGGCTTCCCCTACCTAGACTCTGCGTATATAGGCTATTACTGTATTAATTAACATCCTTGGGTGGGTTGTTATAGGTTGGTACCCCAGATCTTGTCTGCCTTGTACTTCTATTAATTCATACGTTGTTTATGGTATTCGCGTAGTATTGTATATTACCCTTTTAGTCCTGTGTGGCCTTGTATTGACTCTGGAACATAGATGGTGGGTTATTTGGGGAATATCCGCGAGACCCGGACATAGAGATGATCCTTTTAGGCTGGTTATGTCTGTTGTGTAGCTGCTGGGCCTGTGCATGGCTGATAGGAGTTGTTTCAAGCCGTTGGGCTGCTTTTATATTTGTGTGCAAGCATATCATCCATGAAAAAGGTTTTTCCCTGCATGTTTTACTACAGTTTTAGCTGTGAGCCACTACAGACAGTTTACTAAATTTGCATGGCCTCGGGGGCCAATTTTTGGTACTATTGATGATAGAAAAGGGGATTTTTGGATGTTTTTGCACTGATTTTATTACTGGTACTAGTCTCTGCAGGATATAACACCAGACTTTATTTTATTACTAATACTAGTCTCTGCGGGGAAGAGCACCACACTTGATTTTATTACTGATATTAGTCTCTACGGGGCAGAGCAACAGACTTGATTTTATTACTGATACTAGTCTCTGCGGGGCAGAGCACCAGACTTGATTTTATTACTGATATTAGTCTCTGCAGGGCAATATACCATGGCAGAGCATCTCTGGTAAGACTCCTCATGAATAATTTCATGCGAATCTGTTCATTTCTTTCGACGCCTACTAGCTTATCACAGTATACTCTTAGATGCGACTTTGGATCTCCAGTCCCGTCGAACATCTCAAATTTGGGAGGTTTGTATCCTTCAGGTAGTTCAACATCAGGATGTATGCACAAGTCCTCAAAATTTAACCCTTCTACCCCTTTATTACCTTCCATATGCTACAATCAACCATCCAACTTTTCTAATTGCTCAGCCATAATTTGTATTAATATGTCCTTTTGAGAGGACTTTGACTCATAGTGATGATGAGTGAAAGGGGCTCTCTGGACATAGATGGAGCTTGAATTGAGATTTTCTGGAGCATAAGCATGAGTCATATTTGTAGTAGATGTTGGTAGATATAAAGTGGTTTGGAAATTTATTGGAGCTAGATATGCGTAATTGGACGTATTATGTGAATAAGCATGACTTTAAGGATGAGATAGTAAAGAAAGGCTTGTGAAAGTGGCTTGAGATTTGATAGGGATGCCTTCGATTGATGTCTCTAGAGGAGTATTCAGGATAGTTGCTGGATTGGCCAAACTGCGAGCATCAGATACTTCTCCTTGCATCTGCAAGATTTTCTGTTTCAACTTTAATATCACCTCGTTATGTTCAGGTGGATATCCTCCCTCTATACTCTCCAAAATCTCTTTTTGAGCAATCATATCAATCTTGTCATTTTCTTGTCTTAGTAATGAAGACTTGAAAGAAGGAGCTTATTTGGATCGAGTGCGATAAACAAAAGGCACGAATCAACCTTTGGTAAAGGGTGTAAAGAAGAAAAAAAACAAATAAAAAGGCAAAAAGTCAGTGATAAGCAAATGTGATAGCGAACAAGTAAAGTATAAGATGAAATAAGTAAACACTTTAATGACGTTCCTAGCTTGGGGACCTCTTTTGTGCCAGAGGTAGGCCTGTCATTTTGAGAGATAAATATGCCATAATGTAACGTCATTTTTCTCCATAAATAATCCCCAAAAAATAAAACTTGCATTAAATAAAAAGACTGTCTCAAAATTAGACATACAACAAAACTAATTTCTAAAGACATCCTTCTCATCAACTGAATCTTTAGGGGCCTCCAAAGCTTTGTATGATGTTGGAGGAGTCATTTAATCTGCATGAAATAAAAAGGTTAGCCTACTCTACCCATAAGGAGCAAAATGACAATATTATGCAAATTTAACTCACTAATGCATATAAATCGTGAAGGCATCTTTTTCGAGATTCAAAATCCCTTAAGACTCATTGGCAAGGCTTTACTATTAATCTTGACACACCATGGGTATCAAGATATCCTAAATTTAATAAGATGTAAATCCCTTAGTAAAGAGACATACGGTGACGGTCTAAGAACAAGAGTGGTTTTGACGCGGCTCCCTCAAGTGGACAGCTTGAGAGTGGGAGGTTCCATGATCGTCGATGCACCGCTGATCGACCAAATCATGAAACATTCCCCAAGGGTGTTTAGGTGAACGGCCGTGAAACCACGTAACCATTTTTTGTGTGCAAAGTGTGAGGTTCCCAATGGAGGACAAATGAGCGATAATGCCAGTTTATAAATAAAGCGGTAACACATAGCACATAAGAAAAAGCGATAACAAAATACGCAGTTTATATCAAAGCACTAACAAAATACGAAGCAGTAAATGAAATAAGGAAAAACGAATAACAGACAGTTAATCCTAAAAAATAACAATAAAAGATAAACAATTAAGCAAGTTAGAGGGGACATGAAAGGGGGTAAATTACTTAAACAAATATTTAAATATGATAAATCATAAAATGAAAGACAATCAACTAAAATATGTGAATAAAAATATTTAATCAATTATAAAAAACAAAGTAAGAGCCTATCATTAAGGTTTACTAATTAAGAAAATAAATAAACCAAAGAAAATAAATTAACAAGTAGATTAAACAAATAAATAGGGAAGAACTGCAAATGAACATGTCAAAAAAAAAAAGAAAAATTACAACACAAAAGAATACTAAGAACATACATCCCACATAATAAAACAAATCCGTAATGGTTAGAACCTAAGTATCCCCAGCGGAGTTGCCATTCTGTCGCGCTCTATTTTTCTCGCGAAAAGCGGGCCATCGACATGACAACTATCTTTAGGATAAAAAGAGTGAAGGTGAAGAGTCGCCACCTAACGAATTAAAGGCGCGTTAGGGCACCGTTCTAAACTAACTACGATTAAATTAAATTAAAGTCTACGTCACCAGAAATTGGGTAAGGGTTCAAGTTACCTCGAAAGGAAGGTGTTAGGCACCTTTCGAGGTCCATAAATATGGGTCCCTGCCAGATTCGTTATTTATGTGGGGAGTATGTGATAAACAAAGGTCAGTTAATAAATTCAAGTAAAAATCTTATTTTAAAAGAAATAGATAAATTAGGCTAATTAAATTATTAATAAATCTAAGTGAGAAAGAAATAGGTGCAAATTACAATTAAAATAAATGAACAAGTAAATAAGAAGAGAGATAAGCGAGAAAACAGAATTGACACGATGATATCAAGAAGATAACCTAATTACTAAGTGACTTAGTTAACTACCCCAAAAAAATAGAAAGAATCAAACTTAGGTTAATTTTAACCTATTCGGATCAACGCCCGGCTTATTTATCGAAGACAATTTCAAAGTCATTGTCGTATTCTGCTCGGGTCGATTTTCATCATGTCCGTCTATCTACCCACCTAAGTTGGTTATTAAGATTGTTATTAACCTAAAGCGCGTACTAAAGAAATGAAAAAGTCTAACGTACCTTAGTATGCCTACCCGTCCTGACTTAAAGTCCAAGAGGCATTAGACTTACTATTTGGATACGGGTCTAGACAAATGAAAGCCTAAGTTTACTAATTAGACTCAGAATTAATGCCATACAAAACATACAAAGACGTAAGCTTCTTATTTAATTAAAAGATAATTAGGTGATTAACATGCTTTAGAAATTAACACTTATATAATTGAACCTATGAATATGGTTTCTAATGATCAAACATAAGAAGACAAATAGATTAAATCCTATGAGCAAGATCTATAAACATATACTTGTTGAAAGTAAACAAGTCTTTGCACGGAGTATTCATTTATTTAGCATGCTGAAATTAACTTAAATCTGTAAATAACAGCCATTTAATATACTAAAATAGATTTTAACATGCTGACCTGAACTTAACTGATTTTAAGCATGCTGAAGCTGGTTTTGACATTTTGAAAATGATAGCCAAATAATTTAATATGTTGAAACAGGTTTTAACTTGGGCGTGACTTATTCTGATTAAAACAGATCTTTTTTTTCCATAGACATTATCTAGTTCATAAATATTGGACATGCAGAAATTAATTAAACCACTGTATACCATTTAGATTAAAACATGCTTGAACCGATTTAAATCGTAATAACACGATTTTAGTGGCAGATTTAATTAAACTTAAAATATATCGAGGCTTCAACATATACTGATTGCATGCTTGCAAATAACTTAAGAAAAAGTCCTTTAAACATGATTTCTGAATGTAACTATTTTAAATAACACTAAAAATATTTTGAAGTCCTATAGACATGATATCTACGTATTATTATTATGCTCAAACGTGGTGACTAATTAATTCAACATGCTAGAGATTTATTTAAATCCCATAGTCATTCTTTTTACGTTAATTCAGATAGTTCAGACAGGTAGCACATAGTTTGCCCCTCCCCCATAGCAATCCCCTAAATTATTTCATTTATTTAGTGAAGTTTATACAATAAATTTACAGACCAAATGAATGAATGGAAAACAACATAGCAAAACAAATAGAATCCAATGGTCTTTAAAGACTTCCCCGAATCCCAGGCAACTCTTCACAATTCCCAGACAGATTCGCTAGCGAATGACCTGCCAAAAGTAAACATACAAAAATCCAAAGGAGCCTATAACGATTCCTAATATTAGTCCGGGACATGGCAAAGTTTCATGAGAACCTCAAGTGTTCTAGGCATTGCCCATGTCCGGGATTAGGATGCATTAAGGTCCTTGGTTCCATACAGCATATACCAAACAACACGAAGAAAGTTCATGGCAGTCACGTACATAATCAACATATAGTGACAGTTTGTATCACATAATCAATAGGCAACAATTAATATTTCAAACCACTGTAGTCATGCTTCTATCACACTCATAAATTATGTACATAAATTAAAAGACATACCAGTTTGTAGTAAACAATAAAGAAATTCGAGACCCAACACTTAACAATCAACAATCTTGTTTGCAGCAGAAAACTTTTTAACAATATGACCGTAGTAAATATGAGTGTAAAATCTGAGAAAGAAATGAAAAGAGAGGGCTGTTTTATAGTGGCTAGAGCACCCAGAAGTTAAGGCAAGAAAATCAATCTCAACCATCCTTTCTTTAGACACATCCCTTAAATTAATCAAAGAAATCAATGAGTCAAAGCTTACCAAAAATTCTTACAAGCTATCACCATTGGTTAAAGAGATGAATAAATGTGAAAAAGAATTACCTTTAATTACGAAAACTAAATCAATTAGGCACTGATTTTGTCACGCCTCGAGGCTACCCCTTAGACGTAACACGGGACTTAAAATCACAAGAATCCCAAGCTAACCCTTGGTCATAGCAATCTCAAGCATAACAAAGATAAGATATAGCGGAAGCATCAACATAAATCCAAAACCGGAAGACATCATAAATAGAGAGTCGAATAAGAAATACAACTCGAAGATCATCTCATATCATCTATGTCTGAAAGCCTCTAAAACTAGCATAAGGAGTTCATGGGACAATACCCCAACTAACTCAACAATCTGAAAGGAAAAGAGACATAGAAAAACTAGAAGAAAGTCTAGTCCTCGCACTATGAGGACTCACCAAAGCTGAGCGAGAGTTGCTGTGAACTCTAGCCATGAAGCTGTGAAGGAATACCTGAATCTGCATCATCAAAGAATACAACGCAATATGCGTTAGTACTATGGAATGTACTAAGTATGCGAGCAATGCATAAACATGATGAAAACATGCTAATTATACTTAAATAACTGAAATCAAGCTTTTAAAGATAACTGGATGCAATGACTCAAATACTTTTCATAAGCTAATACATGATCATAAGTCATAAGTCTGAAATCTGAATAAGAGTCAAATGCAAGTTTAAAAGCATAAATTGTTTTCTTGTGGGAGATTCTCTAACCGACATAGACCATGTGAGCTACATGGAATTCGATGTATCCGCCCCATCGAAAGTATCCAATATACCTTGCTAGGGTATAAAGGCATTACTTGGCGTGATCACTAAAACTGATGCCCAACAGAGGGGACTTAATACCTACGGGGAAAAATAGTTCTGGGACCTTTTTCAGATACTCTCACCCTGTCCAACTCGGTGCTAATACTACTCCCAAAATATACATATAGCTCATATAATACTTGGGAATATCTGATGCCAAATTTGTTTGAAAAACATAAGGGTATATCTGATATATCTAGATGCCAAACCTTTCTTTAAACATTGGGACATATCTGATGTCCAAAACTTTCATGTACGTAGGGACATATCTGATGTCCAAAACTGTTGGAAAAGCATAAGGACATATCTGATGTCATGCAATTCAAAAGTCATGAATCTTAAAGCTTTGCAAGACCATAATTCAAAATATACTTTTCTTACTAAATTCATACTTAAAGAATTAGTCATGCAATTTCATAAGTACATAAAGGCCATGATATCTAATCATGCCAACTTTCTCTTGAAAACATGTAAATTCATAGTTTCATGCTAGAAATCAACATTCATGCTTGGGCTTTCAAAACCAATGAATAAATCATAATCAAATCATGAGTAAGCAATAAGAAACCATAAATTTAAACATAGAAACTGATTTCATAAACTTTTCCCAATTTTAGATCAAAACCCTAATTTCCTAACTTCATAATTCAAATTAAAACTTGGGAATTTTGGGAACAAAAGTGAAAGGAACCCATAGTTAAGAACCCACATACCTTGGTGGAAGATTACCCACTTGATTTGAAAAGAATTTGGGGCTTGACTTGGAGCTTGGAGACTTGAGCTTGAGAGCAATTTTCCTCTTTGAGTGAGGAATGGTGAACTTACGAGGGACTTAGGGTAATATGGGTGAAAACCCTTCTAAAAGTAGTCAAAACAACTTCACTTAATACATAATAGGGTGAAAAATGACCAAAATTTCCCTGGGATTTAACTTAGGAAAATTGTCTTAAAAACCCGACTTCAGGTTCCACGGGTCCGTCCCACGAATCATAGAACTAGTCACGACTCGTGGGATGGAGTCGTGGTTCCAGAGCCAAAATTTCAGGTTGCTGAAGACATCCTACGACCCCACATGAAACTCAGTCGTGGTTGAAGTGACTCGTGGTGGTCAGTACAGAAGTTGATCTGCAGGACTGGGATCATGATTCATTCCCTCGACTCATGGAACCTTCCACGATTCGTGTACTTGATCCGTGGTCCCTAAAACTTTGGATTTTCTAAAGTTTTTTAATCTCGGATAGCTGGATGAGTGGACTGGGTGTTACAATATCCCCCCTTGGGATCATTCGTCCTCGAATGAAGGCTAGAAAAGGGAAACTGAGGGGAAAACAGCCCAACCAAACATCAAAACATAGAAATCAAGGGTAATCACAAAACTTGAACTTTTCAACTTGAAAACGTGATAAACTAACTTCGTAAAACATGGATGCATTCTAAGATCATGAGAGAAACTGATGGAGTAGAATCGGAGGGACATACTAAGGAGGAAACTAGTATCTCAAGCTGGAACTGAGTCGGGAGGAAAGAGATGAGGATGTTTGGCCTTCATGGACTCTTCCGCTTCCCAAGTAGCACCTTCTACAAGCTGATTCCTCCAAAGGACCTTTACTGAAGCAACTTCTTTGTTTTGCAACCTCCGAATCTGTCAATCAAGGATCTCCACGGGAACCTCTTCATAAGTGAGACTATCCTTCACACCCACATCTTCCAAAGGAACAATCAAGCTCGGATCGCTAACACACTTTTTCAACAAGGAAACATGGAAAATTGGGTGAACTGCTTCCAACTCCATTGGCAACTCCAACTCATAAGCCACACTACCAACTCTCCTCGAAATCTGATAAGGACCCACAAAATGGGGACTAAGCTTTCCTTTCTTGCCAAACCTCATCACCCCCTTAATGGGTAAAAGAAAACCCAATAATCAACTTCAAATTCTAACTCCTTTCTCCTCACATCCGCATAAGATTTTTGTCGACTCTTAGCGGTCTTCAACCTTTCCCGAATAAGCTGAACATTCTTCATGGTCTCATGAACCGAATCTAGGCCGATCAAGGCTGCCTCACCAACCTCGAACCAACCAATAGGAGATCTATACCTTCGGCCATAAAGTGCCTCATATGGAGCCATCTGGATGCTAGAGTAGAACCTGTTGTTGTAGGCAAACTCGATAAGAGGTAAGTGATCATCCCAATAATCTTGAAATCAATCACACACGCTCTCAACATATCCTCCAAAGTATGAATAGTATGCTCTGCCTGGCCGTCTGTTTGAGGATGAAAAGTTGTGCTAAGCTTCACGTTAGTATCAAGACCCTTCTAAAACGATCTCCAAAACTGAGATGTAAACTGAGGACCTCTATCCAAAATGATAGACAAGAGAACACCATGCAATCGGACTATCTCCCGAATATAGACTCTGGCATAATCATCTGTTGTATCCATAGTCTTAACAACCAAGAAGTTGGATGACTTGGTCATCCGATCGACAATCACCCAAATGGAGTCATGTTGCCTTCGAGTACGAGGCAAACCTGTAATGAAGTCCATATTTAGTGCCTCCCATTTCCAACTGGGAATGTCAATATCTTGGAGCATACCACCTGGCCTTTGATGTTCCACTTTTACCTATTGACAGTTGGGACACTTAGCCACAAACCCGGCTATGTCCTTCTTCATACCATTCCACCAAAAGACTTTTCATAGATCACAGTACATCTTAGTGGCACACGTATGAATAGAGTATCTACAACTGTGAGCCTCGGATAAAATATGCTATCTCAACCCATCGACATCTGGCACACATAAGCGACCCTGATAATGAAGCACACCATCTCCCCCTTGGGAGAAAACCTCAACCCTTTGCTGACGAACTGCACCCTTAAGCTGAAGTAGAACGGGATCTTGGTCTTGCTTGGATTTCACCTCAGCCAACAAGGATAATTCGACACCATTATTCACAATCACACCACCTTCGATCGAGTCCATAAGGTGAACTCCCAACCGAGCAAGCCTATGAACTTCTTTAACCAATTCCTTCTTTCCATCTTCAATGGAAGCTACACTCCCCATGGACAATCTACTCAAAGCATCCGCCACAATATTGGCCTTACCCGGATGGTAAAGCACACTCATATCATAATCCTTAAGAAGTTCAAGCCATCTCTTTAGTCGCAAATTCAATTCCTTTTGAGCGAACACATATTGAAGACTCTTATAATCGGTGAAAATATCCACATGCACACCATACAAGTAGTGCCTCCAAATCTTCAAAGCAAAAACCATGGATGCTAGCTCAAGATCATGAGTAGGGTAGTTCTTCTCATGCACCTTAAGCTGTCTCGAGGCATAACAAATCACCTTGCCCCATTGCATCAAAACACACCCTAAACCAATTCTTGAGGCATCACAATACACAACAAAATCATCATGGCCCTCAAGTAGAGCCAATATTGGAGCTGTAGTCAATCGAGTCTTCAATTCTTGAAAACTTTTCTCACAAGAGTTGGACCACTAAAACTTAACCCTTTTCTGAGTCAACTGGGTCAATGGGGCAGCAAGGGAGGAAAACCCCTCCACAAATATCCTATAGTAACCAGCCAAACCCAAGAAGCTTCTAATATCGGATGGGGAAGTGGGTCTAGGCCAGTTCTTTACCGCATCAATTTTTTGAGAGTCAACCCGAATACCATCACTAGTCACAATGTGACCCAAAAAAGCAACAAACTGCATCCAGAATTCACACTTGCTAAACTTAGCAAACAACTGTCTATCCTTGAAAGTTTGCAACACAACCCTCCACTGATCCGCATGTTCGTCCTCACTCCGAGAGTAGATGATGATATCATCAATGAAAACAAATCACAAACATATCAAAATACTATTTGAACACACGGTTCATCAAATCCATAAAATCTGCAGTAGCATTGGTTAGACCAAAAGATATAACAACAAACTCATAATGACCATACCGAGTCCTAAAGGCTGTCTTTGGGATGTCACACTCTAGAACCCAAAGTTGATGATAATCGGATCTAAGGTCGATTTTGGAGAAGAAACTAGCACCCTGAAGCTGGTTGAACAAGTCATCAATCCTAGGAATGGGATACTTATTCTTGATTGTGACCTTGTTCAATTGATGGTAATCAATACACATTCTAAGAGAACCATCTTTCTTCCGAACAAACAAAACTGGGGCACCCTAAGGTGAAATACTAGGCCTGATGAAACCCTTATCAAGCAAGTCTTTCAACTGGTCTTTCAACTCCTTGAGTTTTGTGGGGGCCATTCTATAGGGAGGAATAGAGATAGGATTTGTATCCAGAAGAAGATCTATCCCAAAGTCAATTTTCCGCTCGGGAGGGACTCTGGGCAAATCATCAGGGAATACTTCTAGAAATTCATTCACAATGGGAACAGACTGAATAGTCGGGGTCTCGGATTCCTTGTCCCTAACCCAAACTATATGATAGACATAACCCTTAGAAATCATCTTCCTAGCCTTAAAATAATATGTGAAAAGACCCTTCGAAGAAGAGGGACTACCTTGCCATTCTAGGACAGGTTCATTAGGAAACTTGAAACTAACCACACGAGTGCGGTAATCAACTGAGGCATAACATGCATATAACCAGTCCATACCAAGAATAACATCCAAATCAGTCATCTCCAACTTAACTAAATCCGCTGAAGTGACTCTATGAAGGACTGAGATAGGGCAACTTCGATAGAATCTTTTGGCTAGGACTGACTCACCAATAGGAGTAGAAACATGAAAGGGTTCTAAAAGAAATTCAGGACAAATCTCAAACTTACAAGCCACATAAGAGGTTACAAAATATAAGGATGCACCGGGATCCAACAAGGCATACACATCAAGAGAGAAGACTTTCAACATATCGGTAACCACATCTGGAGAACTCTCCTGATCCTGGAGAGAGGACATAGCATAAAGATGGTTCTGGCGCTGACCACCAGAACTAGAAGCTGCGCTCTGTGGGGCTGGTCTACCACCTGAAGCTGCTGGGGTAGACTGAGTCCTACCGCCTCTTTACCCCTTCTTAGCCGAAGGGCAATCTCTAACACGGTGACCGGTCTGACTACACCCAAAGCAACCCTCTCTACCAATAAAACACTCACCGGGGTGAGTCCTTCCACACTTAACACAAGCTGGGTAGGAAGATCTCTTAGTAACACTACCCTGAGACTAGGAATATGAACCAAATCCCCTACCACCCTGATCATGATGAGGCTTGTGAGCCTGGGTAGGAGCACTAGCAGAAGAGTGAACAGGACCTGATGACTTCTTTTGGAAAAAAGATCGGTGTCCACCTCCGGACCTGTGATGACCAAAACCTGATCCCTCGGATCTAACCCTCTTGTTCTCCCTTGCCATCTCCCTAAGCTTGTCACCCTCAATCTGATGGGCATGAGTCATGAGATGAGAGATGTTCATGTCACTCAACAATAAAGCAGACCTACACTCCTTCTTCACCATATCAAAAACGCCATAGATGAACTTGCTCATTTGATCGTGCGAGTTCGCTACCATGGAGGGAGCATATCTAGACAACTGAGTGAACCTCAAACTATACTCTTGCACCGACATCGAACCTTGTCTCAAGTTTAAAAATTCCTCCACTTTCACTTGCCTCAACTCACGGGGAAAGAACCTATCAAGAAAGTCTCTCTCGAAACACTCCCAAGTCATGGGGATCGCATCCCTCACCCTAACCTCCTTCTATTGCGTGAACCAAATATGAGCCACATCCTTGAGTTGATAGGATGCAAGCTCAACACAATCAACACCCGCTACTTGTATAACCTCAAATATCTTCTTCACCTCATCAATAAAATTGAGTGGGTCCTCTCCTACTTTTGAACCCAAAAACTCTGGCGATTTCATACGGATAAAGTTACGAACTCGGGCCACTACCCCACCTTGAGGATGAGCGGGGTCAGGAGCCTGTTGATTTGACAAAGTCTGAACTAGTAGGTGAATAGCATTCCTAAACTAATCATTTGTGACATCGGGAATCGGAACTTGAGGAGTGGCATTTTGAGCGGCTCGGGGAGGCATAGCACGTCGAGGAGGCATAATCTGAAACACATAAGATAAGGATTAGAGGAATATCAGACTTAGGCTCTATCGCACGATATGATCATGAAAGAAGTAAAGTTTTTCTAAGACACCTCATAGATTCCCTTTCATATGTATGGCGTGCTTCACACACATGAAAAAGACTCTACTCGATGCGGCTTTCAGACATCCTAGGACTCTTAAACCTAAGGCTCTGATAGCAAGTTTGTCAAGCCCCAAGGCTACCCCCTAGATGTAACACGGGACTTGGAATCACAAGGATCCCAAGCTAACCCTTGGTCATAACAATCTCAAGCATAACCAAGATAAGATATAGCGGAAGCATCAACATAAATCCAAAACTGGAAGACATATCATAAATAGAGAGTCGAATAGGAAATACAACTCGAAGATCATCTCATATCAACTATGTCTGAAAGCCTCTAAAACTAGCATAAGGAGTTGATGGGACAATACCCCAACTAACTCAACAATCTGAAAGGAAAAGAGACATAGAAAAGCTAGAATAAAGTCTAGTCCTCACACTATGAGGACTCACCAAAGCTGAGCGAGAGTGGCCGTGAACTCTAGCCACGAAGCTGTGAAGGGATACTTGAATCTGCATCATCAAAGGATATAGCGCAATATGTGTTAGTACTATGGAATGTACTAAGTATGTGAGCAATGCATGAACATGATGAAAACATGCTAAGTATACTGAATTACTGAAATCATGCTTTTAAAGATAACTGGATGCAATGACTCAAAGACTTTTCATAAGATAGTACATGATCATAAGTCATATGTCTGAAATTTGAATAAGAGTCAAATGCAAGTTTAAAAGAATAAATTGTTTTCTTGTGGGAGGTTCTCTAACCGACATAGACCATGTGAGCTACATGGAATTCGATGTATCCGCCCCATCGAAAGGACCCAATATACCTTGCCAGGGTATAAAGGCATTACTTGGCGTGATCACTAAAACTGATGCCCAATAGAGGGAACTTAAGACCTATGGGGGCACGTAGTTCTGGGACTTTTTCGGGTACTCTCACCCTGTCCAAATCGGTGCTAATACTACTCCTAAAATATACATATAGCTCATATAATACTTGGGCATATCTGATGCCAAATCTATTTGAAAAGCATAAGGGTATATCTGATACCATGCAATTCACTTAGCTTAGGTGGGCATATCTAGATGCCAAACCTTTCTTTAAACATAGGGACATATCTGATGTCCAAAACTTTCATATACGTAGGGACATATCTGATGTCCAAAACTATTGGAGAATAAGGACATATCTGATGTCATGCAATTCAAAAGTCATGAATCTTAAAGCTTTGCAAGACCATAATTCAAAATATACTTTTCTTGCTAAATTCATACTTAAATAATTAGTCATGCAATTTCATAAGTACATAAAAGCCATGATATCTAATCATGCCAACTTTCTCTTGAAAACATGTAAATTCATAGTTTCATGCTAGAAATCAACATTCATGCTTGGGCTTTCAAAACCAATGAAGAAATCATAATCAAACCATGAGTAAGCAATAAGAAACCATGAATTTAAACATAGAAACTGATTTCATAAACTTTCCCCAATTTTAGATCAAAACCCTAATTTCCTAACTTCATAATTCAAATTAAGACTTGGGAATTGTGGGCACAAAGGTGAAAGGAACCCATTGTTAAGAACCCACATACCTTGGTGGAAGATTACCCACTTGATTGGAAAAGAATTTGGAGGCTTGACTTGGAGCTTGGAGACTTGAGCTTGAAAGCAATTTTCCTCTTTGAGTGAGGAATGATGAATTTAAGAGGGACTTAGGGTAATATGGATGAAAACCCTTCTAAAAGTAGTCAAAATGACTTCACTTAATACATAATAGGGTGAGAAATGACCAAAATGTCCCTGGGATTTAACTTAGGAAAACTGTCTTAAAAACCCGGCTTCAGGTTCCACGGGTCCTTCCCACGAATCGTAGAACCAGTCACGACTCGTGGGATGGAGTCGTGGTTCCTAAGACAAAATTTTAGGTTGCTGAAGACATCCTACGACCCTACAAGACAACTCGTGGAAGCTTCTACGAGTCGTGGAACTTAGTGGTGGGTGTCAGGGAATATGGTTGGCCTCTCATCAGCTTCCATGAGTCAACAACATGACCCGTAGAAATTTCTATGAGTCATGGAAGTGACTCGTGGTGGTCAGTACAGAAGTTTATTTGCAGGACTGGGATCACGATTCATTCCCAAGACTCGTGGAACCTTCCACGATTCGTGGACTTGATCCGTGGTCCCTGAAACTTTGAATTTTCTGAAGTTTTTTAATCTCGGATAGCTGGATACGTGGACGGGGTGTTAATGATTTACCATAAAGAAGAGAGTGAATAAAGTTATACAAGGATAAATAAAATCCGGCAAAGGAAATCCTTTCCTTAATTAACACACATAATTAATTAAAATATAAAACGAGTTTTACTTTACCATAACTAAACAAATAACTAGGCTGTCAAAATTAAAATTTCTTCCCAAAATCAAGTAATTGAACCAATCAAGTCAACACATACCAAAATTATCTAAGTACTAAGGCTACTCCAACATTCAGAATAGGAAAGATAGATCAATTTGCTACAAATAAATAAGTTACATGGATGTCCTAAACATACAAGGAACAGGGATACCAAATCATGCTTGGACTGAATCAATTACATCATAAAGTGATTAAGTGGTGAGCGTAAATGACTCTTAATCACAAAATTAATCAAGTAATAGAATTATAACAGATATTCTTTTTTTTCATGGTCACAAATATGCCATATGAGGCTTCTTTTAGAATTAAACATAAATTCCCCAGTCATGATCATGTATTGCATTTCAACAACAAGATATGGATTTATATGTAGAACATTTCGAGACAACACAGGGATAGGGAACAGGGGCAGCTAAACCTATTCGAAACGGCAACTAAAAGAGTTGAATTCAACACAAAGACACTCAACATCTCAGAACATGACATGGTGATTAAAACATGCTTGGACATCAAATTTCCAGATTTAGGCTAGAAGCAAAGGATCTATAAAAATCTGGATTTTCTACACATGATGGTCTTCAAGGCATGAATAATACAAAATCACAGAATTTAAACACAAATTCACAGCCCAACTTACTAATTTCACATCTAATAATTGGTAATAGAGAAAGAAAGTGACAAAATTAAATAGAGAAAGATAACAAATCGGAGATGGGTTCGTGATAGCCCATCGGAACCCAAAACTTCAACAACGATCAAAATGACAGATCTAATTTCGTGAACCTCTCAATCAAACAGTGTTCAACCGTGAAACTCCATGAATAAGATGTGCATGACACCTCTTTCTTTTATATTCTCCGCAGTTTACCGGAGAAAAGAGACCTTTGGAGGGGTATCACTTTCATTTGGGTAATAGAAAGAGGGGGAAACGAGGTCTATTTTGGTGGTTTGTGGGTTTTTCCGGTGGTGGGGGTTGGTATGAGGAGAAAATAGGGAAAATCAGGGTTGTGAGGCGTTGGGGGGTTAAAAGGAAAGAGATAAGGGGTGTGATCTCAGTCGTTGATCATTTTAGATCAACGGTTGATATTTGATCTGAATGTGGATGGATTTTGGAGCGGGTCAGATGGGTCAGTGGGTACCGAAACTGGAATTGAAATGGAGCATTAAAATTGAGTCCAAATTAACTCAATTTTAGGCTAGAATTTAAATAAATTGGGAAGGAAATTAAAATTGGACTACTATTTAATAAATAAAATATTACATATATAAAATTTAGTAGATCAAATAATAATTAATGATAATTAATAAATAAAATACTACTAAATATATATATATATAATTTAGTAGGTAAAATAATAATTAATGATAATTACCAAAAAGAATATTATTTAAAATTATAAATAAATCATGTATATATTTTGTACGTGAAATTAACGACATGTAATATAATGCAAACTTTACGATAAAATAGTAATAATAAGAAATGAATTATATATTTATAAATTGTATACGAATTTAAAAAGTGTCAAGACAATGATAAAACACGTGATTTATTAGTAAATAAAAGCAATACGCGAGGAAAATTAAGCTTTAAAAATAATAATAACTAGTAAAATAACAGCCCGAGAGAGGTATAGGGAGGTCAAAATTGGGTGTCAACAAAGACAACACCTAAGTGTTTCACTGGTAAATTCGATCTATACTAGGACCAACCCCACATTCAAGTACAACCACCCTACCTCTCATGGGCCATTATGCAATAGTCACAATTCAAGAATACAACCCAGTCCACTCATGAAACCGTTAATAAAACACAATTAAGTAATTGTAATCAATCCTGTACTAGGCATGGTACCCGAGCCAATCGATATAGAACATGTACCAGGCATGATATCTGAGCTAACAGATATATGTAACATGTACGTGGCATGGTACCCGAGCCAACTGATATGTATTCCATACAAAGTGTGGTACCCGAGCTAATTGAATGTCACACATAATCCAACAATCAACAATAATGAACAAAATCACCTTGTAAACCAACAAGCAACAAGCAGTTCATTTCACATGATTGATAACCGGATATTTAGACATTCATAATTTCATTCCCTAAAACATGCAATGAAAATACAATACTGAGCAACAGTTACAATGTACACATATTGCACATGGAAAAAAACAACCATCACCTACTTAACAACCCGGGACCATGACCGCAACCTTAGAGACCCATTTGAAGACTACCTTCCGATTTACCATCTAGACATATAATTTTGTTTATTCCTATTCTGGGCCCCTTACTTAAAGGTAAACACATTCTAGGAAAAAATCATTCCCTGAACTTAAAGGCTTCAAACCCTTCTTGTTCACCCCATTTTTCTTAATTGAATTATTCTCGGGAATTCGCTACAACCTACCCATTTCTTCACCCACTAATATTATCGATTTCCCGAACCTACCCAACAGTCATAGTTCCCCTAGAATCTAGAATCATACACAAATGATAAAACATGAATTGAAATGCATCACCACCGACACCATCAATCCCTTTTCTATCAACCAGCCAATAATACATTGTCCCTACGGACTACGTACGTGAAGGCCTAGGCATGAATCCTTCCATTATTCTACAACAATAATATGCAATAACATTATAGGTCTAAGTCTACTCAGATAAGCCTAGCCTACCTAGACACCAAGCATCAGCTGCAGAGGCCTAAACGCTATATTTTGGCTCCATGAAGGCGATTCCTGATGTAGAGCGAGCCTAGAATCCTTGGTTTTTCCCCTCTTTAGTGGAAATATACCCTCCCCATGACTCCCAAGATTTGGAGCAGCCTAGGAGGATTTTTGGAGTAACCCTCGTCTGTTTTCCAACTGAGGAGGAGAAGTCTAAAATAAAAATTACATTTTGAGTTACTGCCTCCATCATACCGCTATAGTAACCAGCTTACTGCGACAACAGTGGTGCTATAGCGGTAATAATTCCCTCTATAGCAGGGTGACATCAGCCCGGACAAATTTCAGTATCTGAATTTTTTGTCATATCATCCCCACTTAATTAAAACATAATTTAATCATTCTCGAAATCTGCGATGAAGTGATTTTTAAAATAATGATAGGATAAGTCGTTACAATATATATTAATTTACCTATTGTTCGTACCTAAGTAATTTTGTAGCAAAGAGGAAGAATAAACTAGTCTGGGAATACCGTAGTTTTACTTATACCACGTAATTGTGACTTACGCGAAACAACAAACTTCCCTTTTTTTAGTCGTACTTGACCCAATTGAACATAATTCAATCCTTCTCTATCAAGAAATTCCTTCCTTCAAGCTCGTAGAGTATCGGGGCAAAAGAAATTTCAAATGACTCAAAAAAGGAACCTTTTTGCTCCCAAAAACTGACCTGTCATCCCGCTATAGAGGAAATTATACCACTGTAAAAGTACCTCTATAGCGAGAGACCGATCGCAATAGCGGTTGGCAATAGTTAAAAGACGTAAAAAAATGGGTTTCACTCCCATTCTCCCCCATTTTCATCTGAAAACACCACTCTCCTCCCGATAACTCTGCTCTCATCATCAAAAGATCAAGGTAACAATCGTACTTTCTTACTCCCTTACTTTATTGCATGAATATTGATAGATTTGTGGTAGAAAATGGTGGATAAAGTAGATATTGAGTTGAGTTTTTGAATTTGAAAATTGTGGTTGAATGTTGTTGGATTTTCAAAGCATGGGTGCTTCCTTTACATTTACAATGCTTCCACAGTGTTGTGGGCGTAAGGATTATGAAATTTTTGACCCGAAATGGGTTCAAAATGGTGGGGAAGATGAAGGGTTGTTGTTCATGAAAAGTGGTGATTTGGGAGGATTTTAGGAGTTATAATGCCCAAATTTTTGCATAAGATAGTGGTAGGGCGCTTTAGGAGTACTTATCTGGACTTGGAACGATAAAAACAAAAATTTGGGTCAAGAGGCACCATTATTGCACCTCTTGAAGCTCTAGGATGATGAAGACCGCTATAGAGGAACCCAACTGCTACAACAAACTCGTTATAGAAGAGAAATTCCCGCTATAGTGATACCGCTGTAGTGGAGGACCGTCCGCTATAGCGAAAGGCTACAAATAGTAGCCTCCCAGGCATAGCCAAGAATGATTTTTTTCTTTTTCGAATGATATTTCCTCGCACTTCTACAAGTTCTAACCCCATCCCTTGCTACATTGCAGGTTAAACTTACTCGATGGATAACAACAAAGAACACATTCCTCCCTACAATAGGTTTCCCGATGATGCTAGTCGGGATAGGTTCTGGGACTATCGGAGGACAGGTCTTTATTATGAAAGGGCCTTCAACATGATAGGGGTGGAAGAACAGGCTGGGGAGTTCTATCTCAGGCTCCAAGAGTTTGGATGGATCCGCCTACTAGATGCTCCCCTTTATGGAGTGCTCAGGCTGGGTGAAGGAGTTTTATGCCATACTCCCTACCGTTTGTTGGGATGATCTCTACCACACTATCCGCCTTCGAGGAGTGGATGTCCCCGTGGATGTACGAACCGTGAATGAGGTGCTAGGAGTGCCCTATGTCTCAAATACTATATTCAAGGTCAAACTCTGAGGGTGGGACATGACATGGTTGAGGGATATAATGATAGAGGAGGAGCTCAGGGACCAGATCTACTGGCCCAGCACCGAGGGAGTCACTAGAACTTACTTTACTATTGATGCTAGGAGGTGGCATAACTTAGTGTCCTGGAGGATCCCCCCATCATATAGTACTACCGATGTGACCTATCCTCGGGCCTTGGTGGTGGTGTCACACCCCGAGGTTACCCCCTAGACGTAACACGGGACTTGGAACCATAAGGATCCCAAGATAACACTTGGTCATGGCATTCTCAAGCATAACAAAAGATAAGCGGAAGCAGAATATGGAAATCTGATAAAGGAAACATCAATAAGGATTCTAAGGGCCACATAACATACAATATCCAAGAAGGGAATTCGAATACAACTATGTCTGAAAACCTCTAGTCATAACATAAAGAGTTGCTAGGACAAGACCCTAGCTAACTCGGAGTATAGAAGTAAAGCTAACATAAGGAAAATCATAACTAGTCCTCGAACTATGAGGACTCACAACGGCTGACTAAGGAGGTGGTCTGAGACTCAAGACACGAAGCTGAGAAGGGGTACCTGAGTCTGCATTATAAAAGGATGCAGCACAAAATGCGTTAGTACTATGGAATGTACTAAGTGTGTGAGCGATGCATGAATATGATGAAAACATGCCAAGTATACTCAAATAACTGAAATCATGCTTTTAAAGATAAACTGAATGTATTGACTCTAATACTTTCTTTAAGCTGAAACATAATCATAAGTAATAAGTCTGAAATCTGAGTAAGAGTCAAATGTAAGTTTAAAAACATAAACTATTTTCTTGTGGGAGGTCCTCTAACCGATATAGACCATGTGAGCTACATGGAATCCGATGTATCCACCCCAACGAAAGGACCCAATATACCTTGCCAGGGTATAAAGGCATTACTGTGGGTGATCACTAAAACTGATGCCCAACAGAAGGGACTTAAGACCTACGGGGGCACGTAGTTCTGGGACCTTTTTGGTTACTCTCACCCTGTCCAACTCGGTACTAATACTACTCCCAAAACATACATATAGCTCATATAATACTGGGCATATCTGATGCCAAATATGTTTGAAAAGTATACGGGTATATTTGATACCGTGCAATTCACTTAGCTTAGGTGGGCATGTCTAGATGCCAAACCTTTCATAAAACATAGGGACATATATAATGTCCAAAACTGTTGGAAAAGTATAAGGACATATCTGATTTCATGCAATTCGAAAGTCCTGAATCTTAAAGCTTTGCAAGACGATAATTCAAAATATACTTTTCTTGATAAATTCATACTTAAAGAATTAGTCATGCAATTTCATAAGTACATAAAGGTCATGATATCTAATCATGCCAACTTTCTCTTAAAAATATGTAAATTCATAGTTTCATGCTAGAAATCAACATTCATAATTGGGATTTCAAAACCAGTGAGAGAATCATAATCAAATCATGAGTAATCAAGAGGAAACCATGAATTCAAACATAGCAACTGATTTCATAAACTTTTTCCCAATTTTAGATCAAAACCCTAATTTCATAACTTCATAAGTCAAGATAAGAGTTGGAGAATTTGGGCACAAGGGTGAAAGGAACCCATTGTTAAAAAACCCACATACCTTGGTGGAAGATTACCCACTTGATTGGAAAAGAATTAAGAGACTTGACTTGGAGCTTGGAGACTTGAGCTTGAAGGAGGATTTTTCCTTTTTGGGAGGAGAATGAGGAGATTAAGATAGACTTAGGATGATATGGGTGAAAACTCTTCTAAACGTAGTCAAAACGACCTCACTTAATAGTTAAAAGGGTGGGAAATGACTAAAATACTCCTGGGACTTAATTAGAAGAAAGCTAAAAATTTGGTTGACTTCAGGGATCACGAGTGGAGTCTACGACTTGTAGACTTTCCCACGACTCGTGGATTCCTGATCGTGGAAGCTGCCAGAAAAATTTCAATCTGCAGGAGACCTTCTACGACTCGATAGGATGACTTGTGGAGGCTTCCACGAGTCGTAGAACCTAAACATGGAACTCAGGGAACTAAGGATGCCTCTGATCAGGTTTCCACGAGTCAACAACATGACCCATAGAAACTTCTACGAGTCATGAAAGTGACTCATGGTGGTCAGTACTGAAGTTGGTCTGCAGGACTGGGATCACGATTCATTCCCATGACTCATGGAACCTTCCATGATTCATGGACTTGACCCATGGTCCCTGGAGGTCCAAAATTTCCTGTAAGTCTGAGTTTAAAAGCTGGATACATATTCGGGGTGTTACAATATCTCCCCCTTGGGATCATTCATCCTTGAATGAAGACTACACGAGGAACTGAGGATAAAACAGCTCAACCAAACATCAAAACATAGAAATCAAGGGTAATCATAAAACCTGAACTTTTCAACTTGAAAACATGATAAACTAATTTCGTAAAACATGGGTGCATGCTAAAATCATGAGAGGATCTGATGGAGTATAATCGGAGGGACATCCTAAGGAGGAAACTAGTACCTCAAGCTAGAACTGAATCGGAAGGAAAGAGATGAGGATATTTAGCCTTCATAGCCTCCTCCGCTTCCCAAGTAAAACCTTCCACAAGTTGATTCCTCTGAAGGACTTTTACCGAAGCGACTTTTTTGTTTCGCAACCTCTGAACCTGACAATCAAGGATCTCCATGGGAACCTCCTCATAAGTGAGACTATCCTTCACACCCATATCTTCCAATGACACAATCAAACTCGGATCGCCAATACACTTGTTCAACAAGGAAACATGGAAAACTGGATGAACCGCGTCCAACTCCATTGGCAACTCCAACTCATAAGCAACACTACCAACTCTCCTCGAAATCCGATAAGGACCTATAAAATGGGTACTAAGCTTTCCTTTCTTGCCAAACCTCGTCACACCCTTCATGGGTGACACCTTAAGGAAAACCCAATCATCAACTTCGAACTCCAACTCCCTTCTCAACACATCCGCATAAGATTTCTCGACTCTGAGTAGTCTTCAACCTTTCCCGAATAAGCTGAACCTTCTCCATGGTCTCATGCATAGAATCTGGACCAATCAAGGCTGCCTCACCAACCTCGAACAAACCAATAGGAGATCTACACCTTCAGGCCATAAAGTGCCTCATATGGAGCCATCTGGATACTAGAGTGGAAACTGTTGTTGTAGGCGAACTCGATAAGAGGTAAGTGATCATCCTAATTACCTTTGAAATCAATCACACACGCTCTCAACATATCCTCCAAAGTCTGAATAGTATGCTCTGCCTGGCCATTTGTCTGAGGATGAAAAGTTGTGCTAAGCTTTACCTTGGTGCCAAGACTTTTCTGAAATGACTTCCAAAACTGAGATGTAAACTGAGGGCCTCTATCAAAAATGATAGACAAAGGAACATCATGCAATCGAACTATCTCCCGAATGTAGAGTCTAGCATAATCATCCGCTGTATCCGTAGTCTTAACAGCTAAGAAATGGGATGACTTGGTCATCCAGTCAACAATCACCCAAATAGAGTCATGTTGCCTTCGGGTACGAGGCAAACCCGTAATGAAGTCCATATTGATTGCTTCCCATTTCGAAGTGGGAAGGTCAATATCTTGAAGCATACCACCTGGCCTTTGATGTTCCACTTTTACCTATTGACAGTTGGGACACTTAGCCACAAACCCGTCTATGTCCTTCTTCATACCATTCCACCAAAAGACTTCCCGTAGATCACGGTACATCTTAGTAGCACCCGGATGAATGGAGTATCCAAAACTGTGAGCCTCAGACAAAATCTGATGTCTCAACCTATCAACTTCTGGAACACATAATCAACCCTGATAACGAAGCACACCATCTCCCCCTTGGGAGAAAACCTCGACCCTCTGCTGATGAACTGCACCCTTAAGCTGAAGTAGAATGAGATCGTGGTCTTGCTTGGCTTTCACCTCAGCCACCAAGGATGATTTGGCACCATTAGTCACAATCACACCACCTTCGGTCGAGTCCATAAAGCGAACTCCCAACCGAGCGAGCCTATGAACTTTTTTAACCAATTCCTTCTTTCCTTCTTCAATAGAAGTTATGCTTCCCATGGACAACCTACTCAAAGCATCCGCCACAACATTGGCCTTACCCAGATGGTAAAGCATACTCATATCATAATCTTTAAGAAGTTCGAGCCATATCCTTTGTCGTAAATTCAGTTCCTTTTGAGTGAACACGTATTGAAGACTCTTATGATCGGTGAAAACATCCACATGCACACCATACAAGTAGTGCCTCCAAATCTTCAAAGAAAAAACCATGGCCGCTAGCTCAAGATCATGAGTAGGGTAGTTCTTCTCATGCACCTTAAGTTTCCTCGAGGCATAAGCAATCACCTTGCCCCATTGCATCAAAACACAACCCAAACCAATTCTGGAGGCATCACAATACACAAAAAAATCATCAAGGCCCTCGGGTAGAGCCAATACTGGAGTTGTAGTCAATCGAGTCTTCAATTCTTGAAAACTCTTCTCACAAGAGTTGGACCACTGAAACTCAACCTTTGTCTGAGTCAATCGTGTCAATGGGGAAGCGAGGGAAGAAAACCCCTCCACAAACCTCCTATAGTAACCAGCCAAACCCAAGAAGCTTCTAATATCGGATGGGGAGGTGGGTCTAGGCCAGTTCTTTACCGCCTCAATCTTTTGAGAGTCAACCCGAATACCATCTTTAGTCACAATATGACCCAGAAAAGCAACAGACTGCATCCAAAACTCGCACTTGCTGAACTGAGCAAATAACTGTCTATCCTTGAGAGTTTGCAACACAACCCTCAAGTGATCCACATGCTCCTCCTTACTCCGAGAGTAGATGAGGATATCATCAATGAAAATAATCACAAACATATACAAATACTGTTTGAACACATGGTTCATCAAATCTATAAAAGTTGCAGGAGAATTCGTTAAACCAAAAGACATAACAACAAACTCATAATGACCATACCGAGTCCTGAAGGCTGTCTTTGGGATATAACACTCTCTAACACGAAGCTGAGGATAATCGGATCTAAGGTCGATTTTGGAGAAAAAACTAGCACCCTGAAGTTGATAGAACAAGTCATTAATCCTAGGAATGGGATACTTATTCTTGATTGTGACCTTGTTAAACTGACGGTAATCAATACACATTCTAAGAGAAATGTTCCTAAGCTTGTCACCCTCAATATGATGGGCATGAGTCATGAGTTGGGAAATGTTCATATCACTCAACAACAAAGTAGACCTACACTCCTTCTTCACCACATCAGAAACCCCATATACAAATTGGCTCATTTGATCATATGGGTCCGCTACCATGGAGGGAGCATATCTAGACAACTGATTGAACTTCAAACTATACTCTTGCACCTACATCAAACCCTATCTCAAGTTCATGAATTCCTCCACTTTTGCTTGTCTCAACTCACGAGGAAAGAACCTATCAAGAAAGGCTCTCTCAAAACACTCCCAAGTCGTGGGGATCGCATCCCTCACCCTAGCCTCCTTCCATTGTGTGAACAAAATATGAGCCACATCCTTGAGTTGATAGGATGCAAGCTCACAACAATCAACACCTGCTACTTTCATAACCTCAAAGATCTTCTTCACCTCATCAATAACGTTTAGCGGGTCCTTTCCCACTTTCGAACCCTAAAACTCCGGCGGGTTCATTCGAATGAAGTCACAAACTCGGGACGCTACCCCACCTTGAGGATGAGCGGGGGCAGGAGCCTGTTGATTTTCCAAAGTCTGAGCTAGTAGGTGAATAGCATTCCTAAACTCATCAATTCTGACATCGGGAATCGGAACTTGAGGAGCAGCATTTCGAGCGGCTTGGGGAGGCATAGCATGTCGAGGAGGCATAATCTGAAATGCATAATATAAGGATTAGAGGAACATTAGACTTAAGCTCTATCGCACGATGTGATCATGAAAGAAGTGATGTTTTTCTAAGATATCTCATAGCTTCCCTCTCATATGTGTGGCGCGCTTCACACACTTGAAAAAGACTCTACTCGATGCGGCTTTCAGACATCTTATGACTCTTGAACCTGGCTCTGATACCAAGTTTGTCATGCCCCGAGGTTACCCCCTAGACTTAACACAGGACTCGGAACAACAAGGTTTCCAAGCTAACCCTTGGTCATAGCATTCTCAAGCATAACAAAAGATAAGCGGAAGTATAATGCGGAAATCTGATAAAGTAAACATAACCAAGGATTCTAAGGGCCACATAACATACAATATCCAAGAAGGAAATTCAAATACAACTATGTCTGAAAACCTCTAGTCATAACATAAAGAGTTGCTAGGACAAGACCCTAACTAACTCGAAGTATATAAGTAAAGCTAACATAAGGAAAAGCATAACTAGTCCTCAAACCATGAGAACTCATCACGGCTGACTAAGGAGGTGGTCTGAGACTGTAGCCACGAAGCTGAGAAGGGGTACCTGAGTCTGCATCATAAAAGGATGAAGCGCAAAATGCGTTAGTACTATGGAATGTACTAAGTATTTGAGCGATATATGAACATGATGAAAACATACCAAGTATACTCAAATAACTGAAATCATGCTTTTAAAGATAAACTGAATGCAATGACTCTAATACTTTCTTTAAGCTGAAACATAATCATAAGTAATAAGTCTGAAATCTGAGTAAGAGTCAAATGCAAGTTTAAAAGTATAAATTGTTTTCTTGTGGAAGGTTCTCTAACCGACATAGACCATGTGAGCTACATAGAATCCTATGTATCCGCCCCATCGAAAGGACCCAATATACCTTGCCAGGGTATAAAGGCATTACTGTGGCGTGATCACTAAAAGTGATGCCCAACAGAAGGGACTTAAGACCTATGGGGGCACGTAGTTCTGGGACCTTTTTGGGTACTCTCACCCTGTCCAACTCGGTGCTAATACTACTCCCAAACATACATATAGCTCATATAATACTGGGCATATCTGATGCCAAATCTGTTTGAAAAGTATACGGGTATATTTGATACCGTGCAATTCACTTAGCTTAGGTGGGCATGTCTAGATGCCAAACCTTTCATAAAACATAGGGACATATATGATGTCCAAAACTGTTGGAAAAGCATAAGGACATATCTGATGTCATGCAATTCAAAAGTCCCGAATCTTAAAGCTTTGCAAGACCATAATTTAAAATTTACTTTTCTTTCTAAATTCATACTTAAAGAATTAGTCATGCAATTTCATAAGTACATAAAGGTCATGATATCTAATCATGCCAACTTTCTCTTAAAAACATGTAAATTCATAGTTTCATGCTAGAAATCAACACTCATGCTTGGGATTTCAAACCAATGAGAGAATCATAATCAAATCATGAGTAATCAAGAGAAAACCATGAATTCAAACATAGAAACTGATTTCATAAACTTTTCCCCAATTTTAGATCGAAACTCTAATTTCATAACTTCATAATTCAAGATAAGAGTTGGGGAATTTGGGCACAAGGGTGAAAGGAACCCATTGTTAAAAAACCCACATACCTTGATGGAAGATTACTCACTTGATTGGAAAAGAATTAGGAGACTTGATTTGGAGCTTGGAGACTTGAGCTTGAAGGAGGATTTTTCCTTTTTGGGAGGATAATGAGGATCTTAAGATAGACTTAGGATGATATGGGTGAAAACTCTTCTAAAAGTAGCCAAAACAACCTCACTTAGTAGTTAAAAGGGTAAGAAATGACTAAAATACCCCTGTGACTTAATTAGAAGAAAGCTGGAAATTTGGTCGACTTCAGGGATCACGAGTGGAGTCTATGACTCGTAGACTTTCCCACGACTCGTGGATCCCTAATCGTGGAAGCTGCCAGAAATTTCAATCTGCAGAAAACCTTCTACGACTCGACAAGACGAATCATGGAGGCTTCTACGAGTCGTAGAACCTAAACGTGGAACTCAGGGAACTAAGGTTGCCTCTGATCAGGTTTCCACGAGTCAACAACACGATTCATTCCCACGACTCGTGGAACCTTTCACGATTCGTGGACTTGACCCGTGGTCCCTGGAGGTCCAAAATTTCCTGCAAGTCTGAGTTTAAAAGCTGGATACGTCTTTGGGGTGTTACAGCTGGCTTGTGTTATATAGGGCATACAGCTGAACGCAGGGGCACAAATTGTGTCGGAGTGGAAGGACTTCTACCAGGGTCCCAAGAAGGACTCTTGTCTTCCTGGTCTAGTATTTGAGTTATGCAGGCATTTTTAGGTGCCTGAGGATGAGACTGACATAGAGGTGCATATGGGTGCCCCTTTCAACCGTCTCTGGGTGAAGGTGGTTACCTCTACGGGGAAGAAGAAGAGAAAGTTGGGTGAAGAAGAGAGCAGCTAGGCTGCCAAGAGCATTGATGATGATGGCACTCCTGCCCCTCCTTTCCAGTCCCAGCCTCTGATCACTAGCAGCCAGCTCGAGAAGAACCTGACCGCTATCAGGAAGTTCATGGAAGGTACTAATATCAAAGCCCCGCCCCTCTCTGCTCAGACCTATGTAGCACTCCGCAGGGAGTTGGACGAGGAGAAGAGTAAAAGACGCTCTGGGGACTTTATGCTTTCACGCATGTGGAAGACCATAAAGGTCATGTTCACTTGTGTCGTCCCTGATCAGGAGCTTCCCTAGCTAGAGCCGAAGGACCTGCAGGAGTTCTCTTTCTTGAGTGATGCTGAGGACCCCGCCCCTGCAGTCCCTGATGGTGATGAGGCATCTGGCTAGGACCTCCCCCCTTACTATAATAACACTAATGTTTCTTGGGTTTTGCCCCCCTTTGGGGTATGTACTAGACGATGTTTCCCTTTTCCCTTTCCCCTTTATTTTTAAACACGTGGATGCTAGTTTTAACAATATCGACCTTATATGCATACTATATTAGCTTTATGGTAATTTCCTTGCTTTACATAGCAGCTCGTAGTTTAACTATCATTTTTAGACGCCTCGAAAATGAAAAGAAAAATAGGGAAAAACAGGGCAGGGATTCTGTCTTTCCCTCCCCGCTATAGCGGTTGACACACCGCTACAGTGGCACCGCCGTAGCAGGAGAAATTTTTGCTATAGCGGGATCGCCGTAGTGGTGCAGTCCCGCTATGGCAACCCCGACGATAACAACTCAGAAATTAAAATTTCTGCAAAGTTCATAATTTAATCATTCTCGAAATCCACAATGAAGTGATTTTTAAAATAACGACGGGACAAAATGTTATAAGTACCTCTCACTCCTTATGAACTATGGACTGTTCATAAACCCAAACTTAATGATTTACGATCTTGGGATTGTGTTGCATATGTAAAAGATCGTTTTGGTATATTTGAAAATCCAAGTCCAAAGGAAAATATACCTTTATAAGATACTCGCAACATTTCAAAGGTCATGTGTTCATTTGTGAATTAGAGGATGAAAGTATTACTGATGTTGAATCACGACATGTCACATTTCCAGAGAATGATTTTTCAAAAAAAGGGTTAAATAAAAAAAGTGAGCCTCTTTACAAAATTAAATTTTGATGATCAGACAATGTCTTTAGACATGCTAGATAATTAAATAAATCAAGAATTGATTCCTGGTCCAAGTGGGAGTTTTGAATCCCAAAATTCTTTTGAGGAATCTGAACTTCAATTACGTAAGAGTACCAAAAAAGAATTGAGGAAGATAAATTTGATTTTTGAAAATTGACTACTTAGCCGTTAATAGCGAATGACACAAATGGACACTTTTTAGTCGCAAAGATGATATAAGTAAGCTCAACTATTAACGAATGATATGAATGAATCATTTCTGAAAGTTTAATGGCATATTTAAATTTTTTTTCCCCGATAAATTAATGCTAAATTCTACGAGGAAGATAAAACGAAATGAAAAATTTATAAAATAAAAAATAGTTCAAAATTTATGTGGTGACTTGATGCAGATTCAATGAAACAGTAATTCAATGGAACAGTAACTCGAATTTGCAGTAAAAGAAGAAGCTAAGCTAGAAGTAACTAAATTATGGCTAGAGTATATTATTATTATTACTTACTTATAAATTACTTACTTAAGCACCCAGGATATCGACATGCATGTTTTGGCAATTTAAAGGGTATTTTAGTCATTTTAATAAAATGGTGTTAAATGATTGACCAAATTCTATTATTACTGTAGTTGATGTGTATATATTCTTACATGTCTTTCACTCTTCACTAAATTGTCTTTCACTTTAATTCATCATCTATCATTCATTTGAAAGCCACAATATGTGGCATGATATTGGAGGGTCTTACTTTACCTTCCCTTTTCTCATGCCATGTGTTAAAGTAAATAAAGATCTTTTCATCTTTAATAACTACACACAAAGAGCCCGTGCTAATATATGCTACTTTTTTCATTTTAATTTGTGTGACACGGATAGAAATTGGAGAGTTAAGACAAATTTTTATATGATTTTTAAGTATTTTAAGTTGTTAATTACTGTGATTTATAATACTTTTTACATAATTTTCAGATAATATATGTTGCTCTTTCTGTCTCAATTTATGTGACATTGATCAAATTTAGAGAGTCGACCCAATGTTTTATAGAGTTTTTAGATATTTTAAATTATTAATTATTGTGATTTATAGTACATTCTACGTAATTTTTGAATAATGTTACTCTCTCTACTCCAATTTATATGGCACTGATAGAATTTAGAGAGTCAATTAAATTTTTTTATGTCTTTTAAATATTTTAAATTGTGATTTATAGTACTTTTTACGTCATTTTTAAATCATATATGTTACTTCCTCTGTTCCAATTTATATGGCACTGATAGAATTTTCAGAGTCAATCAATTTTTTTACATGTTTTCTAAATATTTTAAATTTTTAATTATTGTAATTGATCTTTTTACGTAACTTTTAAATATGTAATAGCTTAAAAGACTAAGATGAGCAAATCAAAACAATACAATTAATGAAAATGACCAAAATATCCCTAGATACCAACGTGCATGCTTTAACATGATATTATCCAATAATAATAGCAATAAACGTTAATCACTAACTAATTACAACAAAAAATTGCAATAAATGCTAATTCACTAACTAATTACAAAACAATTAAAAGAAATTTAGAAAGTTAATGCATAAATGTGCAAAAGCAAAATTGTAAAGAGTGGTAGAAAAGAGGTCCACGTGGTGCCTCAGAAAAGGGAAAGATTAAAATTAAAGTTTGACAAAAATAAAGGCTGGTTTGAACTCACAACCTCTTATACCCAAGATAAAGCTTTAACCACAAGGCTAGGAAGCAGCTTTGTACACAAGCTGCCAAAACAAGACCCATGATACAGCTAGCTGAAGCAACAAAACTGTTGCTTCTTAAATAAGAGAATTACACATACACATTTTATCTTTTCAACATAAATTCTTGAAGCATGTTTTCTCAAAGAATTTTAAGACTAATACTTTGCATTTTTAAATAATAAAGTATAATGACGAAACATATTTCACACAAAAATACTATTATTTGATATTTTAAAAGACTAACATGACCTATTAATTAATATTAATTTTAAATTTACATTAAGGAATCACTTTTATCTGTGAGATTGTTTATAAAGATTAGAAAATGTTGCAAGATGAAAATTGTTAAAACAAAAGTGAATTAAAGTTACACATTAAATCAAATTGTAAAATATTCTCTATTTAATAAGTCACTAAAAGTAGAGCAGCTTGGGGCTGTAGGGGGTATTTTGGGAATTTAGGAGTTATTTCCCTTATACTTTACTTGTTACTTTAATAC
Source organism: Jaltomata sinuosa (assembly GCA_003996215.1). Lineage (NCBI taxonomy): Eukaryota > Viridiplantae > Streptophyta > Magnoliopsida > Solanales > Solanaceae > Jaltomata > Jaltomata sinuosa. The sequence goes on from QJPP01001088.1 coordinate 581,325, forward strand.
TGTTTATAAGACACTAACAAAAGCTGCTTGTGGGGCCGTGGAGATATTTTAGAAAAGAGAAAATTGTGGGTTCTCAATAGAGCAGTTACTTAATTTTATCAAGAGAAAACTATCCTAGATATATTTAAAACTCTTTATTATACTAAATATAATTTTTTTTCTTAAATTAAACTAACTTTTTAATTACAATTCATACCAAAATTTAAAAAACACAGGTTTTTTAATTTTTATGTATTTTAATTTATTTTTTCTTAATTTTGTTTAATTAAGAATAAGTTATTTATAATAAGATAATTATAATTAGCTATTAATTGTCTAATAAATTCTGAATGGGTCCCACCAAATCACATCTCTCTCTTAAAATACGTTGAAGATCTTTTCAATCCTCGATTTTCTCACTTTAATTTTATCAAGAGAAAACTATCCTAGATATATTTAAAACTCTTTATTATACTAAATATAATTTTTTTTCTTAAATTAAACTAACTTTTTAATTACAATTCATACCAAAATTTAAAAAACACAGGTTTTTTAATTTTTATGTATTTTAATTTATTTTTTCTTAATTTTGTTTAATTAAGAATAAGTTATTTATAATAAGATAATTATAATTAGCTATTAATTGTCTAATAAATTCTGAATGGGTCCCACCAAATCACATCTCTCTCTTAAAATACGTTGAAGATCTTTTCAATCCTCGATTTTCTCACTTTAACAGACATTTTCTTCCCCAAAATATCTCCATTCCAATTTCATATCCAAAAAATCATATTTTTACCAAGATTCTTACGAATATCTCCACACCATTACAAAATACCAAAACCTCAATTCTTCACACCCAAACTCTCCAATATTCTCAAATCTTCATCTCCCTCACTTCCTCTTCAATGTTAGCACCGCCGTCGGTCAATAATCACCACCACCGTCATTCTCTAGCAAAACCCTTGGAACCACCATTGTTCAAAAGCTTCAAGCTCCACTCTTTCATCCACTCCACTAACTCCAATTTCATATCCACAAAATCTCAAGCTTCTACGAATATCTTAGTGGTGGAATTCAATATTTGTGTTTGCTGCTTTAATTTTCTGAGGTTTTCATATAAGTGTTTATCTTTGTTGGTGAGATTTTGTGAGAGTGAGAATAATGTTGAAGAAACCCATGGTTTACTCTACTTCAACTCGCAAAAGTCTTAGATTTGTTGAAGAAGATAGTCCCATTATGCTATTTAGACCAACTTTTCACTTGGGTTGTTTCACCCAAACACCGGAGAAGAATTCTAACATCATACAAAGTAAGAAATCGATTGAAAAATCTGATGATGTTGTTCATATTGTTGAGGTCGAGTCTACAAATCAAAAAGAGAGAAAGAGGAAAAATACCATGAATATGAATTCATTCTTTTTTTATGGATTTTTTGCACAAGTGTGCTCGTAGAAAATAGGTTCATACAATATTAATTTTGAATTTTTTTGATGTTGCATCAGTTGGGTGATGTCAAACTAGTTTTGTATCTTTAATGATTTTAAAGTTGATGTTCAATCTCCATATCTTTTTGTATGGAAGAAGTATGTCATTTGATGTTCCAATATAAGCTAATTTTGATCATATATGGAGTATCCATTATGAATGTAATGTGTTAATTCTTTATAATTCAGTATGCAATTTGGCATGTAAATTCATTCCAAAGCTCTTTTAATACCACTGTATGTAATTTGTATAGAATCTAATTACATTCTCCTTTTTTTATGGAAGAAGTATGTTTCTTGATCTTTTAATTTAGAGTATTCATTATGTACGTAATTTCGAAATTCTTTTATTCTTTTGTATGTAATTTGGTATGAAAACTGATTTCATGTTGTATGGTAAATGGATGTATGAGCTTGGTGTATGAAACTAGTATACAAACTGATTTCATGGTGTATGATAGATGGTTGTGTGATCTTGATGTATGAAACTGGTATGGAAACTGGTTTCATTATGTATGTTAGATGGATGTATGAACTGGATATATGAAACTGATATGAAAACTGAGTTAATAATGTATTAATCATGTATAATTACCCGCTACAAAAACATCGACCTCCAAGTTGAATCATTATCGAATGAAGATTACCATCTTCCATATTGAAAAACCAGTGATAATATCAATTTCTATAAAAAAATAATCAAATTACTCAGTTGAAAGGAAGCAAGTATACTTCAATAGAGTTTTTCGCCTGGAGAAGAAGAAGGATTATGGAGCCTGAAATGTGCAAAACAAACGTGATATATTTTTGGTATAATCAGCGTATTTGTAGGGATTGATTAATATCAGAAACATTATTTTAGAAATTGTTATTACTTTCTCTTTCTATTTTAATTACCATTTATTAGTATTTAATAAATTTTGGTTTCTTTTTTTTTTCCTTTTTTCTGTTTTTCGTTCTTTCATTTTTTCATTTTTTCATTTTTTTATTTTTTTATTTAGTGTTTGTTAAGTTGATAGATATTGCAAGAAAATATATGATAGGTATTGAAAATTAGAATCTTGTGGTATAAGTTATAA